>CAUYUJ010015394.1:649677-719677 GCA_963575745.1 Prorocentrum cordatum
CATTTTTCTGTTATTTTTTCTGTCATTTTGGGCCGCTGCGTGCCGGCTACCGGGTCCTAGGGCCTCCTTCGGTGCCGGCTTACCGGGTCCTGGTGGCCCCTGGGGGCCGTGAAAGCTCTTGATGGGGCTGAGGAGAGCGAAATCTTCGGTTCTGGGGCACATTGAAATCAAAACAGTCGGCCGAAAGATATCCATCAGAGCTGTTGTGGGCTTCAAAGCGCTTCAGGGATCTCCGCAGCTTCACCGATCGGCGACCGAGATGGCTCCGAAGGGCTCCAAGGCTGCTGCCAAGGCGGCGGCCTCCAGTGCTGCAGGCTAGATCCCCCTACTTATTCCTGCACCGTCCCCAGAACCCCGCTCTTAAACTCCTGGTGCGTCCTCGAAAGAGGCAGCGCCACTCCGTCCCCAGCGACCCCGTGCTCCTCGAGTTCGGGCACCCCCTGCAAGATTCCGAAGGCTGCGCGGAGAGGGGGAGGACGACGGCAGGGGTGGAGGAGAGGACGAGGCGGGCGAGGAGGAGGAAGTGGAGGAGTAGGAGGAGGAGGAGGAGGATGAGGAGGCGGAGGAGAAGAGGAGTAGGAGTAGGAGTAGGAGTAGGAGGAGGAGGAGGAGGAGGAGGAGGAGGAGGAGGAGGAGGAGGAGGGGGAGGAGGAGGAGGAGGAGGAGGAGGAGGAGGAGGAGGAGGAGGAGGAGGGGAGGAGGAGGAGGAGGAGGAGGAGGAGGAGACGGAGGAGGAGGAGGAGAGTGGGAGGAAGATGATGATGATGATGATGAGGAGGAGGAGGAGGAGGAAGAGGCGAAGGAGGGGGTGAGTTTTTTTTGACAACCAGCCTCAGGCTGTCGAGAAGGCTCGCGACACCCTGAAAGAGAAGGGCATCAACCTGGAGAGCCTGACGCCCGACAACATCCAGCAGGTGTTGACCAGGAGCCAGCGTGCGTCCCTCTTCAGCGCCTTGCGGTACTCGCTGGAGGCGTCGGGCAAGAGCGAGCACAAGCTCCTCGAGTACAATGGCTTGAAGTCAGACGCGGAGCGCCGCGCATGGCTGTCACGATTCATCGTGGATCCTTCGAGTGGCGGTTGCACAGCAGAGGCATGCACAACAACAAAGAAGAAGGACGTGGACGACGCAACCATCCAGTGGCTGACTCAAGCCCAACTTGCTGGGCCGAGTTATCTGAACAGCCACGAACACGCCAAGCTGCTTTGCGAGGGCGGCGAGCTCGAGATGCGGGAGAATGAATGGAAATCGTTGAGGAAGGCTGGCATTTATCAATACAAGTTCAGCTGGGAGATTCTGAAGCAGATCGAATCAGTCGAGGAAGTGGCCAAGGCGACAACGGTCGCCGACATGACCGCCGAGCAGTACTCGAAAGTTGCGGAGGCGATGGGGGGCAGCCTCAGGCCGAAGAATCTTGCCGACGGCCCGTCGAGCGGTGAGAGGCCTCCAAAGAAGCGCAAGACCTGCAAGAAGGCGACCGACCAACAGGACATTCCACCGCTCGGAGATGATCCAGAGGCGTCGGAGAAGAAGGCGAAGCAAGATCGGATCGCCTTCAAGGAGAAGGAGATTTCGGCCAAGCTGAACGTGTGCAACCGCGTGAGCAACGAACTGGATCAGGCCACGTACGTGAAGAAGGGCCTGAAGGACAGGGGCTTTCCAGACGCCATGCACTCGTTCATTGACAAATCGGTCCGCCTGGCCTTGAACCAAACTTGCTCGAGGGGCACTGGGAGGAGAGAGGCAGAGGAGGACGAGGAGGAGACGGAGGAGAGGGGGGAGGAGGAGGAGGAGGAGGAGGAGCAGCAGGAGGAGCAGGAGGTGGAGGAGAGAACGAGGAAGAGGAGGAGGAGGAGGAGCAGGATGAGGGGGAGGAGGAGGAGGAGGAGGAGGGGGCAGAAAGGACGATGAGAACGAGAGAGCTAGGAGAGAGCAGGACGAGCAGGAGGAGAGAGTAGGAGGAGGAGGGGGAGGGGGAGGATGAGGAGGAGGGGGCAGCTCCGTCTGAAGGTTAATCACCCCTCCCCCATAGGTAGATATGCAATCCACAGTGCCTCTCTAGGTGACCGAGCAGCGCAAGAGCCTCGAGACCTTCAAGGCCGCAGTCTGGGGGTGGAAGCAGAAGAAGTGCGAGTGGTCTCAGGAGGATGTGGACTCGTGCGTCCGCGAGCTGAACAACGCAAAGGCCAAGTTCGAGGGTCCGTACAACGAGTTCCTTGACCGACTACGAAAAAGGCGGTGGAGGAACATGAGGTAAACGAACTAGGAAGAGGAAGGAGGAGGAGGATGGTCGAGGATTGATTGGACACTTGGGCCCTTCTGGAAGCTCCCACGGAATCAGATGGAGCCTTGTCCCTAGAACGTGCAACACCCCCCCCAACGCATGTTAGTTTTTCTTGGAGGGGAGGGTGCGCCCCCCCTCAAAAATCAAAAACATTCAATGGGGCATTATCCCCTGAGACCCGAGAGGTCTCTTCGGAGCCGGCGGAGGAGGAGGAAGAGGAGGGGGGTGAGGAGGCGGAGGAGGAGGAGGAGGAGGAGGAGGAGGAGGAGGAGGCGGAGGACGAGGGAGGGAGGGAGGGAAGGGTGGATATAGGGAGGGAGGGAGAGGGTGGACGGGAGGGAGGGAGGGCGGGAAAGGGGAGCAGGAGGGGGATAACGACGACGACGACGACGCCCGCCGAGGTTCCTCGAGAAGACGTGGAACGACGTGAAGAAGCTCTCGGGGATCACGAAGTGATTCGTGAGGCCTGCTCGAGGCCTGCTCTCTCGGAGGCCTCCTCGAGGCCTCGAACGGTTCGGAAGGCCTCTTGAGGCCGTGAGGCCTGCTCGACTCCTGCTCTAGAAGCCTGCTCGGGGCCTCGGTATGGTCGGAAGGCCTCTAGAGGCCGTGGGGTTCCGAGCTGTTTCGAACCGTTTGTACACCCGTGCACGCTTGAGCTGCGACGGATGGGCGCGAACCGACTGCGGGTGCTGCGGTCGAGAGCCTGCTCGCTCGAGTTAGCGGCGGCGCGCCGACAAGGTAGGAGAAGGGTGGGGGGCATCTTAGAAGCAAATGTTCTTCTCAGAAGCCGTCGGAATTAAGGTTCGAAGAAGCCCCCCCCCCCTTCTCCCACCTCCTCGGCGCCCCGCCGACTCCTCGCTCTCACACTCGCCACCTCCACCATCCTACAGTGCTGACTCCACGCTCGCTGGCGTTTGCTCGAGCCATTGCTTGCAGATGGGCAAGACGGGTAGCCTGCGCAAGCGACTTAATTTAGATGGCGATGCTGGCGGGGGCGCCAGCAAGAAGCCCAGGTGATGTGTGAATAGGTCAACTTCCCCACCCGCAACAGGGGTTTGAGCGTGTAAAGGTTGTCGCTCACACATGTTGTGTTTATATTGCCCCGTTCCGAAAAAAACGTCGGCTTTGGGGGGATCTCCCAAGGCACGTGGACAGATTTTTGATTGACCTCTTCAACGCTGGCCAGCTCCCCGCCACCAAAGTCATCGCTGGCGCTCGTGCCTACGCGCGGGACAATCCAGATCAGACTACGGTGCTATTAGGTCGAGCTGTCAAGGCCGAGCTAGACAGAGCTGGCAACGAGCACAGGTCCTCTCCTCACCGTGCCTCCACCTCCCCCTCCTCCTCCTCCTCATCCTCCTCCTCCTTATCCTCCTCCTCCTCCTCCTCCTTCTCCTCCTCCTGCTCCTCCTCCTCCTCCTCCCTCTCCTCCTCCGCCTCCTCCTCCTCCTCACCTGATGCCCCGCGAGCGTTGTCTAGCTCGACCGTGGCTCCAGGGATTTATGCCGACGGCTCGGCAAGACTACGAAGCTTCCGCCGACGTACGAGGCTGATGCTGATTTTTGGGATCCTCAGACTGGCCTGCCGTTCAAAGGCAAACTCGCCTTCATACTTCCCCATGAGCTCCTGGACTTCATCGCCCCAAAAGGCATGGAGAAATCATTTTGCGAGATGCCCGAGGACAGATTGGGGATGTACGAGGTGATCCAAAATACTATACGGCGCCTGGGTTTGTTGGAAGACCCCCCTGTTGCAGGTATCGGGATCTGGGGCGACTCAGCACCGTATGCACAGCGAGATTCTGTTTATGTTATGCTCTGGAATCTCATCAGCGGGCCGATGAACGACAGGTGGTGGTTTTGCGCCTTTCCGAAGCGCTTCACGTGCCAATGCGGATGCTTCGGCCGCCACACTTTTAAGGTCTACCTTCCTCTCCTCTCCTCCTGGGAAATAAACGGGAACAAGGTGGGGTAAGGAAAGAAGGACGGACGGAAAGAAGGAATGAAGGACTGAAGGGATGAAACACTTGGTGGTGGTAGTAGTAGTAGTCGTAATAGTAGTAGTAGTAGTAGTAGTAGTAGTAGTAGTAGTAGTAGTAGTCGTAGTAGTAGTAGTAATAGTAGTAGTAGTAGTAGTAGTAGTAGTAGTAGTAGTAGTAGTAGTCGTAGTCGTAGTAATAGTAGTAGGACTAGCAGTAGTAGTAGTAGTAGTAGTAGTAGCAGCAGCAGTAGTAGTAGCACTAGTAGTAGTAGCATTAGTAGTAGAAGTCGTAGTAGTAATAGTAGTAGGAGTAGTAGTAGTAGTAGTAGTAATCGTAGTAGTAGTAGTAGTAGTAGTAGTAGTAGTAGTAGTAGTAGTAGTAGTAGTACGTAGTAGTAGTAGTAGTAGTAGTAGTAGTAGTAGTAGTAGTGGTAGTAGTGGTAGTCGTAGTAATAGTAGTAGTAGTGGTGGTAGTAGTAGTAGTAGTAAGTGCCAGTAGTAGTAATAGTGGTGGTAGTACTAGCACTACTAGTAGTAGTAGTAGTAGTAGTAGTAGTAGTCGTAGTCGTAGTAGTAGTAGTAGTAGTCGTCGTCGTAGTAGTAATAGTAGTAGTAGTGGCGGTAGTAGTAATGGTAGCAGCAGTAGTCGTAGTAGTAGTCGTAGTAGTAGTAGTAGTAGTAGTAGTAGTAGTAGTCGTAGTAGTCGTGGTAGTCGTGGAAGTCGTAGACGTAACCGTAGGTAGTCGTAATAGTAGTAGTCGTACTCGTAGTAGTAGTAGTAGTACTAGTAGTAGTAGTAGTAGTAGTAGTAGTAGTAGTAGTAGTAGTAGTCGCAGCCGTAATAGTACAGTAGTAAACGTAGTAGTAGTAGTAGTAGTAGTAGTAGTAGTAGTAGTAGTAGTAGTAGTAGTAGTAGTAGTAGTAGTGGTAGTAGTAGTAGTAGTAGTCGTAGTAGTAGTAGTAGTAGCAGTAGTAGTAGTAGTAGTAGTAGTAGTAGCGTTGTAGTAGTAGTACGGGGTATTCTCTCTGACTTTCCTACTCCATAGGTTGTGTGGGACGTGCTCCGCTGGAGCGTGACGGCCTGGCTCAGCGGCAGGATGCCGACGGAGCGCCATGACGGCATACCTTTTAGTGAATCAAGACGTCCTGGTGATGTGAAACGGGCAGCACAAGCTGGCCACAAACTTAACATCAGGGCGGTTATTGTTCAGTGTCGGGGTGATTGGGCCTGGCTGAAGCAAGGCCTCGGCTTGACGGGCTGGCAACGTGGTGGGCCCAACACGCGTATATGTTTCAAATGTAGGTGCAAAGTTTCAGAAATGATGCAGGTTGACTTGAATGCCGAATGGAGGCCCTCTTTAGAATCGCATTCCAGCTTCCTCCAGGACGTCTTGAACAATCGGAAGTACTTGTGTGGTTTGTTCACAATACCTGGCTTCACTATAGAAATGGTGACGGCTGATTTGATGCATTGCTCGTGTCTAGGGATCCTCCAGGTCCTCCTGGGAAATGTGATGTGGGAACTGTTTGTAGAGCTTGGGGGCACTTACAAAAAATGGGCCGACGCGTGTGGTAAGCTAAATGGCATGGCAAAGATGGTGAGCAAGCAGCTTTGCATCGAAGCCCCGATGAACAATTTGACGGTCGGCATGTTACGACCTTCGGAGACTGGCAAGCCAAAGATGAAGCTGAAGGCGGACAGGGACACTGAGGGGAATGATGAGGATGAGGAGGAGGAAGAAGAGGATAAGAAGGAGGTAGCGGAGACGAGGAGAAGGAGGAGGAGGAGGAGGAGGAGGAGGGAGAAGGGAGGGCGAGGGAGGAGGGAGAGAAGGCGGAGAGAGGGGGGTTCGCGGATCCCCGCCCCACCCCGCCACCCCCATCATCCTTGTTACATCTTGCGCCCATTGGCAAAGCTCAGCAAACCGACCCGTCCTGACATGCCTCCTGCGTGGGGGAAGGGGTCCAACTATGTCCTAGGTTCGCCTTTGGCTTCATGGTTTGGCTTCGTAGGCCGCCGAAGGCAGGCGGATGCTGTACGTCGCACGTGCCATGTTGGTGCACCTGTTTTCCCAAGAAGCTGCGCACGAGCGCACTCGTTTTCACTGTGTCGACGCGTTGTGCAGGGTCTACGATGAGGCTAAGAACTGGGACAACAGGACGTCCCCCGCCATGATTGGCAGATACGCTCGCCAACACTGTGAATTGTACAGAGTCCTATCTCTACAGCATGGGAACGGCTATGAATCGAACACGTTTTGGCGGTGGTACCCCAAACATCATGTTTTTCTTCACTGCTGCGAGGACCAGGTGCTGCATCACGATAACCCCCGAAACTATTGGTGCTACGGTGATGAGGCAGAGATTGGGGCGGCGGCAAAATTAGCGAAGGCATCGCACCCGAAAGTGATTAGCACTGTGTTGATGAAGCGTTATAGGCTGCGCACGCTTCTGTAAGGCCCGTTGTTTTCTGAGTTGCTCCACCTGGGAGCTAAGACTGTCCGTGGTGCCACCGCCATCCCTGGACTCGGCCAGCCACTGCCCTGGGGCCGAATTCGATAGACCCTGGAAGGAGGAGGAGGAAGAAGAGGAAGGGGGGGAAGGGGGAGGAGGAGGGAGGAGGAGGAAGAGGAGGAGGAGGAGGGAGGGAGGGAGGGAGGGTCCCCTGCTCCCCTGGTTTGTTTACCCTGGACGGCTTCGAACAAGGATGGTGGTAGCATGCGTGTCCGAGTGTGCGGATCGAGTCTGGCATTCGGAGCGTGCTCAGGATGTGCTGGGACAAACGGGCAAATGGCGCGGCGCGAAGGAACTAGCAGCACGTCTCCATCATCCGATTCCTCCTCACCCCGTGCCCCTCCTCCCCCCTCGCCCCTCTTCCTCCTCACCCCTACTCCCCCTCTCACGCCCCCTCACCATCTCCATCCCTCCCCATCCCCTCGCCGACCTCCGCCTCGTCCGATGATTGTCCGTGGCCTTCTCCTCGGTCATTCTGCCCGTGTCTCCGTTCCCATCGAGCTTCAACTCTTGTCTTAGTTTCTTCTCCTCCTCCTCCTCAGCCTATTGCTCTTCCTCCTCCTCCTCCTCCTCCTCCTCCTCATCATCATCATCATCATCAGCATCATCATCATCATCATCGCCGCCACCACCACCATCATCATCATCCTAATATTCCTCCTCGGCGTCGTCCTCCTCCACCTCCTCCTCCTCCTTCCCCCCTCAGACTCGTGCGCCAGTTTTGGTCCAAGCACGTGTGGCTCAAGTGACTCGCGTCCGCTGTCCGCTCCTCCTTCCCCCCCGTCGCAATTTTGGCTCAAGCACGCGTGGCTGAACTGGCCCACGTCCGCTGTCCGCTCATGCTGCTCCTCCCTCCACTCTCCTCCACTCTCCTCCTCCTCCTCCTCCTCCTCCTCCTCCTCATCCTCCTACCCCTCCTCTTCCTCTTCCTCCCCCTCCTTATCCTTCCCACCTCCTCCTCCTTCTGCTCCTCTCCTCGTCCTCCTCCTCCTGTGGTTGGTCCTTTTTTCTTCTTCGACCCCGCCTTCCATATCCTTCTCCTCGTCCTTTTCCTTCCTCTCCTCTTCCTTTTTCTTCCGCCCATTCTCCTCCCTCAGGCCTCCTCGTCCTCGTCCTCCTCGCTCCTCCTCCTCCTCCTCGATCCTCCTCCTCCTCCTCCTCCTCCTCCTCCCCCTCCTCCCCCCCTCCTCTTGCCCCAAGCCGGCGCCCTGTTCTGGCAGCGGGGGCGGCTGCGTGGCGACGCACTCTTTTCCAGGGCGCAGGCTTCTCCTCCTCCCCCTTCTCCTCCATTTGGCTCCTCCTCCTCCTCCTCTTCCTCCTCCTCCTCCTCTTCCTCTCCTCCTCCTCCTCCTCCTCCTCCTCCACCTCCCCCTCTCCCTCCCTTTCCTCCTCCTCCCCCTCCTCCTTCTTCTGCCCCTCGCCAGCGCTATGGCAGCGGGAGCGGCGGTGGCGACGCTATTTTTCAGTGAGCAGCGTCGACCCAGACGGTCGAGGGACGACTGGCGACGACGTCGACGGAGCACGACGACCGAGAAAAAAACGACGACGAACCTACGACTGCGACGACGGACGACGCCAGACGCGACGGACCACGCCACCGCAACGCACCCCGCCATGTCGGCAGCCGTGCCTGGATAAACGCACGTGACCCGTGCGCGGGCGAATCGCTTGAGACATATTAAAGGGATGCGCCAACGTCTGACCCTTGCAATAAGTCGCATGTATACATTCGTACACGCGTGTCACATACATACATACATACATACATTCATTCATTCATTCATTCATACATACATACACGCATACATACATAAATACATATACATACATATACATACATATACATATACATATACATATACATATACATATATATATATATATATATATATATATATATATATCAACATAAGTTTCCCACATTGTTTCCGGCATTTTTCCGTCATTTTTCCGTCATTTTTCCGGCATTTTTCCGGCATTTTTCCGTAATTTTTTTGTCATTTTTCCTGGTTGGGATTCATCTTCCCCTGGGTGAATTCATTCATTTTTTGTGGAATTTCTGTGCGGGGCAAATGAATGAAAATGTTTCTTTTTTTAAGAAGCACGACAATAAATTAGGAAAACCGAAAGAAAAAAAGTCAGGTTCGACAATAAAAAGCCGAAATTCATAAAATAAGTCGTACGACATTTTTTTTTGGAGAACGGATGGTCTGGGACATCTGTAACTTGACCATCCCAAGGGGGGGCGATAGTCCGGGGGGGGAGTCCTGGTTCGTTTTGCTCGAGGAGATAATTTATTCGGCGCTATCTACGCGGCGAAATCCAACCTGCCAGATTTCAATTTGCCAACTCCATTGCCCACGCAATCCTCCTGCTCGCCCTCCCGCATCTTGGGTTGCAAAACCACCGCGGCGGCGATTGCGATGACTGTCCGGCGCTGGCTGGCGCATCGCTGAGACGCGCTAGCGCGCAGGCTCGCGCGCGGAGCGGCCGGCTAGTCCGGCGCCGCCGACGCGGCCGCGGCGGCGATGACCACCAAGCACTTCCCTGCGCGTCTCGCGGGCCGCGCTGAAACGCTGGCACTTCAGCGCGAGTCAGCGACTCTGGCGGGCGCGGCATCGCGGCGACGCCGGCAGCGGCAGACGCGATGGCGACGCTGGCGGCGACGCCGGCGACGACGGCGAGGCCACTGACGGCGCCGACGCCACGAGCGCCGACAACTGCGGCGGCGCCCGCGCGTCCACGAGGCAGGTGTTTGCAGGGTTCCGGTATGCGCGCGCGCCCGACGGGCGCGAGTGCCCCGCGTGGCTCTGTTGGACAGGACCCGCCCCCCCCCCCCCCCCCAGCGCGCCAAAGCGTTTGACTGGTTTCGACGCGCGCGCGCGAGGGGCCCACATGGTCGAATTTAATCAACACGTTGTACAATGACAAAAAATGGCACCTGTCTTACCGAATTGCAAGAGCGCGCGCAAACTAAAACAGAAAACGACGTTGCACAAACAAACAAGTCTCATGTTTCCGGAAACCTCGATCTCCGCCTCCGTGCTAAACCATTCAATTAATTAGCGAGCGCAGCATGCCCGCGCAACGACGCGCGCGCGGATTACGCGACAGTGCCCGCAAGGAGTTTGCGAACAACTGATGATGCGGAGAGCGCGCGCGCAGATTATTATATGGCGGGGGGGCGGAGGGGCGTCGAGCACGACCTGGGTGGGATGGCACGAAATCATGCTGAACATGAGTGATAGGGCTGAATCGAGCGCGAACTGCACATCCCCGGGAGGGGCGGATGCCCCTGGGGCGGGGGGGGGGGGGGGGGGGAATCTGCGCCGCGCAACTTGCGTGGTGCAATGTACGTGGCGCAATATACGTGGTGCAATCTATGTTGGGCGCTCCACGCGGTGCCATCTATGTCGCGCACACTATATGGCACAACCGACGCGACGCAATTCGCTGCGACGAACTCGAAGCTGTCAACTCCACTGCTCGAGCAGTCGCGCCCCACCCGCCCACCCGCAACTTGGCGTCCAAAACCTACGCGGCGGTGATTGCCATGGCTGGTTTGCGCTGGCTGGCGCATCGCCGCAGCCGCGCTAGCGCGCGTAGGCTCGCGCGCTGAGCTGCCGGCTACCCCGGCGCGACCGACGCGGCCGCGGCGGCGCCGCGCCGGCCGCCGGGCACCCCCCCGCGCGTCTCGCGGGCCGCGCTGACGCGCGGGCGCGAGTCAGTGACCCGGGCGGGCGCGGCATCGCGTCGACGCCGACAGCGACTGATACGATGGCGATGATGCGGATGAAGACGATAGTAACGATGCTGGCGGCGACGATGACGACGACGACGCGGCCACTGACGTCGCCGACGCCGATCACGCCGGGGGCAATGATGGCGTTCACGCGGCGGCGATAAACGTTCGATAAAAATTCCGACGCGCGCGCGCGCGGCCGACTGCCGCGAGCGGCCCGCGCGGCACCATTGGAAATGGATCGCCCCCCCCAAACCCACCCCGCCCACCCCCGCGCGCACGCGCGCCACGCCGCCCACCCCCAGGCGCGCGCAAAGACGTTCGAACAATTTCGACCCTCGCGCGCGAGAGGCCCGATTGGTCGCATGCGATAACACCACTTTGTAGAACCATACGTTTGTTTACATATATACGGATATATACATATTCGGTAGATTCGGATTGAAAATTTTGCGAAACGCGAGGCGGTTGACGGTTTGCGGCACGCGCGCGCGCGGAGACGAGACGCGCGCTTTTGCGTGTCGCACAATTGTTTGTCCACGGATTCTGATATCTGGTAACTGATTGGGTCATCGAGTGCGCGCGCGCAATGTTCGTTGCAAGCGGTTGCGAAGGGGGGGGGGGGGGGGGTCTGGCCAGGTTGGAACGAGTTCGAGCTTAAAAAAACACGATGGGGCAGAATCGCACGTAAAATTGCATACCCCGGAGAAACCGGCAAACCCGGGGAGGTTCAGATCCTGTTTCCTTGCGCTGTTTCCAGAAGAGAATCTCAGTGGCGCAGTCTACGCGGAGCCATCCACGCGGTTCAACTCACCCTGCCGATTTCCAACGCCACCGCTCGCGCAATCGTCCCAGCCGTCCACCTGCAACGCGGCGCGCTGAGCCTACGCGGCGGCGATTGCCATGACTGTTCGGCGCTGGCTGGCGCAGCGCCGAGGCCGCGCTAGCGCAAGCAGGCTCGCGCGCAGAGCGGCTAGCACAGCGCGACCGACGCGGGCCGCGGCGGCGCTGACCGCCTGGCACTTCCTGGCGCGTCTCCCAGGCCGCTCTGGCGCGAGGCACTTCAGCGCGAGCCGGTGACTCGGACGTGCGCGGTATGATGGCGACGTCGACATCGGCAGACACAAGGATGATGATTCGACGCTGACGGCGAAGATGACGACGATGACGGCGAAGCCTCTAACGGCGCCGATGCTTATCGCGCCGACGAAGATCACTGCGTCCACGCATCATCGGTGAAGGCCGCGAAAAGATTTCGACGTGCGCGCGCGGCCGACGGGCGCCGGCGGCCCGCGCGGCGGCATTGGGCAAGGGCGGCGCCCCCCCTCCCCCCCCCGCCCCAGCAGGAGCGCAAGGGCGTTCGAACAACTCCGACGTGCGCGCGCAGGAGGTCCGCTCGGCCGCACGCGAAAAAAACATGATAGAAACATTGAAAACCAATGGTTGTCGTAAGAACGCAAGAGCGCGCGCAAACTTCCGTAAAATATCACATCGCAAAACCAGTAGTCGTTATTTGTTGTCGCCTCGGTCTTGCAATTCTTACAACACGTTGAAGACGTCGCGCGCGCGCCAACTCCGCCCGCGAAGAACTGCTTGGCACGGCTGGCTTTCGACGCGCGGGCGCGCGCTCATAACGCTATTTGACTTGGCGAAAGGGGGAAATGGTCTGCCGAGGATGGTATCACGTCATATATTCAAATTAAAGATGACGCAGAATCGCATGTACATCGTACTATCCCTGGGAGGGTCGACAAAGCCGGGGGGCATGGTAGATCATAGCCTCGGTTACGAAAAGGGAACCTACGTTGTGCACTTATTACCTAACAGCGAAGACTGATAGGTTTCTAGTGGGATCAAAAGAGAGCAGCAGATCACTCCACAGGGGGGTCCGGGCAGGTGTTGGGAGTTGCCGGGCGGCAGGTGCCGGGCTCGTTTTTCACCAACAGTCACACACTTCGTGCTCTTCGACTTCCCAGAACTCCATTCCCAGGCCACATTCTCAATACCCGGATGCAACAGTCACACACTTCGTGCTCTTCGAGATCCCAGAACGCCATTCCCGGGCCACATTTAGAATAACCGGATGCAACAGTCACACACTTCGTGCTCTTCGAGTTCCCAGAACGCCATTCCCGGGCCACATTTGGAATAACCGGATGCAACAGTCACACACTTCGTGCTCTTCGAGTTCCCAGAACTCCATTCCCGGGCCACATTTTGGATGCCCGGAGCCAACTGTAGGCCACTTCGTGCTCTTCGAGTTCCCAGAACTCCATTCCCGGGCCACATTTTGAATGCCCGGAGCCAACTGTAGGCCACTTCGTGCTCTTCGAGTTCCCAGAACTCCATTCCCGGGCCACATTTTGAATGCCCGTAGCCAACTGTAGGCAACTTCGTGCTCTTCGACTTCCCAGAACTCCCATTCCTGGGCCACATTTTCAGCAGGGGCAAGAGCACGACGAGGAGGAGGACGAGCAAGACCAGGAGGACGAGGACGAGCAGGAGCAGGACGAGGAGCAGGAGGAGCAGGAGAAGAAGGACGAGCAGGAGGAGGAGGAGGACGAGCAGGAGGAGGAGGACGACCAGGAGGAGGAGGACGACCAGGAAGGAGGAGGAGGAGGAGGAGGGGAGGGGGAGGAGTACCAGGAGGAGGAGGAGGAGGAGGAGGAGGAGGAGGAAGAGGAGGAGGAGGAGGAGGAGGACGAGGACGAGGAGGAGGAGGAGGAGGGGGGGGGAGAGTACCAGGAGGAGGAGAACGAGGACCACCAGGAGGAGGAGGAGGAGGAGGAGGAGGAGGAGGAGGAGAGAACACCAGGAGGAGGAGGACGAGCAAGACGAGGAGGACGAGAAGGAGGACGACCAGGAAGAGGAGGAGGAGGAGGAGGAGGGGAGGGGGAGGACTACCAGGAGGAGGAGGAGGAGGAGGAGGAGGAGGAAGAGGAGGAGGAGGACGAGGAGGAGGAGGAGGAGGGGACGAGGAGGAGGAGGGGGGGGGAGAGCACCAGGGAGGAGAACGAGGACCACAGGAGGAGGAGAGGAGGAGGAGGAGGAGGAGGAGAGAGCACCAGGAGGAGGAGGACGAGCAGACGAGGAGGACGAGAACGAGGACGAGCAGAGGGAGAGGAGGAGGAGGAGGAGGAGGAGGAGGAGGAGGAGCAGGAGAAAAGAGAGGAGGAGGAGGCAGGCTGAGGCTGAGGCTGTGACTGCGACTGCCGTTGCCGCTGCGACTGTCATCGCGAATGCGACTACGACTGCGAGAACAGCAGAATTCGACAACTGGATTTTCATCTGAATCTTAAGGGGAATGCTTTCAGATATGTTTCTACACATCGCTGTTAGGTTGCTTTGCCGGGATAGTATTTTTTCGCAATGATATGTCACCTCCACTGATCGCGCAATCACCGTACACGCCCAGCCGCAACTCGGCTTGCAAAACCTATGGGGCCGCAACTGTGATGTCTGCTCGGCGCTGGCTGGCGCATCGCTGCGGCCGCGCTAGCGCGCGCCGGCTCGCGCGCAGAACGGCCAGCTATTCTGGCGCCGCCGACGCGGCCGCGGCGGCGCTGACCGCCGGGCACTTCCCAGCGCGTCTCATAGGCCGCGCTGATGCGCGAGCACTTCAGTGCGAGTAGGCGACTCGGGTGGGCGCAGTAGCATAGCGACGTCGACGTCGGCAGACACGGTAATGATAGTAGCGATGCTGGTGACGATGGTGACGACGACGGGCAATGCCAGTGACGGCGCCGATGCTGATCACACCGGTGACGATGGTGTCCACGCGTCGGCGAGAAAGGTTTTGGAAACATTTCGATATGCGAGCGCGGCCGACGGGCGCGAATGGCCCGCAAAGAAATTAGTTGTGGACCGGGTTCGTGCTCCCGCCCCCCAGCACGCGCTCACGGGCGTTCGAATGATTTCGACACGCGCACGCGAGAGAACCGCTTGGTCGCGTTAAATGAACATGTTAAACACCAAGTGGTTTTCTCAAGAATGCGTAACAAAGTCCTAGAAACCATTTTTACCTAACAGCGAAGACTGATAGGTTTCTAGTGGGATCAAAAGAGAGCAGCAGATCACTCCACAGGGGGGTCCGGGCAGGTGTTGGGAGTTGCCGGGCGGCAGGTGCCGGGCTCGTTTTTCACCAACAGTCACACACTTCGTGCTCTTCGACTTCCCAGAACTCCATTCCCAGGCCACATTCTCAATACCCGGATGCAACAGTCACACACTTCGTGCTCTTCGAGATCCCAGAACGCCATTCCCGGGCCACATTTAGAATAACCGGATGCAACAGTCACACACTTCGTGCTCTTCGACATCCCAGAACGCCATTCCCGGGCCACATTCTGGAGGGCCGTATGCAACAGTCACACACATCGTGCTCTTCGAGTTCCCAGAACTCCATTCCCGGGCCACATTCTGGAGGGCCGGATGCAACAGTCACACACTTCGTGCTCTTCGAGTTCCCAGAACTCCATTCCTGGGCCACATTTTGGATGCCCGGAGCCAACTGTAGTCCACTTCGTGGTCTTCGAGATCCCAGAACTCCATTCCCGGGCCACATTTTGAATAGCCAGACGCTTCGTAGTCCTTCCGCCACAGCCGTGTTTGGTTCAGGAATTGCTAGTGACACTGCAGTCCACTGCATTCAATCGTGCCACTGCATTCACTCACTGCAGTCCACTGAGTTTCGATTGCAATGGCGTTCCCCTGGCCGTACCCCCATATCCAACGTTCATCCGCAGCCTCTGCTCCGCGAGGCTCGTCCGAAGTGTCGCCGCCTCGCGGTGCTTCTCAGCCTGCGCCGCCTCGCGGTGCTTCTCAGCCTGCGGAGGAAGGTGGACAGACGCCTGGTTCTGGCGCTGTGCAGCCTGCGTCTTTCACGGTCGCCTCGTTCAATTTCGGGTTCGAGCAGGGCATGATGACTGGTAAGCAGGCGGCCACTCACTGCGCTAACTTCGGAAGGGTGTGCGCCACGATAGTGGAGACCGCTGATGCTGATATTGTCTGTGGCTGCGAGGTCGGTGCGTTCCGTGAAGGCTTTCGCCGAGCAGGGATCAACGTGACAGAGATCCTCAGTAAGCCTTTCGGTGATGGCATTCGCTTCTCGGAGGTCGACAACTACTTGACTCTCTGGGGGTTCCGCGGTGCTTCTCAGCCTGCGGAACTGACTCTGTGCGAAGACAGCAAAGTTTACAGGCCTCCTAGCGGCCGAGAGATTGATGCTGTTATTTCACATTTTGAGGTGAACAAACCAGGCCATGACAAGTTCCACGTGGTGATCGCCAACATGCACATCGTGTGCGGCAAGAAACCGCCGACCATCCAGACTCGAAAGCGGACAGTTCGCCATCTCCGCTTGCACCTGGACTGCATGGCTCAGATTCTCAATGCTTCGGAGCTGCACGTGCCAGTCGTTCTGCTTGTAGTCGGCGACGACAACCTCACTTTCCAGGAGGCGCGGGAGGCTTACCAGCGCCAGCAGAACGACGAGAAGCTCTGGGAGGTCCATGCCACTCCGGCCGACCTCAAAGGCGACCACGTCGCGGTCTGCGGAGCAGTCGCCCGTTTCTGCTCCATTGCCGTTGGCGCGTCTTTTACGGATCGTGGCATGCGCAACGACGCACACGATGCGGTGGCGGTTGTGCTCACTCTCCCTGGTGCTATTCAGCCTGGGGAGAGCAAGAGGCGGAAGATTGTCGTCGAAAACGTCTCCGACGCCGACGTCAGCGTACAGGCGGACGCCGAGTCTTCTGTGCATTGGGATCGGTCGCCGAGTTCTACTCCTCCGCTTTCACCGACTTCACCGGGTGATCCCGACTACGTCGAGGATGTCGTTCAGAATCGCGCGAACGACTTGCACAGGGAGCTGAGGCAGCTTTGGGACGAAAGGTACGACGAGGAGTACGATCCGAAAGTCCTCCATCATCTCAGTCTCTTGCTTTTCAAAAAGAGGAAGTCCACGGAGCCAGCGGACACTGATCCAGCTGGCGCTCCTCAGCCTGGCTCGGAATATGACGCGGCCTTTGCGTCTCAGGAGGAGACTGGCCGAGCCATTCTCTCTGTCCTTAAGCTTCGACATGACTTTCTGCGGAGCAAGAACATCGACGACATGCGCTACGTTCTCACGGAGCCTGAGCGCCAGGAATTGGTCAGAGTAGCTCGCGACCAGTACGAGCAGTCGCGGCAGCAGCGTGCGCTTCAGGAACGGGATGTCGAAAAGGGAAAAGCGAGAGGCAAGTCTGCGCCACAAGGGGGCCATGCGGTTCCGCAGGGTCCTAACAAAGGGCCAGGCGGTAAGAAAGGTTCTCACGGTGCTTCTCAGCCTGCGGGAAAAGGTGGCCAGGCCAAGGGTGCAGGTCTGGGTAGCGTCGCCAAGTTTGTGAAAGACCAGAAGCGTAAGCGGTGGCATCGCCATTTGCAACGTGTGGCCGGTACCAAACAGATCTGGGAGGTGCTGGCCTTCTCAGGGCGCTTCGACGTTGATTGGCTAACGCAAGCGTTGCAAGCTGATCACAGTGAGGGCCGTGATGCAGCAGTTCCCGAGGAAGCTCTGCGGCAACAGCGGCGCCGGCTGCACCACCAGAAGGCCGAGGCCATCGCGCGCTACAACGAGGGGGAGCGGCTTTCCCGCCATCTGTCTGCCCAGGCTGGCCAGCCAAAGCCGAACTTCACGCGCAGGCAGCTGGACGTGTTGCAGATGTTTGAGAGCGGAGAGCTGCTTCAAATCCGCAACCAAGCGATTCTGGCGTTGGGGCACGGCCGTCTGTTCAGGGCCGATGGCGACTACCTGGACATCGGCGGCAGCACGGGCGGTGGCTCCAGGCGCATCATCGATTCTTGGCAGCCGCCGGACTGGCGTGACTTCCTCCAAGACGATCAGGACATCTGAGTTTTGCAAGTCTCCCTGCCCGCGGTGCTTCTCAGCCTGCGGTCTGCCGCTCTCCAGCTGCGGTCTCGAGCAGTAGTGTTCGAAAGCATGCGAGTTCCTGCGGTGCTTCTCAGCCTGCAGGTTTCGCAGCTTGCGCTCTGCAGTACAAGTGCTTTTCAGCATGCGACATCCTGCGGTGCTTCTCAGCCTGCAGGGTTCGCAACGTGCGGTTTGCAATGCATTCCTTTTCAGTATGCGAGTTCCTGCGGTGTTTCTCAGGCTGCAGGGCTCCGAGGCTCTTCGCTTCGATGCCAATGTTTTCAGACACCGTAGCTCCGTTCCGTAAACATCTTCCAAGAGCCGCTCGCAACCTTTTGCAGCTGGCGGTCTGCAGACGTAGTCTGTCTCAGCATGCGAGCTCCCGCACGCTTCGCCGGCTTTTGCTGCGCGGACAATTTTCTCACACACGTCAGCGCCGTTTGTAGGCGTCAGAAAAACATGTAGACATTCACGAAGGGCTCAGTCTGTATATCGTCACATCATTACATACGCAGTCGTCGAACACATCGGTGTACATTCAGCGCTTTGTCCTTCTACAGCATTCTTTCCGTTGATAACAGTGTTCTGATGGGTTCGCTTCGTTCTAAAAGCGTTGATAGCAGTGTCTCGTTTGCGGACAACTCATTCTATATCAACTCACTGATACCGAGTTTCCTTTCACCATAAGTGAATGCATACCAGTGTATGTTGGTTACTACAAAAGTGGGTTCCTACAACCGACTTCATGATCGCTATCATCATCGCAGATTTCACTCATCCTCATCACCACGACTGGTTCACGTTGGCCTGCGGTGCTTCTCAGCCTGCAGTTCCTTTCGTTACACTGTAGTTGAAGCCGTTCATGGCAGTGACTCGTTTAAAGACAACTTTAGTATTGGGGGAAGTGTCGATAGCAGCGTTTCTTTTTACTTATACAAGCGTTGATAGCAGTGTCTCGTTTGTGGACAACTCATTATATATCAACTCATTCATACAGAGTTTCTTTTCGCAGCAAGTGAATGCACAGCAGTGTATCTGCATTACTGGCCCCCACTCCATTATCACTATCATCATCAACGATTTCCTACACGCGTGTGCGCGGCGGTCGCCATGAGTGAATAGTTTGCAGAGACTTCTCGCATTGATAGCCATGGGTCACTTCAGAGTGAACTCATTTGTGATCTTCTTTTATTGGAAGTTGAATCGGTTGATGGCAGTGCCTCGTTTAAACTCCACTTTGGTATTGCTAGTAGTGTCAATGCCAGCGTTTCTTTTTAATTGTGCAAGCGTTGATAGCAGTGTCTCGTTTGTGGTTAGTTATAACAGCGTTGACAGCAGTGTCTCGTTTGCGGACACCTCATTGTACATCAACTCGCTGATACCGGGTTTCCTATCATCACCATCATCATCATCCTTAACCTCCTCGTAGCCATTTTGCTTAGAGCTGTAGCCACATGTTTGCTCGAGTTTCACCTGGCCGTCCAGCCGCGGCGGTGCTCCTCAGCCTGCCTTGTCACAATGCCAGCACGCGGCAAGGCATCGCCCCCGCCACCCCCGGCCCCGTGCGATGGCCCGTGGGAGATTCTGCCGGATCCGCCCGCACCGACTCCTCAGCCAGGTGTCGACGTGGTCTTTGAGCAGGCTCACCTCGAAGACATCCGCCGTACACCAGGGATGGGCGGCAAGACCGCCTGCCAGTGGCAGCGCGCGCTGCGCGCCGAGTGCATTGTCAACAACTTGTCGTTCAAAGACGTAACAAACGACCCGTCCTACGACTGGAAGCAACTGCTTCGGTCTGCCGCTCCGGGTTTCGCTGAGCGCATAATCGGGCAGGGCATCGCCCAGGTTCTCTTTCGCATCATCGAGACAGAGCGCGACCCTAACTACTCCAACACGGATGGCCACGGCAGGCACTTCTTCGAGTTCCGTCGTGCAGACGGTTCAGCCATGCGCCTGCATTACCATAAGAACGGCCGACCCGATGAGCCCACCTATGTCGGTCCACCACGCGCCGTTGCTCAGCCTGCCGTGCCTGAGCCTGGCGCTGCTCAGCCTCATGTTCCTCGTGGCGGCGCTGCTCAGACTGCCGTGCCTGACGGTGGCGCTGCTCAGCCTGCCGAGACTGGCGGTGATGCCCCACTGCTCTTCACACAGGAGCACCTGCAAGAGGCAGCCTGCTCGCGCCAGATTGTGGGCCGCGACGAAGCCAGCGCCGCTCTCCAATCGCTGTTGCACTACCACCATGGCGAGACTGCCCCAGGTGCTGTTGACATCACCGATGGCTCAGCATTTGACTGGCTTCGATGGGTGGCACATATCGAAGGTGCGCGCGACGTCATCCGCAATGGCGTCCACAGGGTCTACGCTGTCCGCTGGAATCCGCACTGGGCTCCAGAGGCCGTCTTCTGCTACGGCAACAACACGTACAGCACACTGGTGCCCCGCAAATCGCGCTACACAGGCTCGTGGAGCCACACGCGAATTGTGACTCACCGGAACGCCAATTGGGTGACCGAACCGTTGCTATCTGCGGCCCCTGTGGCAGCTACGCCGTGGCTGGTGTTGCGGGATCAAATAACCTGGGAGTGATCTCTGGCAAACGAGATGTGGTGCTTCTCAGCCTGCACTCATGTGACACGCAATGCCGTGCCCTGCAATCGCGTGGTGTTTCTCAGCCTGCACTCGCGCGGTGCTTCTCAGCCTGCGCCTCCTCGATGCTAGCCTGAGCCTCAGCCTGCACTCGCGCGGTCGCCGTGCTTCTCACCCTGCGACCTTCCGCGGTGCTTCTCAGCCTGCAGGTTGTGCCGGCTGTCCGCTTCACACGCCGCTCCTCAGTGCGCTCCTCTTCCGTTTGCGACATGTCTTCGAAGTGTTGGTTGGGAGCTGAGAAGGACGGGGAAAAAATCAAACTAGCGCGTTCATCATCCCATCATCGTCCTCAATCATCGCATCAACATCATCAATGGTTTCGCCGAGCACTTGTCCGATGTGGCGGCGGCCATACCCACGGCCGACCCCCTGATTCCTTCTCCAAGGCATCCGCCGTATTTGACTGTTACCACTACACCCACTGCAACTACACTTCACTGTTACCACTACTGCCATCCACCCACTACAACTATACTTCACTTCGCTGTTACCACCACACCCACTTCAACTACACTTCACTCGTTCACTCCCGCCAAATACAACTACTACTTCACTGTTACCACTACTACCATCAGTACTACTTTTACTGCTACTACTTCCCGTTTAGTCGTAGTAGTACTCGTACGCCTCTCCTCCTCCTTCTACTCGTTTCGCCAGGAGGAGGAGGAGGAGGAGGAGGAGGGGAGGGGGAGGACTACCAGGAGGAGGAGGAGGAGGAGGAGGAGGAGGAGGAGGAGGAAGAGGAGGAGGAGGACGAGGAGGAGGAGGAGGAGGAGGACGAGGAGGAGGAGGGGGGGGAGAGCACCAGGAGGAGGAGAACGAGGACCACCAGGAGGAGGAGGAGGAGGAGGAGGAGGAGGAGAGAACACCACGAGGAGGAGGACGAGCAAGACGAGGAGGACGAGAACGAGGGCGACCAGGAAGAGGAGGAGGAGGAGGAGGAGGGGAGGGGGAGGACTACCAGGAGGAGGGAGGAAGAGGAGGAGAGGAGGAGGAGGAGGAGGAGGAGGAGGAGGAGGAAGAGGAGGAGGAGGACGAGGAGGAGGAGGAGGAGGACGAGGAGGAGGAGGGGGGGGGAGAGCACCAGGAGGAGGAGAACGAGGACCACCAGGAGGAGGAGGAGGAGGAGGAGGAGGAGGAGGAGGAGGAGGAGGAGGAGGAGAGAGCACCAGGAGGAGGAGGACGAGCAAGACGAGGACGACGAGAACGAGGACGAGCAAGAGGAAGAGGAGGAGGAGGAGGAGGAGGAGGAGGAGCAGGAGAAAGAGGAGGAGGAGGAGGAGGAGGAGGAGCAGGAGAAAGAAGACGAGCAGGAGGAGGACGAGGACGAGCAGGAGGAGGAGGAGGAGGACGAGCAGGAGGGGAGGGCGGCCGGCTGCCCCGGCCGGCTGCCCCGGCCGGCTGCCCCGACCGGCCGCGCTTGCGCCCGGCCGCGGAGCGCGGTCAAGGGAAGGGGG
Organism: Prorocentrum cordatum; assembly: GCA_963575745.1. Classification (NCBI taxonomy): domain Eukaryota; class Dinophyceae; order Prorocentrales; family Prorocentraceae; genus Prorocentrum; species Prorocentrum cordatum. The sequence continues at coordinate 671,213 of CAUYUJ010015394.1, forward strand.
CGGGGGCCGGCGGTCAAGGTTGATACCCCCTCCTCGCTCGTTCCACTGCCTGCTCGCAGCAGTGGCACCAGCACATGCACAAGAGATTCCTGCATGAACTGTTGTACTTGCATATATGATGGCCTTCGGCCAAAGTCGTGCGCACAAGGGCTCTGAGGAAGGCTCCCTAAGCTCGAGACGCTTTGAATGCTCTGTAGTTTCCTCGTAGCCTCCTTTCCATGCCTTTGTAGCTTCCACGCACTCCTGCGTCGCCGAGTTTCTTCTTGCAGCGTCCTTGTCGTGTCGCGGGGTGCGTTTGCGTCACTTCGGTGTTGCTGCGCCTTGAGACGTGTCTCTGCTGCTTCTTCGTCTCATCGGGGACTCCAGCGTCACCGAATTTGTTCCCGTATTGTGCTTGTCGTTCCAGGTCGTGCGTACGCGCGCAGAATGTTTCTCTGCAGCGTCCTCGTCGCATCAGGATCTCCAGCGTCGCAGAATGCATCCTTGTAGCGCCTCTTCTTCCAGGGCGGCGTGGTCCTGAGTCGCCGCGGACGACTCGCCGCGGACGGTTCCATTCGATTCCACGGGCGATCGTGCGCATGTAGTTTGCCACGCGCCTGCGCGCGCGGAGAGGGCCTGGGCGCCCTGTCGCCTGCGGGCGACCGCGCGGGTTAGTCCCCGCAAAAGCCAAAGAGGGCATTTCCACACGCCGGGTAAAGCCTAAAAGGGCTTTCGTCTGCCTGATCCTTGCCCCCCGCTTTCCTTCTCTTCTTTCATCGAAGTCAGAACCCCCGCCCCCTATGACGTCCTCCGCTGGCCTGGGTGGTCTACTCAGGTCGCGGAGGGGGATAGGGGGGGGGTCGTTGCCACGGCTGGTGCCTCGTTTTCACGACGGGGAGGGGGGGGTGCACCGTTCCCTCGGATGGGCACATCCCCCCCTCCAAGGGCCTCCGAGCCCTCCCTCTCCGTCCTTTTCTTCTCCCTTATCCTTCCCTCCCTCGCGGTTTTCGAAGCCTTTGGCGTCTCCGCCCACCAGAGCGGGGATCTCGACCCCCCAATGGGATTCGTGGAGCGGGGGGGGCCTTGAGAGGCCGAAGCATTTTTTGGGGCGGGGCCACACAGCACACACATCACATCCATCGAGTCACGCACACATACAGCAACACGCTTTCTCGACTCCACAGGGGGGGTGCTTCGTGGAGGCATCACTTGTAACTTTGAAATTCTGTAATCATTGCCGTTCTGGTTCAAAGAACTTGGATTGCAGGAGTTCGAGGCAAAAGCGAGCCTTGTCCGCATCCGCTCAACCAGTCTCACCGTGCCGTGCACGGTGCTTCTCAGCCTGTGTCACTGTGCGCTCCACGGTGATCCTCCGGGTGAGCTACCATGGCTGCTGCTGCAGAACAGCCGACGTCTCCACTGGGTTTTCTCACGAAGAGCAGCGCCAAAACCCAAGACTTCCTTGTCCGAGTATACAAGCCCAGGGAGATCAAGTACTCGTACAAGAGCAGGAACAATGGCCAGCTAGTCCATGCAAACCGATTCACATGCATTCTGCTTGGCACAGACTCAGAGCACTATTGTGAGGCCATCCTCAAAGGAACTCCAGCAGAAGTCCAAGCTGCTCTGAAAAAGTTCCCTCCGATGACGGCGTGGAAACTCTCCAGCGTCGGCCTGGACAGTCGGCAGCAGGACGCTTTTGTGCATACGTCTGTTCGTGTCGTGGTCGACCTCAAGCGCACAACCTGCACTCCAGTGCTCAAAAGCTCTCCGGAGGAGACCTCCTTGGCATCGGCGCCGGCTCCAGCGACTACAGTGGCAGACATGATGAACATCAAATCGCAGCGTTGCTTCGATGTCATGGCTGTGGTTCATTCTGTTTCAGAAACCCGCACTCCCGCTGGCCACCCTCCAGTGGCAAGTGTACATCTGGTCGACGGCACACAGACGAGTAACTCCAAGACAGCGGAGGCTGTGATTGCAGTCTGGGGATCCACCAACATAGAGCTTTGTCGCTCTCACAAAGGACAACCGCTGCTGTTTCTCAACGTGGCGGGCAAATTCGACGGCAAACTGGAGCTGAACTTGTCGCAAGATCGCGTGGTGGATTCCGCATGCTCTTGTCCCAGAATGACTCAACTACACGACTTAGCAGCCACTCAAGACTTCGCGATGGACCGGGAGCAGCTGACCACCGCTCATGCGGGTACTTGGGATCCAGACCAGGCTTCGCAGATTCTCACCGGAGAAGCACTCCTCTCCTGCTGTGCCTTTTTGGCTATGGCGTCGGATGATCCGAATGCAAACTTGCCACTCTTGTTGCAGGTCAATGGGATGAGGCTTGAGGAACCGGAGCCAGCCGACTCTGTGGTGGAGAACACAGGCGAGCGCGTGTTCTTTACGACTACTGCTCGTGATTTCAGTGGCTCGTGCAAAGTCGGCGTATCACAAGCGGCAGCCTTCGCCTTGACTGGCATTGATAGCATGCAAGAATTCAAAAAAGTTCACGACGAGAAAGCTATCTCCTTCCCTCCACTGAGCAATTGTCGCATCATACGACGCGTGCGCAATGTGGCTGCGAATGCACAGGATGACACACCTCAACGGACTTTCGTCAACACGACTGTGGTGGCCGTTTCACCGCTTCAGATATCGCACGCCCCGAATACGTCTTACAATGTCGTCTTGGAGATCCTGAAGCAGTGCCGCGAGAGCCAGGATGCAATGCTCGCGGCACAGCTCTCTGAGATACGGTCTTGTCCCTTCTACGGCATGCGCGTGCAGTACTCACCAGCGGGTGGAGGGGGTGACGCTTCTCAGCTTACCCGGAACTGCCACTTGGCAGTCGTTCTCGTTCGTACCACGCAGAAGTCTCGGTGCGTATCCACTGCGGCTGGCTTCGTCGTGTCCACACCAGGTGTCACGGACGCTTCTGACGGTGAGTCTTCCCACTCAGTGACGATTCACGGACACTGCTCAGTTGACAACTTGCTCTCGTTCAAAATGGATCCGCCCAACCGAGCGAAGCACAGAGTCTGCTTGTTGCTCATTACTGGCTGTTCAAAAGATGGCATGACGGTGCACAGCGTGACCCACATTGACGACTCCGTCGTGTCTGAGGCGCAGTACTTCATTAAAAAATTGAGAACACTGGGGATGCGCACAGAGCTTCAGCAATCAGGCGAGCATAAGCGGATGAATGAGTGGAGCACGACGCCGGAATCCGCCAAGAAGTGCCGCATTCTTGAAAGCCACCCCTCAGGAGAAAGCTTGAGGTGAGCTTTCTCCTGTCTTGTCAGCGATGCTTCTCAGCTTGCTGGACATGGCAAGCATCTTTGTCTTGCGCCTTGCGGGATGCCAACTAGGTTTGCCTCAAACATATCGTTTGGTAGTTTCGTTGTTTATGCGGTGCTTCTCAGCCTGCACTATTTACTGTTGTGGCGTCTGGTGCACGAATAGTGTTTGCGGCCTGCATTCCTCCTCAGCCTGCCCTGGCTCCCTTGAGAGTGCCTGCACAGAGTTTCGGTCTGTGCTCACGTTGCCCAACGGATTCATTCACGTTCGCCTGCGGTGCTTCTCAGCCTGCACTTCCTTTGCTACAAGCGCCTGTTCTGCAGTCGTTCACAGTGTCTCGTTTACAGAGAATTTCGGTGTTTGAAAAACAAAACAATTCTGCATGTGTTTCTGTGGAATCTAAATCAGGTCATGGCCGTGCTTCATTGCAAGACAACCCCCATGTTCGTAGCAGTGTCGAAATCAGACGTCGTTCAGTTATAAAAGCGTTGATAGCAGTGTCTCGTTTTCGGACGCCTCATTGTATATCAACTCTGGCTGTGCCTCATTTCAAGACACCTTCCATGTGCGTAGCAGTGTCGGTATCAGAGGTTCCTCCAGTTATAAAAGCGTTGATAGCAGTGTCTCGTTTTCGGACACCTCATTGTATATCAACTCATTGATACCGGATTTCCTTTCAGCATACGTCAATGCATAGCAGTTTATCTTACTAACTGGAACCGCCTCCATCTTCACTATCATCACGACTGGTTCACGTTGGCCTGCGGTGCTTCTCAGCCTGCAGATCTTTTGCGACATCATCATCGCCATTGATCATCATCACCATCAACATCACTGATTCACATCATCATCATCACCAACATCCTCCACAACGAATTTCCCTCATCACCATCATCATGATCAATGTCTCCCTAGCCATGTTGCCTAGAGCTATCCTTACAAAGGAACTTTCCAGCACCCACTGTACACAGTAATGCCGCGGCATGCTGGTAGCTCTCGGTCTGGGCGCCATGCTCCTGACGTTTCTGCACCCAACAGCGGTGCTCCTCAGCCTGCTGCAGTGAGCAGTGCCCCTCCTCAGCGTGCTGTGTTGAACGGTACTGTCCAAAGGATTGTTGACCTGGTGAAGCAGTTCGGTCGTATACCGAAGCACAAGAAAGGAACGTCCGAGGAAGTACGAGCTGAAAACAAGTTGGCCAAACGTTTCTCCGACCACCGCGACAGCATTCCTAATGACGTTATGTTAGAGTTGCAAGCCCTCGAATGCGCCACGCCTTCAGAGTCAGCCGCTGTCAGCGCTGCCCTTCAGCGTTCTGCATTAAGCGGATCTCTGCAAACGCTCGTCGAGGACGTGAAGCAGTTCGGTCGTATACCGATCCGAAATAAAGGAACGTCTGAGGAAGCACGAGCCGAAAACAAGTTGGCCAAACGTTTCTTTGAACACCGCAAGAGCATTCCTAGTGACGTGATGTTGGAATTGCAAGACCTCGAGGAGTCACGCGCCGTCAGCGCTGCTGCTCAGCGTGCTGCAACCGAGGAGTTCAAGCGGAAGCAGAAGACCGATGAGATCCTGCAGCAGGTGCGCGAATTCGGCAGCTGGCCGAAGGAGAGCGCTCAACGCCCGCTTGCAGAGCGGCAGTTGGCTTGGCACATCCGAAAAACACGGAAGGCCAAGCATTTCTCACCGGAGCAGGAGGCCGAGCTTCAAACTCTGCAGCAGGCGGATACGAAGTCCGACGGGCTCATGCAGCAGACGAAGATCGAGGAGGTCATGCAGCAGGTGCGAGACCTCGGCCGCTTTCCGAAGGAGTCCGCCGGGCGTAGTGTTGCAGAGCGGCAACTAGGCTGGCTAGTTCGGAAAGGATTGAAGGCCAAGCAGTTCTCTCCCGAGCAGGAGGCCGAGCTCCAGGCACTCCAGCAGGCGGAAAGCGATGGCAAAACAATGCTTCGCATCGCGGAGGCGGAGGAAAGGCCAAACCCCATGGAAGGGTTCGCTGAGGAGGCGCAGAACAGGATCGACCAGGATCTGCTGATGCTGGAGAGTGGCATTCGTAACACGGCAATCCTGCGGCGCCTGGCCACCTACAAAGAGCTTGTGTCCAGCCGCGGTGCTCCTCAGCCTGCGCAGCACAGGGAATTTGCGCAGAGGTACGCGGAGCGAGTGCGGAGAGCGTTGGCTGCTCCCGCGGGGAAGAGCTGCTACGTCCCCGGCGGCGAAGTAGAGGGGAACCAGTTGCGCGTTTTCTCTAACCGTGCAGTCATGACGGGACCGCTCGTCTGCCAGCTCTGCGACTGCGATTTCTTAATAGAAGAGGACTTTGCGCGGCATAAGCAGTGCAACCACGCCGGCGAGGCAGAATACCGCAAACGGGTGCTGTACCTGATGGCACACGCTGGCTGCAGGCCGATAACCGCTCAAGAGAAGAGAATCATGGTGCAGAATTTTGCTTACTTCCAACAGTTCTGTCACCCTGGCAGCAAGGCCAACCGCTTCTCGGGCGGCGGGGCGGTGCCCCGAAGCGAGGCAGCCTGCGTAGTCTGTGCGCAGAAAGACTACCTGGAGCATCGCCACAAACTCAGCCTGTTTGGAGCAGTGCCGGAGGAGCGTGTCTTTGAGCACTGCGCCGACTCAGCGAGCGATCATGATGACCTATCCGATGGCGAGGCAGATGCTCCACCCAAGCGTGCTCTGGTGAAGCACCGCGGGGTGTACTACTTGCAGTCCCCGGAGCTCGTGCAGAAGCTCCTGGACGTGGACAGGTACAGGCAGCGGTGGCCACTGATCCCGTGCGAACAGCTGCATGCGTCCAGCGTTCAGCATCCGGAGCACCCAGAGTGGCGGTGGCTGCTACACTCCCGCCGAGTCCCTGTGGTTGCACCACCAGAAGCAACGGCGGGAACCTGCGGTGCTTCTCAGCCTGCTGCCGACAGGTCCGGCGGAGCTTCTCAGCCTGCGGACGAGAGGCCTCCGTGCGCAGGGGTGGGAGATGCCAACGCGTTGGTGTGGGTCTGTTGGGATTGCCTCAATGACCTGTGCGCCAAGAAACCGAAGATGCCGTTAAACGCCCTGGTCAACGACAACTGGATCGGCCGGGAGCTCATGCTCGTCCGCAACGCTTCGAAAGCTACTAAGATGCTGGCGTCCCTTGGCCGATGCTGTTGGAAGCAAGTCCGCCTCGGCAAGGGCGCTCCGGATGTCCAGCAGAAAGGCATCTCGGGCAACACTATCCTCTTCGCCCAGCCCACGGCGCAAATCCCGACCATGGAGCTGCCCCCGGAGCAGGGCGCGCTTGTGGACTCTCTGAACATCGTTTTCTCGGGCGCCGCGCACAAACTCCACAAGGCGTACTGGGCAACAGTCAAGCGCGGCGAGTATATGCAGATCGTGAGGGAGCGCAAGCAGCAGTGCGCAACCTTTTCCGAGGTATCCGTCCGGGAGGATGTTGCCCCGACACGGCTGCCGGAGGACGGCGTGCCAGACCACGTCCAAGCCTGTCTGCAACCAGTGGACGGTGTGGACAAAGCCCCGGTACGTCTGTTGGGGCCAGCATCCAGGGCGCCGGAAGTGGGCAGAGACGACGAGGCGGGAGACGAGTCTGACGAGGAGACAGAGACAGACAAAGACGGAGAAGCAGCAGAACAGCCTGACATGGCCTACCTGCATGAAAATGTGGCAGAGGTCACAGTTGCAGTGGATCCAGTGCATGACATCGCTCCAGTCCGAATGATGCAAGCGCTGCAAGGCACGCTGGTGGCGCTGCAGGAGCAGGCAGCACGCATCGCCAAGAACGAGGTGACACCGACAGTGGCAGACAGCAGCGGTGCTCTTCAGCCTGTTGCCGACGAGGGCGGCAGGCATACGATGCGCAGCATGGTTCTCGATGTACAGAGTGCTGCTCGTTCGTTCGACGAGCGAGCGCAGGTGGTGCTGGAGAAAGCGCAAGCAGGAGCAGACGCGTGCAGAGCTGTGGGCCCGCACTCCTTATCGGTGCCTACGCAGAAACCCTTGAGTTCTTTCGACAGCAGGTCTTGGCCGGCGTGCTACACAGAGTTCTGGTTCGGGGACGGCGCGCCGAACCTCGAGCGGGAGCGGCCCATGCTGTTCGAACAGGTCTTCCCCAGGAATACTACTTATGCTACCAGTGTTGATAGTGGAGTCGATCCATTGATAGCAGTGTGTCGTTTGGACCTACATGTGTTGATAGCAGTGTCTCGTGGAGGCCTACATCCATTGATCGCAGTGTCTTGTTTGTACCTACGTGCGTTGATAGCAGTGTCTCGTTTGGACCTACATGTGTTGATAACAGTGTCTCGTTTGGATCTACACCCACTGATACCACTGTCTCGTTTGGACCTACATGTGTCGATAGCAGTGTCTCGTTTGGACCTACACATGTTGATAGCAGTGTCTCGTTTGGACCTATATCTATTGATAGCACTGTTCCGTTTGGACCTACATGTGTTGATAGCAGTGTCCCGTTTGGACCTACATGCGTTGATCGCAGTGTCTCGTTTGGACCTACATGTGTTGATAGCAGTGTCTCGTTTGGACATACATCCGTTGAACGCAAGGTTGCGTTTGGACCTACATGTCTTCATAGCAGTGTCTCGTTTCTTCGTCCTTCGAGGTCGCACGGCGCCTCATCAACCTGGAGGAGCTCGAGTACTCTCTCGCGACCGACGAGGAGCCCTACGAGGCAGCCTGCCAGAGCCGCTTCAGCTCGCCAGAGATCATTGCTGTCTTCGGCGACGTGATCCGCCGGCTGCGGCTCTTGAAAGGCACTCGGGCGGCGATTGGCAGGAAAGGCTTCGGCACTGACCTCCAGATCCTGTCAGAGGCGTCGGCGGAGGATTTCATGGAGGCGCTAAACATCGCTAAGCCGGCCGACTGCATCGGCTCCGCCATTTCACGCCCGGGCATGCCTGCCAAGGTCAAGACTGCCCTCAGGACGTTGCTACTTAGCACTTCCGATGTCCCTGGCACGGAGGGGCGGAAAACCGCACTCCGCTTCGACGGGCACGGCGACAACCTCAAGTTCGGCGCGGCCAGCTTCTTCGTCACACCGAACTTCGCAGACACGCACAGCCCGTTGGTCCTCCAACTCCACGAAGGGCCCGGAAAGCGGAGCCACTTAGACATTCGCGGGGGCGCGGTTGGCGCGGTGGCCAGAGCCGGCGGCGCTTCTCAGCCTGCTGGCCCTGACCTGCGGAGTCCAGCTCCGACCATGCCTTCTCTGGAGCGGATGCACCAGATAGTGGCAGCAGACCCGCGGGCGCAGGCCAAGTTCTTCCTGTTGATGACGGAGCTTCACTACCGCTACATCATCGGCTTAGAGCGCCTGTTTGTTGGCCGCACAACGCTAGCCCGACAGGCGGTGACAACGGAGGACGACGTGGCAGCGACTCTGCAGCCGTGCGTGGCCCCAGGCACCACTGATGTGCAAGCGCCTTTCGAAGCACAGGGTCGGGGCTTCACGCACGGCCACGGCAAAGGCCACAGCGTCATCGGGCCTACGATGGCGTGGCTGCGGTCGGCAGTGGTCGGAGGCCTGCGCACCGCCGCTCGGGAGCTGCGAACTGCGCTTCTTTCCACCGCGGAGACCGTGCAGTACGAAGCTGCCAACGAGCCCGCACGGCAGCTGGGGCTTCCTGACGTCGCGCCAGAGCCTTTCACAGCCAGGCAGCAACGACAGAGCCGCATGGACGGAGGGGAAGAGGAGGACGGCACCCTGCGCGACGAGGTGCCTCTAGGCCCGCCAGTGGAGCAGCCGCACCTGGTGGAGGAGCGAGCGCGGGCAGCCGCAGAGAACCGGATGCCTGCAATCGGCGCTGCAGCGTACCGGGGCCTCCCGCTCACAGGAGCCTTTCAGTCTACGTTTCCAAGCTACCGCCAACGAACTAGCTTCGGGCAGCTAGGTGGCGCTCCTCAGCCTGCCATGGCAGCCAGCCATGCTAGCCTCTTCCAGACGAACGAGGATGGAGCGATTCAGGAAGTCCTCAAGCCCGATGGCTCGCCGGCTTCGGTCGAGGAGATTACCGCAGATGCGGAGGCTTGGGCGGTAGCGTTTAGCCATGACTTCTTTTGCAACATCTGCTCCAACCACGAGCACGACTGCACCGAGACGTGCGTCAAGTACGTCAAGAAGAAGCTCGAGGCCAAAGAGAGTCTGCGCTCGAACAGAACCCCGTCGTGCCGCTTCTGGTTCTTTCGCATCCAGCAGCTATGTCTAGCAGGCCGCACCAAGCGAGTGCGTCGGCGCGGCAAGCCTTTGGTCCGGACTCCGTTCATCGACTTCTCTGATGACCGCAACCAGCGGTGCCGCTGCCAGGTCAAACGCGACCAGCCGTTCAGGAGCTCCAGCAACGACGTCTCTCAAGTGACCAGCCGGTGCAACGTGGATTTCCAGTTCTTGATGTGCGCGCCTGACGAGTCTGCCGAGGCAGCAAAAGTGCTTCAGCCTGGTGGTGCTCCTCAGCCTGCCCAGGACGGGCTGCCTGCGGCCGCCCCAGTTCAGCTGGCCAAGCGCAGAAGGCTTACCAAGAAAACGGCCAGCATGAAGAACCCAGAGTCGGCAATCGCATTGCGCTCATCCAAACAACTCGGCGGCCGCAAAAAGTGGCTCTACGGTTGTGGCTCCTTGCATCCGACAGATGCATCTGTCGTGGAGAGCTTCCAAGCTGCTTTCCAGAAGGCTTTCTCAATGGACTTCTACATCACGAAGTACCAGGGCAAGATGATGGAGTCCATGACGCCGCTCTTCCAGTCCATGCTCACCGGCATGCAGCGTCTGGAGCAGCAGGAGAGGGACGAGAAGGAGGAGGAAGCCCGGAAGGTGCTCAGTGAGGGCGGCGCTGATGGCGAGGACCAGACGCTGGCCAAACGGGGCCGGACGCGCGAGGATCTCGCTCGCCGCGCTCGGCGGGTCTGTATCCGCCTGGCGTCGATGGCGAACCGGTGCTTCTGGCTCTCCACGACGGAGGTGGCCGTGCATATCCTCACAGGCGGCGACTGCCTCCAGTCGCACCACAATGTGCGGCTCTTCACGAGACAACTACAGTGGGCCTGCCAGCAGTGCAAACGCTTGCTAAACCATGAAGGTTCGGGCGGGGAGACGCATAATGATCAGGTGCCAATACAAGCAGTCCGCATCCAGATCCCTGACGCCGACAACGAGGAGGAGGACGCAGCAGGTGACACCAGCGGTGCTCCTCAGCCTCCTGGAGACACTCCTGCTGGTGATGAGCAAGGTGGCGGTGCGGAGTGCGAGGACATGCACGTGTGCACCACCAGCACGAACACGGCCGACGACTACGCCCACAGAGGCCCTCGCCTGCAGACCATGCCGTACTACGTCTACAGGATGTACGTCCGGCGAGTCCTGAAGCCGAGCCGGGTCAAAGCTTCTGGACCGCGATTCTTCGCCTTCGAGAGCCACTACGTCTTGGCTCCGCGGTACATGCAGGAGGTCCACTTGACGCGGAGTTCCGTCCCCACCATCGATGGCTTCCAGTGCCCGACCTGGGCACAGGACCCCGAGCAGAACTCGCTCTTCAAGGCCCTCCTCTTCACGCCTTGGGCGTGCGAGTGTCCCCTCTCTTGTGGCTGCGTTACTCAGTGCAGCCATATGCTGAGGAACTGCGACTGCCCCGCCGTGCGCCCATACTCGTTCGAGCGGGCCTGGCGGCTTCGGTGCGCGGAGATCCACGTGTTGGCAGCGCGCGCAGACTCCAGGAGCCGCCTGGCCCGCAAGAGGCTCGTGCTCGCGGACACGACCCTCTTCTCCGAGCTGAAAGAGCCCCGGGCGAACCTCGAGGAGGGCGAGCTGGTGCTCCTCAGCCTAGCGCACTTCGCAAGGTCCCAGCTGGCGCGGCGCATGCCAGCGGAGGCGGCACGGCGCATCCTCGCCTTCAGTGACCACCACTGCCGGTGGCACGAGGAACAGTGCACCCTGGCGGAGTTCTGCGCGCACGTGGCGCGAGACGTGCTGGCGCACGTGGACCTCGCGGCGGAGGCGCGGGTTAAGCCTCGGCCAGCAACGACTGCACACCTCGAGGCGGATGAAGACTCCGCGAGCGATGCCGAAGGGCTCAAGGGGCGAGTCCCGCTGGAGCTCGTTGACGTGGGTGGAGGCGGCGGCAGCGACGTAGAGGAGGACGTGGAGGACGCCGAGATTACCGAGATCTCCCGGTTTCCGCTGCGGGACCACGTCAGAGCAACCGAGCTGGCCCTACAGCAAGACCAACTGCAGCGCTTGGACCAGAAGGGCCGCCTCAGCTACGCCGATAAGCAGTTGAAGAATCTCGACCGAGCGTACAGCGGCATGCTGCAGCCAAGCTTTGCACTGCCAGCCAGCAGCGGCGCGCGGGAACATCAGGGCACGCGGCTGGACGAGACCTTCTCTGACATGCTCGCCCTACAGCGGCAAAGCATTGCGCTCCAAAAGAAGCAAGCGAGCCCGGATGGAGAGATCTTGCCCGATGCTGCGGACGACTGGCTCCCCAGCGGTGCTCCTCAGCCTGCTGCCGAGGACGCCCAACCAGAACTCGTTCCGCAGCTCTTGGCCATGCAGGGCCCGGCGGCTGTTGCGTGGAAGCTCGTCACTGATGCCCACTGCACGGAGGAGCAGATTGACGCGGTGGCGTTGTTTGCGTTGTCTCTGCAGAAACGTTTTGACGGCAGACCAGACAAGACAACGCATCTCCTCCCCGTGGCGTCCGCGACAGGCAACCACAGAGCGATCTGGCTCGGTGGAGGCGGTGTCGGCAAGACGCGCACCCTCTCCAAAGTGGTGGAGCCGATGGCCATCACTTACTTCGGCGAGCAGGGGTACCTCGGCAAAGCGCAGTCCAACCACGCCGCACACAACCTCGGCCCGCGCGGCAGGACCATGCATTCCTCCAATGGCCTGCTCATGTCGGATTCCATGCAGACAGCCAGGCTGCGCTTGACGCCACAGACGCAGAAAAAGCTGGATCGCCTCACAGGCACACTCGGCGTCGACGTGATCGATGAGCTGGGTGCTGTGCCGGGGCCTTTGCTGCATGCAGATGCACTGCGCACGACCTACGGCAGGGCGTTGCGCTACAACCTGGACCCCACGAAGTACATGCGCCCGCAGGAGACGTGGGGACGCATGCCTGTGAAGATCTTGTGCGGGGACTTCTACCAGTTGCCGCCAGTCCCCGCCACCGCTTCCCTGCTGGCGCCTCACGCGGGCCAATCCTACGAACACCAACAGGGTAGGAAGTTGCTCGCCGACATCGAGTACGTCATCGATTTCGTGCAGATGCAGCGCTTTACAGACCCGTTGCAACTCGAGGTTCTCCACGCCATGAGAACTCCAGGCGGAAAAAAGATCTCTGACGAGAGCTGGCAGGCGATCGTCAAAACAGAGGTCGTTAGCTCTAGCGGTGCTGCTCAGCCTGCTGCCAGCAGCAGCGAAGCCGCTCAGCCACCTCAGTGGGACCCTCGGTTGCGTGCAGCACGAGGCTGGTACGAGTCGGCCTATGAGTGGCGCATCGTCTCTTACGCCATGCATGCACAGGCCAAGCTTGATGCGCACGATGCTGGCCAGCTGCTCTTTTACGTCCCAGCAATCGACAGACCAGCTGCGCGCCTCGCGAAGCCTGATTACGACGAGATGCGCGCGGAGCCCAACATCGGCGCTACCGCAAAAATGCCGGGGCTGCTGCCGCTCTTCGTTGGCATGGAGGTCATCCTGACAGAATCCGTCTTGCCGCCGAAGTATGTCCGTGGCGCGCCAGGCAAAGTGGTAGGCATAGAGCTGCACGCTCTGGAGCCTCCGGTGGAGGGCCGCCCGTCCATTGTCTCGGACGGTGTGGTCGTACTCTACTACATGCCAAAGGCCGTCTATGTCAAGATCGATGACAGCGATGAACTTTTCTTGAAGGCCGCGCCGGTGACAGCTGGCAGTGCTTCTCAGCCTGCCGGCCCCGACCTGCGCGGAGTGCTCGCGATCACCCCGCAGGCGCGCCCCTGGAAGTTCAAAGCGAAGACAGGTGGCCCGGCCATCGCGGTGTCCAGGACGCAGTTGACCGTGCTGCCCAAAAAGCAGGGGACTCTGCATGGCGTCCAGGGCAAGACGACGGACCCAGGCTTCATCGTGCACTGGACGTTTCCGCCAGGACTCAAGAAGGAGTCCATTTGGCTTGCCTACTACGTCAGCCTGTCGCGCCCCAGAAGCTTCAACCAACTCTTGAGCCACGGCTTGCCTGACCGGAGCATCATCGAATCCGGCCCCCCGGAACAGATCGCCAAGGCCTTCGCCGAGCTCTTCACGGACAAGATTGCCGCGACGAAGATCGCTTGCGCGAAGGCCCGACAGCAACTGGGATGGCCTGCGCGAGCTTGAGGAGCCATGAGATGCAGGTTGCGTTGTGGCGGTGCTGTTCAGTCTGTCCGTCTGCATTCGCGTGGTGCTTCTCAGCCTGCATGCGCGTGGTGCTTCTCAGCCTGCGCTCGTGTGCAGCTGTGCGCGGTGAGCCTGCACGTGTCGCGGAATGCTTTTCAGCCTGCGCGTGTCTGCAATGCTTTTCAGCCTGCACGCTTTGCAGCTTCTCCGCTTCGCACGCCGCTCCTCAGCGCGGTCCTCTGAAAAAAAGAACAGTCATCATCTCATCGTCGCACTCATCATCGCACTCATCATCATCATTCATTGCCAGCGTTGATAGCAGTGTCCCGTTTTTACACGACTCGCACTGTTGATAGCAATGTCTCGTTTTGACACTCCCAGCGTTGATAGCAGTGTCTCCTTTTTACACGACTCCCACCATTCACAGCGAAGTTTCGTTTTGACACACTGCGAGCGTTGATAGCAGTGTCTCCTTTTTACACGACTGCCGCCATTCATAGCAGTGTCTCGTTTTGACACATTTCCAGCGTTGATAGCAGTGTCTCCTTTTTACAGGACTCCGAACTACAACTACTACTTCACTGTTACCACTGTTTCATCTTTCCTGCTCTTATTGCTAATACTACTGCGAGTGTTACTGCTGCTGCATGCCTCCAGCTATGCTACTACATATCGCTGTTAGGTTGCTTTGCCGGGATAATTTGAATACTGGCGTCGCGAAGCCATGATATCTCCCAACCACCCTGCGGTGTTGGGTCCTCGTTGTCAGGTGTTCCTTCCTTCCCTTCTCCTCATCTCCCCTCCCCGTCCCCCCTCCTCCCCTTCCTTGCCTCTGCTATCTCCGTCGCCATTCTCACCTTTATCGTCATCATCATCACCGCCATCACCAACACCATCATCATCACCATCATCATCATGATCACCCTCCTCCTCCTCCTCATCATCACCATCATCATTATACATCATGATCAGCATCACCATCATCACAAAACCCGGCACACCCCACACACGCTTCGTGGCCACATAGGAGCTCCACCGAAAGCCCCAGTGGCGGTGCCCACATGCGCTCCCACCACCCATGTTCGCACACCTTTCACACGCTTCACGGCCCCGTAGCGAACTCCACCGACTGCCCGAAAGGCAGTGCCCACATGCGTCCCCGACACCCACGTTCGCACACCCCTCACACGCTTCGTTGCCCCGTAGGGAACTCCACCGAATGTCCGAAAGGCAGTGCCCACATGCGTCCCGCCACCCGTTCCAACACACCCCTCACACGCTCCGTGGCCCCACAGGGTGCTCTACCGAAGGCCGTAATGGCGTTGCCCACATGCGTCCCCGCCACCAATTCCGGCACACCCTTCAGACGTTTCGTGGCCCCGTAGGGAGCTCCACTGAAGGCGCCAGTGGCGGGGCCCACATGCGTCCCCGACACCCATGTCAGCACACCCCATCACACGCTTCGTTGCCCCGTAGGGAACTCCACCGAATGCCCGAAAGGCAGTGCCCACATGCGCCCCCGCCACCCATGTCGGCACAACCCTCAAACGTTTCGTGGCCCCACAGGAGCTCCACCGCCGGCCCAAGAGGCAGTGCCCACATGCGTCCCCGCCACCCATGCAGGCACACCCCTCACACGCTCCGTGGCCCCATAGGGATGGCCCCAGTGGCGGTGCCCACATGCGTCCCCACCACTCGTTGCGGCACACACCTCATCAGATAGGGAGCTCCACCGAAGGCTCCAGAGGCGGCCCCCACCGATTTCGGTACACCTGTCGCAGGCTTCGCGGCACCGTAAGGAGCTCCACCGAAAGCCCCAGTGGCGCAGTTCACAAGCGTCCCCGCAACCCATGCCTGCACACCCGTCACACGTTTCGTGGCCCCACGGGGAGCCCCACCGAAAGCCCCAATGGCGGTGCCCACATGCACCCCCGCCACAAAGTTCGGCACACCCTTCACACGTTCCGTGGCCCCGTAAGGCTCCACTGAAGACGATACTCACAACCGCGTCACTCGCAACTGCATCTGGTTGGGTCCTTCTCCTGGCAAGTGTGATATGCTTTCGAGACACTCGAGGTTGCAATCGCTACATTATTACAAGTGTTTGAACAGCTTCGGCATGCGCGCGCGACGACGCGCGCGTGTGCACGTCGTCCCTGTTCTGTTGTAAGGGGTTATTGAAACTAGATGGCGGTTGATACACGAGTGTGCGCACATTATGTTGGTTGCCAAGGGTGGTGGGGGTCGATACGAGCTGGGCTGGGATGGCATGAATTCACCTTTGCGATGGACGAGTGCCCTGGATCACATATGAATTCACAAGCGAAAACAACAACGGATAGCTACGGGGGGAGGGTGGTTGTAACATCGAAATTCCAACCATCTTGTAGTGTTGGCTCCTCGTTTTGCAGAGACATCACGTCGCGTTCCTCGTCCTCCTCCTCCTCCCTCCTCCTCCTCCCCTCTCCGTTTTCCTCCTGTTCCCCTTCCTCCTATCCTGTTTCGTGGCCCCACCAGGAGCTCCACCGAAGGATCCAGTAGCTGTGGTCACATGCGTCCCGCGCCACCCAGTACGGCGCTTCGTGGCCCCATACAGAACTCCACCGAGACCCTCAATGAGTGTGTTCACATGCGCCCCGCGCCACCCACTACGGCGCTTCGTGGCTCCATACAGAGCTCCACCGAAAGGCCCCAGTGTCTGTGTTCACATGCGTCTCGCGCCACCCAGTACGGCGTGCCGAGGCCCCACAGGGAGCTCCACCGAAGGCCCAAGCGGCTGTGTTCACACGCATCCTGCGCCACCTGGTACGGCGCTTCGTGGCCCCATCAGGAGCTCCAGCGAAGGCCCCAGCGGCTGTGTTCACATGCGTCCCGCGCCACCCAGTACGGCTCTTCGTAACCGCGTAGGGAGCTCCACCAAAGGCCCCAGTGGCTGTGTTCACATGCGTCCCACGCCTCCTAGTACGGCGCTTCGTGGCCCCGTAGCGAGCTCCACCAAAGGCCCCGATGGCTGTGGTCACATGCGTCCCGCGCCACCCAGTACGGCGCTTCGTGGCCCCATGGGGATCCTCACTGAAGGCCCCAGTAGCTGTGTTCACATGCGTCCTGCGCCACCCAGCACGGCGCTTCGTGGCCCGATAAGGAGCTCCAACGAAGGCTCCATTGGCAATGTTCACACGCGTCCCGCGCCACCCATGCGCTTCGTGGTACCATAGGGACCATAGGGAGCTCCACCGACGGCGCCAGTGGCTGTGTCCACATGCGTCCCAGTACGGCGTTTCGTGGCCCCATGTAGAGCTTCACCAAAAGCCCCAGTTGCTGTGTTCACATGCGTCTAGCGCCACTCGGTAGGGCGCTTCGTGGCCCCATCAGGAACTCCACCGAGGGCCCCATGGGCTGTGTACACATGCGCCCCGCGCCACCCAGTACGGCGCCTCGTGGCCCCATAGGAAGCTCCACCGAAGGCCAAAGTGGCGGTGTTCACATGCGGCCCGTGACACCCATGACGGCGAACCGTGGCCCCATAGGGCACCAGGTGCGGCGTTTCGTGGCCTCAGAGGTGTGTTCACATGCGTCCCGCGCCACCCAATACGGCGCGTCGTGTCCCCTATGGGAAGCTCCACCGAATGCCCCAGTGGTTGTGCTATTGTGATCACATGCGCCCCGCGCAACCCAGTACGGCGTTTCATGGCCCCACCAGGAGCTCCCCGAAGGCCTCAGTGGCTGTTTTCACATGCGTAGCGCGCCACACAGTACGGCGCTTCGTGGCACCAAAAGGAGCTCTACCGAAGGCCCCCCCCTGGCTGCGATCATATGCGTCCCCTCCGTTTATTTCGGCACACCGCTCAAGCGCTCCGTGGCCCCTTGGGAGCCCTATCGAAGGCCCCAGTGGCGACGTTCGCATGCGCACACAGCCACTGGGGCCTTCGGCGGAGTTCCCTATAGTGCCACGAAGCGCCGAACTGAGTAGCGGAGGACGCATGTGAACACCACAGCCACTGGAGCCTTCGGTGGAGCTCCATTACGGGGCTAGGAAGCGCCTTACTGGGTGGCGCGGGACGCATGTGAACACAACCACTGTGGCCTTCGGTGGCGCGGGACGCCTGTGAACACAGCCACTGGAGCCTTCGGTGGAGCTCCCTATCGGGCCACGAAACGCCGTACTGGGTGGCGCGGGGCGCATGTGAAAGCAGCCACTGGGGCCATTGGTGGAGCTCCCTACGGGGCCACGAACTGCCGTCCTGGGTGGCGCGGGACGCTTGTGAAAGCAGCCACTGGGGCATTCGGTGGAGTTCCCTACGGGGCCACGAAACGCCTTACTGGGTGGCGCGAGACGCATGTGAACACAGCCGCTGGGGCCTTCGTTGGAGCTCCCTATGGGGCCACGGAGCGCCGTACTGGGTGGCGCGGGACGCATGTGAACACAGCCGCTGGGGCCTTCGCTGGAGCTCCCTATGGGGCCACGAAGCGCCGTACTGGGTGGCGCGGGACGCTTGTGAAAGCAGGCACCGGGGCCTTTGGTGGAGCTCCCTATGGGGCCACGAGACGCTGTACTTGGTGGCGCGGGACGCATGTAAACACAGCCAATGGGGCCTCGGGTGTAGCTTCCGAGGGGGCAGCGAAACGCTGTACTGGGTGGCGCGAGGCGCATGTGAACACAGCCACTGGGGCCTTCGGTGGGGCTCCCGGTGGGTCCACGACGCGCCGTACTGGGTGCGGGGGGCAGAGGCACGGATAGGAGGAATGAGGAGGGAGGAGGAATGGGGGGGACGTGCGGAGGAGTAAGGAGGAGGAGGAGGAACGCGGGGCGCCGGCTCTTCAAAACGAAGACCCAACACCACAAGATGGTTGAGAAATTCGCCGGCCCAACGGGCCAGAGGCGTGCTAAGATCTCCAGCAATTGGTTCACAATATTTCTAGTTCGCGCGCGCGGGGCGGCCCCTGGGGGTCCCTGGACGAAAAGTACCCCGGCAAAGTCCCGGGAGAAGCCCCCAGAGCGCTCCAGGAGCGCACCAACAGGGCCCCGAGACGTCCCCGAGACGTCCCCGAGAGTCACAAGAAGGGCCAAGAGAGTTCCAAGAAGAGCCAAGAGCGCCCAAGAGGCCCCAAGATGGTACACCAAGGGCCCGAGATGCCACAAGATCGCTCCAAGACGCTCAAGATAGCCCCCAGACGCCCCACGAGGCTTTCAAGAGCACTCCCAAGAGGGCCCCAAGAGGCAAAATTCATTGCTCTTCCTTAGGTTTTGGGGAGATTTTGGCGTGTCCACCTTTTCGGCATGCGACGCCCCAACACGGCCCAAGAGGCCCCAAGATCGCCCTAAGAGGCCCGAGAGGCCTCCAAGACGGCCCAAGAGGGTTCCAAGACGGCCCAAGCGGCCTCCAAGACGGCCCAAGAGGGCCCCAAGAACGCTCTAAGAGAAGCCCCAGAGGGGGAACACGAAACAATATTCGAGCCCTCGGCCCGCGGCCCTAAGAAGCCCCCAGGAGGCGCCAAGAGGCCCCTAAGAAGCCCCAGGAGGCCCCCAAAAGGCCCTCACGAGGCCCCCAAGAAGCTCCCAAGCGGCTCCCAAGCGGCTCCAGGAGGCCCCCCCCCAAATGCCCCCCCGACCACGCTAGCAAGTGCCACATATCGACATATCGAGCCCTCGGCCCCAAGCGGCGCCCAGAAGCCCCAAGATGCTCCCAAATGCTCCCAAAAGAGCTCCAAGCAACCCCAAAGAGGCTTCAACAGAAACCCAAGAGGCCCCCAAGAAGCCCCCAACGAGGACCCCAAAAGGCCCCCCAAAGCCTAAACACCGGCGAGGGCACCATACGGGCCGGCAGAATGAGCGAAGCGATTAAATCAAAATTCGCCTGGCGAAAGACCCAACCATATGCAGCTGTGAGTACCGCATCCGTGAGTATCGTCTTCGGTGAAGCTCCCCATTGGGCCACGACGCGCCGCATTGGGTGGCGCGAGACGCATGTGAACACAACCACTGGGGCCTTCGGGGAGCTCCCGAAGCGCCGAACTGAGTAGCGGAGGACGCAGCGAGGACGCATGTGAACACAGCCATTGGATCCTTCGGTGGGGCTCCCTATGGGGACATGAAACGTGCGAGGGGTGTGCCGAAACTGGTGACCGGGACGCATGCGAACTGCGCCACTGGGACCTTAGGTGGAGCTCCCCATGGGGCCACGAAGCGTGTTCAGGCGTTGCGAAATGGTTGCCCTTTACTCATGCGAACTGCGCTACTGGGACCTTGGGTGGAGCTCCCTGTGGGGTCACGAAACGTGTGAGAAGTGTGCCGAAATGGGTGGCTGGGACGCATGCTAACTGCGCCACTGGCGCCTTCGGTGGAGCTCCCCATGCGGACGCGAAGCATGTGAGGGGTGTGCCAATATGGGTGGCCGGGACGCATGCGAACTGCGCCACTGAGACCTCTGGTGGAGCTCCCCTGTGTGGCCACGAAACGTGTGAGGGGCGTGCCAAAATGGCGGACATGCGGAGAGCAAAGGCAGGGATGGTAGGAGGGAGGATGAGGAGGAGGGAAGAAGGAGGAGGCGAGGGTGACCGTTTCTTTCCCAGGTGACGGCCGTGGGCGGAGGGGGGGGGAAGGCGGCAGGGAAACGTCAACGGCGGCCGCGGCGTGCGCCCGCCAGGGTGCGTCCGCGCCACCGACGCATCAATCGCTTGTGTGCACGACAGTGCCCAATTCCTGCGAGCAACGCAGCGCCACCTGTGTACACATCACAGTGCCTCCGTACACCGCAACAGCCGCGCGCATTGCAGCACCACGTCGCCCATGAACACCACAGCGCGTGTGCATACTGCAGCAACCGCTGTTTATAATAGGATTATATAAACAACGATTGTTTCGAATAGGAGTGTCAAAGGAAGCCCTATGGAAAATGGAGCGCCTCTGGATTCCACAAAACCCAATCTTCCACATAGAATGTGAAAAGGCATCGCTATGGAAAGCGGAGCGCCTCTGGATTCCGCAGAGAAGCCCTGTGTTTGATAAAGGAACCCCCTCTGGAAATTGGGGCGCCTCTGGATTCCACAGAAAGCCAACGTTTCTTTTATCTTTTTTCAAGTACCCCCTTGGAAATTAGAGGGTTCTACACGCGTGCGCCACAACGCTTGCGTACACCACAACGCCTGCACACACAACAGCAGCCGCGTGCAACACAGCGTCGGTGTACACCACAATGCCTGCGTGCACCACAGCGCTTGCGTACACCACAGCGCCTGTGTACACCGCAGCAGCCGTGTGCAACGCACCGACGGTGTGCACCACACTGCCCGCGTAAACCAAGGCGCCCGCGCACACCACAGCGCCCGCGGGAGAAGGCGCGGGGCCGCCCAGTCTTCATCTTTTCCATGGCGCTGGGTCCACAATCGATACGCGCATTCAGGACGGGTGGCAAGGACGCAGGACCCTTGGAAGCCGAAGATTGGATTTTCCCAAATCAATGCTTGCGCTGAAGGGGTCCTAGCGGAAGTTCCCAAATCAGTGCTTTCACTGAAAGGGTCCTCGCGGAAGTTGAAGGAATTGGCGAAAAGGTCCCGCCGATTGTGGTCGCACGCTGGGTTCCCGGGTTCTCGGTTCCGGGTTCCCGGGTTCCCGGTTCCGGGTTCCGGGCCGATTTCGGAGGACGGCGAGGTTCCCGGGTTCCCGGGTTCCTGGTCGATCTTCTTGTTGATCGGTCTCAACATCGATCTCATTACCCACTTCTCGATCGACATCACTATCGATCTCACCATCGATCTCATCACTATCGATCTCGCAAGCGATCTCACTAGAGATCGCATGAACGATCTCGCGATCGATCTCGCTATCGATCTCATTGAATCGATTTCACTCTCGGTCTCAAGAGCGACCTTACAATGGTCCTCACTATCGATTCCACTATCGATCTCATTATCGATCTCACAATCGATCACAAAATCTATAATATCAATTTTCAAATCATCCACTGATTGGGGTTTCCTCATTGAAAGATTTGACGAAACTTTCCCGCCGATTGTGGCCGTACGCTGGGTTCCCGGGTTCCCGGTTCCGGGTTCCCGGATTCCCGGTTCCAGGTTCCCGGGTTCCCGGTTCCGGGTTCCGGGCCGACTTCGGAGGGCGGAGAGGTTCCCGGGTTCCCGGGTTCTTGGTCGATCTTCTTATCGATCGGTCTCACCATCGATCGCATTACCGACTTCTCGATCGATCTCACCATCGATCTCACCATCGATCTCATCACTATCGATCTCATTGCATCGATTTCACTCTCGGTCTCACGATCGAACTTACAATCGTCCTCACTACCGATTCCACTATCGATCTCATTATCGATATCACAATCGATCTCAATATATATATATATATATATATATATAGATGTACGTCTGTGTGAGTGTATGTGATATATATATATATATATCCATACATACATTTTTCCCCAATCAGTGCTTTCACTGAAAGGGTCCTCGCGGAAGTTGAAGGAATTGGCGAAAAGGTCCCGCCGATTGTGATCGCCCGCTGGGTTCCCGGGTTCTCGGTTCCGGGTTCCCGGGTTCCCGGTTCCGGTTTCTGGGCCGATTTCGGAGGGCGGCGAGGTTCCCAGGTTCCCAGGTTCCTGACCGATCTCTTATCGATCGGTCTCACCATCGATCTCAAGCACTTCTCTATCGATCTCACCATCGATCTCATCACGATCGATCTCACAAGCGATCTCACTAGAGATCGCATGAGCGATCTCGCGATCGATCTCACTATCGACCTCATGGAATCGGTTTCACTCTCGGTCTCACGATCGAACTTACAATGCTCCTCACTGTCGATTCCACTATCGATCTCATTATCGATCTCACAATCGATCACAAGATCCATAATATTGATTTTCAAGTCATCCACCGATTAGGGTTTTGTCAGCGGTAATATTTTGCAAACGCTGGCCAATGAAAGCGGCAAAGGACAGGCCGCAGAGGCAAAGACACAAGGGTACCCTGGAATAGGCGCGCGTCTTTACTAGGCGCGTTGACTGTATCGCACTGCAACCGGACACCGGCCAGAAGGAAGAGAAAGAGAGAGCCACCGCGTTTTGCACTTGCGGAAGAGTGGTCGACCCAGCCTGGCAATCGCCAGCTGCATTGGACGACGACGACGACGACGACGACGACGACAACGACGACGACGACGACGACGACGACGACGACGACGACGACGACGACGACGACGACGACGACGACGACGACGACGACTGCGAGCGCCAACGACTGCGAGCGCCACAATACGTTCGTGAACACCAATTCGTGCAGTTCAGACCACGCCACGCCCGTGAGCACAGAACCATACCTGCGGGGGGTCCGCTCCCAGCATGCAGGGGGGGCCAGGCCCCTCCTCCCCCACGGCACGATCGGTAGCGTTACCCCAAGGGGGGGGGAGGGTTGGCCTGGGTAACGAGCGTTACGCCGGAGAGGAACAAAAAACACGCTCACAGGAGAGGAGGACGCGGGGCGCTGTCTCTTCAAAACGAGGACCCAACACCACAGGATGGTTGGGAACATGATCGACCCACGAACCCGGAAAGGAATATAGAAATGTAAGGCATTGCAACATTTCAAAGACACCTGATTGGGCGACGGGCACATGCAATGCTGAATGTATCGATGATGATGTACTGTGCCGAGGGCTGTGCTGTGCTACGCCGTGCTGAACTGCGATGTGCCACGCCGCGATTGTGCTCTCTATAGCGTTGTGGATCGAGTCCTCCCTGGCATCCGAGTCCTCTCCGAACTGATCTGGAGCGTAAGCTCGAGCTGCCTGAGCAGATGGTAGCTGCCCCAGAACTAATCGACAGAGGGAACATGCCAGGAGGACGCGCCGCGGAACGTCCCAAGGGACGCGCCAGGCGACGTGCCAGGGGACGTGCCATGGGGACGCACCGCGGGACGTGCCAAGGGGACGCGCTACGGAACGTGCCAATGGACGTGCCGAGGGACGTGCCAGGGGACGCGCCGCGCGACGTGCCAGGTGGACTCGCCACGGAACGCGCCAAGGAACGTGCCAAGGTGCATAGTTGAGTGTATCGATCTTGATGTACCGTGCCGACGGCTGTGCTGTGCTGGGCCGTGCTGAACTGCGATGTGCCATGCCGCGATTGTGCTCTATAGCGTTGTGGATCGAGTCCTCCCTGGCATCCGAGTCCTCACCGAACTGATCTGGATCGTAAGCTCGAGCTGCCTGAGCAGATGGTAGCTGCCCCAGAACTAATCGACAGAGGGAACATGCCAAGAGGACGCGCCGCGGAACGTCCCAAGGGACGCGCCAGGCGACGTGCCAGGGGACGTGCCATGGGCACGCACCGCGGGACGTGCCAAGGGGACGCGCTACGGAACGTGCCAGTGGACGTGCACCGCGCGACGTGCCAGGGGGACTCGCCACGGGACTCTCCGCGGAACGTGCCAGGCAACATGCCAGGCTGCAATGCTAAGGGTATCGATATTGATGTACCGTGCCGAGGGCTGTGCTGTGCCGGGGCGACCTGGACACGTGAAAACACGCGTTTCGGTCTAGACGTTGTCAGCACATCCTAATGCTAGACATCCGCCTGGGCAACCTGGACACGTGCAAACAAGCGTCTCGCTCGAGGCATCCTCAACAAATGCTCATGCTAGACGTCCGCCTGGGCGACCTGGACACATGAAAACAAGCCTCTGGTTCAAGACATCCTCAACAAATCCTCATGCTAGACATCTGTCTAGGCCACCTGGAGGCGTGAAACCAAGCGTCTCGCTCGAGACATCCTCAAGACCTGGGCACGTGAAAACAAGCAATCCGCTTGAGAGATCCTCAGAATTCGGGTCCCCAGGAGAGGACAATCTATAACACAAAACAAGCGTTTCGCTCGAGACATCCTCAACAAATTCTGAAAAACATGCGTTTCGCTCGAGACATCCTCAGATTTTAATTCGCCGGCCCTACGCGACCTCGTTAGTTATCGCAAAAGAAATTCGCCGGCCCTACAGCCGTCAAAACCGGGGGGAAACCAACTAAAAGAGAACCCTGGGCCTTTGCCCTTTCCGGGAAAAACCCAAGGTTTCGACAGGGCGGCGACGAGAAGGCGACGGCGACCACGGATCCGCCAGACTGGCACCCAGGCCCAGACAACGGAGCCGCCGACTGGCACCCAGGCCCACACGACGGGCGGTGACAAGGCGGCGACGGGGCGGCGACGGCGACCACGGAGCCGCCAGACCCACACCCAGGCGCAGTTCCTCAGACAAGCGCTAAGAAGCCCTCAATGCAAACACTGCTTGGGGAATAGTCGTAATAGCAAAACCAATGTCCGCAACTAGCTAGAATGCAGCACGCACACACAGACCCACATGAATCCGCCGACCCCCGCTTGCCAGGGGATGAGAAGGCGTGTGAGATGCTTGGCTATCCCTCCCCCTTCCCATGGGTCCAAAATCTTGTTTGGGGGGAGGGGAGGCGAGGGGGCGGGGGGGGGAGGGAACGAGCTTACCAACGTACATCCAGGGACCCTGGGGCGTCCAAATGCACCCTCCGACGCTTCAAACATACGGACGACGCCTTGCAAGATGGCTCGAGAAAGGCCCCAACACGCTGGAGAGGCCTCCAGAACACCTGAGACAGCCTCAAGACGGCTGGTGAAGTCCACTAGACGCCCCAAGAGGGCTGCAAGAGGTGAGCGTCACCGAGAGTTTTGGAGCATTTACGCGTTCTCGCCTCTTCGAGCTTCCGAAGGCGGCCCGCGAGGCCCACCACCCGCCCAAGACGGCCCAGGAGGCCCAAGAGGGCCCCAGGCCAGCCCCGAGACAGACGACCCCGGGAGCCTCCCCACAAGATGGCCCCCGAGACCCCCATCATGCTCCCAAGAGGCCCCCGAGAAGCCTCCAGAGGGCCTCCAAAAGCCCTCCAAGGGACGGCCCACGAGGCCTCCAGGAGGCCCCCCAAGAAGCCCTGCAAGAGAAGCGGAGATAGAGGAAGACGACTCAAGATCAACTGAACCCAGGCAGCGCAGCGGAAGCGGTAAACAAACTCACATCGGAAGTCGCATATCTCCTCCGTGGGAAACCGGCTGAATGGTGCAAGCCTCTTCAGCAATCGAACGCACGATCTGGCAAACCAGCTTCCGAGATAGGCCGCACGATCAGCTTTGGTAAGCAGTTCAAGCTGTCCTCACGCGTGTTCAGAGGACGTGGATAAGTGAGTGCATCATGCAGTGTTGCCTCGCATGGCACGAGTGAGTCACTGATCGAGTGCCGACCGTGATGTCGAGCTGTACCGCGCAAGCGTAGGCCACACGGCACTGCAGTGGAGCCCGTGGATCCTGGAGGACGGTGAGCTTTGGTGAGCAGTCCCATCGTCCTCATTGAGGATCAGACAGAGGACGTGGACAGGTTATGCTGCACCACCCGATGTCCTGCCGAAGCATGCCACCGCATACGCGCCAGCCTCTCGTCAAACTCATACCCGTGCCACAGGCCCATCGTGCAGCAAGCCTGCGCTCAATGGTCTGCCCTGCATGTCTGGCTGGTGAGCTCAGAGCGGCCCCCTAGCACATCAAACAACACATCGCACCGGTGACAAAGAGTTGCTGTGAGCAGCTAGACTGAGGCACGCACGCCGGGGCCCACACGCGTGCCCGCATCCGCCGACCCCCGCTCGCCAGGGGTGACAGGGCGGGGGGGGCGGAGGGGCAGGGGCGGGGGGCGAGCTCAGGCCCCAGGGCCTCCAGATGCACCCGCCGACGCTTCAAACATGCGGACGGCGCCTTGCAAGATGGCGCGAGACGGACTCCACCACGCCGGAGAGGCCTCCAGAACACCCGGCGACGGCCTCAAGGCGCCCCCAAGACGCCCCAAGAGGGCTGCCGCCAGAGGCCGCCAGAGGTGAGCGTCACCGAGAATTTTGGAGCATTTACGCGTTCTCGCCTCTTCGAGCTTCCGGAGGCGGCCCGCGAGGCCCACCACCCGCCCAAGACGGCCCAGGAGGCCCAAGAGGGCCCCAGGCCAGCCCCGAGACGGCCCAACAGGGCCCAGAGACGATCCAAGAGGCTCGCCAGACGGCAAAGAAGGCCGTCAAGGGGGCCCCAAGAGAGGACCAAGAGATGAGGGACCCCGGGAGCCTCCCCACAAGATGGCCCCCGAGACCCCCATCATGCTCCCAAGAGGCCCCCGAGAAGCTTCCAGAGGGCCTCCAAAAGCCCTCCAATGGGACCCTCAAAAAGGCTCCCAAGGGACGGCCCACGAGGCCTCCAGGAGGCCCCCCAAGAAGCCCTGCAAGAGAAGCGGAGATAGAGGAAGACGGCTCAAGATCAACTGGACCCAGGCAGCACAGCGGAAGCGGCAAACAAACTCACATCGGAAGTCGCATATCTCCTCCGTGGGAAACCGGCTGAATGGTGCAAGCCTCTTCAGCAATCGAACGCACGATCTGGCAAACCAGCTTCCGAGATAGGCCGCACGATCAGCTTTGGTAAGCAGTTCAAGCTGTCCTCACGCTTGTTCAGAGGACGTGGATAAGTGAGTGCATCATGCAGTGTTGCCTCGCATGGCACGAGTGAGTCACTGATCGAGTGCCGACCATGATGTCGAGCTGCACCGCGCAAGCGTAGGCCACACGGCACTGCAGTGGAGCCCGTGGATCCTGGAGGACGGTGAGCTTTGGTGAGCAGCCCCATTGTCCTCATTGAGGATCAGACAGAGGACGTGGACAGGTCATGCTGCACCACCCGATGTCCTGCCGAAGCATGCCACCGCATACGCGCCAGCCTCTCGTCAAACTCATGCCCGTGCCACAGGCCCATCGTGCAGCAAGCCTGCACTCAATGGCCTGCCCTGCATGTCTGGCTGGTGAGCTCAGAGCGGCCCCCTAGCACATCAAACAACACATCGCACCGGTGACAAAGAGTTGCTGTGAGCAGCTAGACTGAGGCACGCACGCCGGGGCCCACGCGCGTGCCCGCATCCGCCGACCCCCGCTCGCCAGGGGTGACAGGGCGGGGGGGGCGGAGGGGCAGGGGCGGGGGGCGAGCTCAGGCCCCAGGGCCTCCAGATGCACCCGCCGACGCTTCAAACATGCGGACGGCGCCTTGCAAGAATGGCGCGAGACGGGCTCCACCGCGCCGGAGAGGCCTCCAGAACACCCGGCGACGGCCTCAAGGCGCCCCCAAGACGCCCCAAGAGGGCGGCCGCCAGAGGCCGCCAGAGGTGAGCGTCACCGAGAGTTTTGGAGCATTTACGCGTTCTCGCCTCTTCGAGCTTCCGGAGGCGGCCCGCGAGGCCCACCACCCGCCCAAGACGGCCCAGGAGGCCCAAGAGGGCCCCAGGCCAGCCCCGAGACGGCCCGAGAGGGCCCAGAGACGATCCAAGAGGCTCGCCAGACGGCAAAGAAGGCCGTCAAGGGGGCCCCAAGAGAGGACCAAGAGATGAGGGACCCCGGGAGCTTCCCCACAAGATGGCCCCCGAGACCCCCATCATGCTCCCAAGAGGCCCCCGAGAAGCCTCCAGAGGGCCTCCAAAAGCCCTCCAATGGGACCCTCAAAAAGGCTCCCAAGGGACGGCCCACGAGGCCTCCAGGAGGCCCCAAAGAAGCCCTGCAAGAGAAGCGGAGATAGAGGAAGACGGCTCAAGATCAACTGGACCCAGGCAGCACAGCGGAAGCGGCAAACAAACTCACATCGGAAGTCGCATATCTCCTCCGTGGGGAACCGGCTGAATGGTGCAAGCCTCTTCAGCAATCGAACACACGATCTGGCAAACCAGCTTCCGAGATAGGCCGCACGATCAGCTTTGGTAAGCAGTTCAAGCTGTCCTCACGCGTGTTCAGAGGACGTGGATAAGTGAGTGCATCATGCAGTGTTGCCTCGCATGGCACGAGTGAGTCACTGATCGAGCGCCGACCATGATGTCGAGCTGTACCGCGCAAGCGTAAGCCACACGGCACTGCAGTGGAGCCCGTGGGTCCTGGAGGACGGTGAGCTTTGGTGAGCAGCCCCATTGTCCTCATTGAGGATCAGACAGAGGACGTGGACAGGTCATGCTGCACCACCCGATGTCCTGCCAAAGCCTGCCACCGCATACGCGCCAGCCTCTCGTCAAACTCATGCCGGTGCCACAGGCCCATCGTGCAGCAAGCCTGCACTCAATGGCCTGCCCTGCATGTCTGGCTGGTGAACTCAGAGCGCCCCCCTAGCACATCAAACAACACATCGCACCGGTGACAAAGAGTTGCTGTGAGCAGCTAGACTGAGGCACGCACGCCGGGGCCCACACGCGTGCCCGCATCCGCCGACCCCCGCTCGCCAGGGGTGACAGGGCGGGGGGGGCGGAGGGGCAGGGGCGGGGGGCGAGCTCAGGCCCCAGGGCCTCCAGATGCACCCGCCGACGCTTCAAACATGCGGACGGCGCCTTGCAAGATGGCGCGAGACGGACTCCACCGCGCCGGAGAGGCCTCCAGAACACCCGGCGACGGCCTCAAGGCGCCCCCAAGACGCCCCAAGAGGGCGGCCGCCAGAGGCCGCCAGAGGTGAGCGTCACCGAGAGTTTTGGAGCATTTACGCGCTCTCGCCTCTTCGAGCTTCCAGAGGCGGCCCGCGAGGCCCACCACCCGCCCAAGACGGCCCAGGAGGCCCAAGAGGGCCCCAGGCCAGCCCCGAGACGGCCCAAGAGGGCCCAGAGACGATCCAAGAGGCTCGCCAGACGGCAAAGAAGGCCGTCAAGGGGGCCCCAAGAGAGGACCAAGAGATGAGGGACCCCGGGGGCCTCCCCACAAGATGGCCCCCGAGACCCCCATCATGCTCCCAAGAGGCCCCCGAGAAGCCTCCAGAGGGCCTCCAAAAGCCCTCCAATGGGACCCTCAAAAAGGCTCCCAAGGGACGGCCCACGAGGCCTCCAGGAGGCCCCAAAGAAGCCCTGCAAGAGAAGCGGAGATAGAGGAAGGCGGCCCAAGATCAACTGAACCCAGGCAGCACAGCGGAAGCGGCAAACAAACTCACATCGGAAGTCGCATATCTCCTCCGTGGGGAACCGGCTGAATGGTGCAAGCCTCTTCAGCAATCGAACACACGATCTGGCAAACCAGCTTCCGAGATAGGCCGCACGATCAGCTTTGGTAAGCAGTTCAAGCTGTCCTCACCGTGTTCAGAGGACGTGGATAAGTGAGTGCATCATGCAGTGTTGCCTCGCATGGCACGAGTGAGTCACTGATCGAGTGCCGACCGTGATGTCGAGCTGCGCCGCGCAAGCGTAGGCCACACGGCACTGCAGTGGAGCCCGTGGGTCCTGGAGGACGGTGAGCTTTGGTGAGCAGTCCCATTGTCCTCATTGAGGATCAGACAGAGGACGTGGACAGGTCATGCTGCACCACCCGATGTCCTGCCAAAGCCTGCCACCGCATACGCGCCAGCCTCTCGTCAAACTCACACCGGTGCCACAGGCCCATCGTGCAGCAAGCCTGCACTCAATGGTCTGCCCTGCATGTCTGGCTGGTGAGCTCAGAGCGGCCCCCTACCACATCAAACAACACATCGCACCGGTGACAAAGAGTTGCTGTGAGCAGCTAGACTGAGGCACGCACGCCGGGGCCCACACGCGCGCCCGCATCCGCCGACCCCCGCTCGCCAGGGGTGACAGGGCGGGGGGGGCGGAGGCGCAGGGGCGGGGGACGAGCTCAGGCCCCAGGGCCTCCAGATGCACCCGCCGACGCTTCAAACATGCGGACGGCGCCTTGCAAGATGGCGCGAGACGGACTCCACCACGCCGGAGAGGCCTCCAGAACACCCGGCGACGGCCTCAAGGCGCCCCCAAGACGCCCCAAGAGGGCTGCCGCCAGAGGCCGCCAGAGGTGAGCGTCACCGAGAGTTTTGGAGCATTTACGCGTTCTCGCCTCTTCGAGCTTCCGGAGGCGGCCCGCGAGGCCCACTTCCCGCCCAAGACGGCCCAGGAGGCCCAAGAGGGCCCCAGGCCAGCCCCGAGACGGCCCGAGAGGGCCCAGAGACGATCCAAGAGGCTCGCCAGACGGCAAAGAAGGCCGTCAAGGGGGCCCCAAGAGAGGACCAAGAGATGAGGGACCCCGGGAGCCTCCCCACAAGATGGCCCCCGAGACCCCCATCATGCTCCCAAGAGGCCCCCGAGAAGCCTCCAGAGGGCCTCCAAAAGCCCTCCAATGGGACCCTCAAAAAGGCTCCCAAGGGACGGCCCACGAGGCCTCCAGGAGGCCCCAAAGAAGCCCTGCAAGAGAAGCGGAGATAGAGGAAGGCGGCTCAAGATCAACTGAACCCAGGCAGCACAGCGGAAGCGGCAAACAAACTCACATCGGAAGTCGCATATCTCCTCCGTGGGGAACCGGCTGAATGGTGCAAGCCTCTTCAGCAATCGAACACACGATCTGGCAAACCAGCTTCCGAGATAGGCCGCGGGATCAGCTCTGGTAAGCAGTTCAAGCTGTCCTCACGCGTGTTCAGAGGACGTGGATAAGTGAGTGCATCATGCAGTGTTGCCTCGCATGGCACGAGTGAGTCACTGATCGAGTGCCGACCATGATGTCGAGCTGTACCGCGCAAGCGTAAGCCACACGGCACTGCAGTGGAGCCCGTGGGTCCTGGAGGACGGTGAGCTTTGGTGAGCAGTCCCATTGTCCTCATTGGGGATCAGACAGAGGACGTGGACAGGTCATGCTGCACCACCCGATGTCCTGCCAAAGCCTGCCACCGCATACGCGCCAGCCTCTCGTCAAACTCATACCGGTGCCACAGGCCCAGGACGTCCCGAGATCTTTTCAAGGCGGGGACACAGATGAACGAACGGCTGCGCGTCCTTGCGCTCAGCTGTGAGGCACCGTCAACCACAGAGAGAAAAATGAGACAGAGCATGTGTGTGCACGCATGCTCGAGAGGGTTCGGGGGGGCGGGGGGCCAGAGAAGCTATGCGATGCAAGAAGGAGCGGAACCAAAGGGGCGACATAATGAAAACCCCTCTTGACTTCCTTCACGTGCAAGCACAAACCAGGACGTCCCGAGATCTGTTCAAGGCGGGGACACAGATGAACGAACGGCTGCGCGTCCTTGCGCTCAGCTGTGAGGCACCGTCAACCCAAGCCGTTCCCAAGAATGTTTACTGGGTGGGTGGGCAAGGGTGATTATATAACGACGCGCGCCATTCACTCAAAAGGACTTTAGCGAGTTTCCTATTGAGGGCTGGCGGATAGGCGGCAGCGATAGCGGTCCATTTCGCACCATTCGGGGCGTTGCCCTCCAGCACGATGTGTGGACGGCCAGACTTGTTACAAATACCGTTGATCTGACCACACCGACGATCGAGGCAGCAGCTATCCTGAACATCTATGTTCAGACACAACATGATGGACCCACGAACCCGGAAAGGGATATAGACATGTGGAGCATGGGCACGTTTTCACGATACCCAACGGGGCAACACCTCACGAAACATCCCACGAGACACCTCACGAAACATCCCACGAGACACCTCACGAAACATTCCGCGAGACACCTCACGAAACATTCCACGAGACACCCCGCGAAACATTCCACGAGACACCCCACGAAACATTCCACGACGACAGGCAACCACTCAACCAAGGCGGTGTGGTCGTGCTGGGGAGTGGTCGTGCTGGGGTGTGGTCGTGCTGGGGGGTGGTCGTGCTGGGGGTGGTCGTGCTGGGGGGGTGGTCGTGCTGGGGGGTGGTTGTGCTGGGGCGTGGTCGTGCTGGGGCGTGGTCGTGCTGGGGCGTGGTCGTGCTGGGGTGTGGTCGTGCTGTGGTGAGGTCGTGCTGGGGTGTGGTCGTGCTGGGGTGTGGTCTTGCTAGGGTGGGGTCGTGCTGGGGTGGGGTCGTGCTGGGGTGGGGTCGTGCTGGGGTGTGGTCGTGCTGGGGTGTGGTCGTGCTGGGGTGTGGTCGTGCTGGGGTGTGGTCGTGCTGGGGTGTGGTCGTGCTGGGGTGTGGTCGTGCTGGGGGGTGGTCGTGCTGGGGGGTGGTCGTGCTGGGGGGTGGTCGTGCTGGGGGGTGGTCGTGCTGGGGCGTGGTCGTGCTGGGGCGTGGTCGTGCTGGGGCGTGGTCGTGCTGGTCGTGCTGGTCGTGCTGTGGTGAGGTCGTGCTGGGGTGTGGTCGTGCTGGGGTGTGGTCTTGCTGGGGTAGGGTCGTGCTGGGGTCGGGTCGTGCTGGGGTGTGGTCGTGCTGGGGTATGGTCGTGCTGGGGTGGGGTCGTGCTGGGGTGGGGTCGTGCTGGGGTCTGGTCGTGCTGGGGTGTGGTCGTGCTGGGGTATGGTCGTGCTAGGGTGGGGTCGTGCATTTCGCTCGAGACATCCTGCCAAAATTCCAGGAAATCGTACAAAAACAAACGAATTAGTCGAGACATCATCGAAATTCCTTCGCGCGGGGCGCTTTTCCGCGTCGCGGTCGGCTCTGCAAAACAAGCGTTTCGCTCGAGACATCCTCGGCAAACTCTGCGGAGCAAGCGTTTCGCTCGAGACATCCTCAACACACGAAAAAGTGGCCCGCACCCTGTGATTTATCGATCGGGATTTCAAAAACAAGCGTTTCGCTCGAGACATCCTCAAATTTTAATTCGCCGGCCTCCTTCGACCTCGTTATTTATCAAGGAAAAAATTCGCCGGCCTCCTTCAAGTTGGCACCGGGGGACAGGTTTACCCACTAAAAGAGAACCCTGGGCTTAAGCCCTTTCCGGGAAAAATCTTGTTCGTTTGCGCCAGCGAGCACCCTCCTGACACTGATCGAGACATCTTACAACAGCCCCCCGTTCTATAACCCCCAGAACCTCTCTCGTGACAAAAACTCGTGAATTTACAGGATGCTCAAGTATGCAGGGGACTTTAAAATTCTCGCAACATCTGATGACGCTCAGAGCGGCACGCATGGTCTTATTGCCCGATGCCAGGCGAGCCAGCGGTTTCGTACTCAGAAGATGTCGCGGAAGTCCCCAGGGCTGCGATGCCGAGCGGATGGCTCCCACTCGGTCGGCAGTGGTGGTCCAGGGCCCACACGGCGGCGCCAGCATCACGGCCAAGACGCGGCCTGCGGCGATGTCGGAGCACAAGCCCCGCAGGACCTTCCGTCGGGTGAGGTCGCCGCCCGGCCCGTGCAGCGTGTCCCAGAACCTGGCTGGTACGCCCATTGCCATTGCGGCGCGACCCACGCCTCCTTTGCCACTGAAGCAGTCGGCCACATATTGGCCAGTCAGACGCGGTCGACCTCCCGCAAGTCGAGCGGCGAGGCGCGATCCAAAATGATGTCCGCGAGCTGAGCCCCGCAGACCAGGAACACTTTTTGCACCGTGCGGCTCCGCGCTGTCCACGTGGCTGCCAGGCGCGCGTGCTTCTCGTAGCGGACGACACTGCGCTTGGCTCTCCACTGCCAGCGTGTCTATACCTCGGCCAGCCGCCCCCACCTCCTCGCCATGCATACCAAGGCCCTTGAAAGGCAGACCTGATACGGCACCAACTCGGCTCTTGCTGGCAGGTCTTGGAGACGTAGGCTGAACATACTGCGGTACTCTGGCCACGTGAAGTTCCACGGGTACTCGGGGTGCATCTCCTTTTTCATCTGACTCAGCACAGGGCCCAAGAAACGCATCCAGGGCGAGTCTGACTCTAGCGACACCCCCTCCAGGCCCGCTCTCTCCCACGGGCCTTTCTCCTCCGGGAAGAACCTCAGGGTCCAGAAACTCCAGCCCGGGGGGAGGCGCCGGGCACCGTAGCTCGACATGTCGGGGTTGAAGTGCAGGCCACCGACCCTCAGCCTCTCGGCCCAGAAGGGGTGAGTCCCAGTCTGGTGCAGTCCGGTCAGCTGGCCCACCAACGCCGAGATCACCATGGAATCGTCCCTGCTCTCCATGACCTCGCCAATGTTCGCAGCCCTCTGGTACTCGCGCAGCGGCGGGATCCACGCGGCCCCCCTCTCCAGGTAAGGGGACCCCTTCTTGCCAGTGGTCATCCCGTAGCGGCGGGCAAGGCGCCCGTGCGACTGCGCGAGCCTGCGCTGCCGCGCGGCGCCGGTCTCGACCTCGGGCTCGGAGCTCCCGCTGCCGGAGGAGCCGTCGCTCTCTCGCGCTCCCTGAGCGGGCCCAACTGGCACAGGCACCTCCCTCAGGTCTTCCGCCATCTGCTCCAGGCTCCGCGGCAGGAGACGGCCCTGCACCGCTGTCTTCAGGAGCTCCGACTCGCCCAGCTGACGCTCCCGCCGAGCTGCCGGCGACGGCCGCGGCGCGACTGGCGGCAAGGGGGCAAGCTGCCGCGGGCATCCTGCCTCCTGACCCTGGGCAGACGTCCCCAGGCCAGGCCTCAGGCGAGACGGCGCCAGCCGCCGTGTGCGCCGGCGTCCCGCCCCTGGCCTCGAGCCACGTCTGACCTGCAGGGGGCCGAGGCAGCGGCCACGCCCGCCTGGCGTACGCGGGCGCACAGGCAGCATCGCGGGCCGCGGCGCCACCGGCCACCCGCTCAGGTGCGGACCAGGCGGGAACCCGCTCTGAGCCCGCCTGGGAGCCCTCGAGCTCCAACAGCTCAGCCAGAAGGGTGGACTTTGCGCCGTCAGGATCAAATAGCCGTGAGGGGAGGTCGGCACAGTTGAGCTCACTGGGTATCCAACGAACCGAACAACGAATATTTCGGCTCAGACAGACAGCATGAAATCGACGAATCTGGACCAACAAGTTGAAACAAGAGCTCCTCCCTCGATTGAAGCTTAGCACGACCGACATATTGTCACAGAGCAGCAACTGACGTATGTGGGACCCAAACACTGTGGTGGCAATACGATGTATGCTGCTGACCAGGGCTCGGGCCTCTAAGGTCAAGATGCCCTCAGGGTGCTGCCAGGCTCTTGCGAAGCAGGGCTCCCGCAGACTTGCGCGGAGCCCCCGGGCGGGCACCTCCGGGAAGTCCCTCACAACGTCCCACTGGCCCAGCTCCTCCTCATCTTCAGGAAGGCCCTTGAGTTCCCATTTTCCACTCTCGCCCATGCTGAATCCAGCTGCACAGAGCGCAGCCTCGCGGGCACTGCGCGCGCAGCGCCGGCGAAAGCGGGCTCGCTCAGGCACGCGCCCGACTGACTCCACCAGCTCCCGCGGCCAAAAGGCCCTTGCCAGTCCGTAGCCGTGAAGACTGGCATCTGACTGCTGCACCAAGGGATTCCAAGGCAGCCACCAATCTGATTCCAGGAATTACATCAAAGAGCTGAAGGCCGCCAGCTCTTGCCGCGCCTCAGCCCATAGCACGGCAGCCTCGTCGTAGTGGGCTCGCACGAAGCCGTAGACTGAATTGAAGGCTGACAAGGTGCCGCGAGAGCAGAGGCCACAAAAGGTGAGGTGGCCCAGCACTGCCTCCACGGCCCACCCCTTGACACGGCGGCGGGCTAGGAGGCCTCGCACGGCCTGGCGGCAGCGCCAGAACCGATCACTGGTCACACGAGTGCGCAATAGGCCCCCGTCGATCTCCGTGCCCAGCGCTACTGCCTTGTCCGGCGCCAGCTCGTCTTTGTGCAGCAGTAGGCTCAGCTTGGTGAACTCGCCTGTCAGCTGGTTCATCACGCCGCTCACGAGTTCAGAGAAAAGCGAGAAGACCCCCAGGTTGTCAACGTACACGTAGTGCCTGACCTCCTGGGACGCTCTGCCCGGCGCGAACACGAGCGGTGGCCCATGGTCTGAAAGACTGGGGCCCCGAAGGAGCGCGCTGCTGCGGCGGCTCACCTCCTCGTTGGCCCGCTGGGCGAAGTAGAGGGACCAGCTAAAACCCATGGGCAGCACCTGCCAGCAAGGGCAGATGGCCGTCGACGTCTGCACCTTGGCCCCCTCGACCTCGGTCACGCCGAAGGCCCCAGCCTTGACCGGCGGCAGGCAGAAGTATTGCGAGAGGGCCGAATCAATGCGCATCCGATGAAAGCAGCCCTTCACGTCCGCCATGCCGATGTACACCTGCTGCGCCTCCAGCGCGGCGCGGAGGTCCTCGTAGCTCGAGAAGCCCGCGTCTGGCACGTGCACCTCGATTCTGGCAAGGCCCTCGCTGCTCAAAAGCTCCACCCCAGGAGGGTCCTTGAAGTGGGCGTTCGTACGGCGGGCGTCGACTATGAGGCGAAGTCGGCTCCGCCCATCCTTCCACACAAAAAACATCCCAATTCTCTCTTTCGGTGTTAGTCCATCCCAGAATGCCAGCCGATAGCAGCCGGCGCACCAGGCCGCGGTACTCCTTGTGGTTGAACTTGAGGACCGAGTCGAAGTACGGCTCGACGTCAGTCGGCAAGGGTGACTCTCGCAACATGCGCTCATGGCGCTCCTGCAGGAAAGTAAGGGCCTCGCCAGGCAAGGTCCTCTAGACGCGGGCAGCCGCTCACGTCCATCGGCATGCTGACGAGCCCTGCACTGTAGGAGGCGACCGTCGTCGGGCCGCTGCGCCCGTCGCATGGCGAGCGGCCCCGCAGCAGCTCCCGGAGGGCCGCCTGCGGATCCTGCAACTTGGCGCCCGGCTGCCGGCCCCGAACGAGGCCCTCGAAGCGCGCACGTACATCCCGCTGCATGTCATTGGCTGGGCCAGGAAGCGAGTCGTACCCCGACATCCAGTTAACGGCATCGACGATACCGTTGACCTCCGACGCAATTCGATTCTCACGGCCGAACTGCCTCGCCCTGCAAGACCTGCCGCGAATTCGGCGGCCAGCGTCGCCCAGAAGCGGGAGCGGCAGGAAGCTGAGAGCTCCACGCGAGGGCGGCAGGCGGCCACCATCGTGCCCCGGCAAAAAGGGCCCGGGGGAGGGGCTGGCCCCCCCGGGCCCGGGGGCCGTCATGGCCCCGCGGAGGCGACGCCCCTGGCCAGGGCGCGCCCGCGGCCGCCTCGGCCGCCACCACGCCCCGCTCCTGCTGCGTCGCCTCCAGCTCCTTCTGCTCCGCCGACGGTCCTTGCAGGCGCCCCGCGTAGCGTACCTGCCCGATTCTGCGCCTGCTCCACCTCGTACGGCTTCATCGCCCCCTGGTGGATGTAGCCCCTGAGCTCTGACCCCGAGACGTCCTGCTCCGAGCTCACGTCCGCGAAGATGCCCGCGTTCGTCCAGCTCGGCTTGGGCAGGTCCCCGTAGGCCTCCAGCACGGCGGCCCCGCGGTGAGTCATCTCCCCCACCATCATAAGGCCGCTCATGTTCAGCTGGACACGTAATAAGCCCTGGTACCAGGCCTCCACGATCGTCCTCAGCTTCTGCACCACCCAGTCATTCTCCCCACGGCCCCGCACGCATACGGCGAAGTCGGGCTCGAGACGCGGGTCGCCACCGTGCCTCACCATGTGCTCGCGCCTGTGGAGAGGCCCAGGCGGTCTGCCCACCTGTGCATCTGGGCGGCGCCCCTGCCTCGACTCGCCTACCACGTATCGCCATCGTCTGACCCGTCCGCCCTGCTCCTCGTAGAAGACCCAGAGCGCGCGGGCGAGGGCGTCTCGCTGCTCGCCCAGCGGCTCCGCCAGGAGCGGCTGCGCCAGCCCTGGCTTAGCTGTGCCGCGTATGGGCCCGGCGGGCTCCTCACCCTCGAGTGGCGCCGCGGCCGCAGCGCGTCGGCGCTCGGGGCCCTTGGCACGCGCCTGGCTCCTGCCTAGGTCATGCCTGAAAGCCTCCTCCTCGGCCAGGCGCCCAGCGTCCGACCCCGCGTCCAGACGGCCGAGTCGCCCCGTGCCACCGTCGGCGGACCTCAGCACACCGAACGCCTCAAGCCCGTCCTCGAAGCTCAGGCCTCCAGTCTTCGCCACGTCGACCTCCGCCCCGATCTCATCGCCGGGCAAGCCACTGCGGCCGACCCAGGTGTCACCCCCAGCAGGAGCCTCCAGCGGCGTCCCCATCAGGCGAGCCACGGCCATGCTCAGGCACAGCAGGCCACCCCGCTCCGCGGCCAGCCGCCTGCCATCGGCCTCCTGCCACGAGACCCGCTGGCCGCTCACGGCCCCGGCCTCCCTCGGCTCAGGCGACGCCGCCTCTACATGCAGCGCCGCCTGACGGCCCCGCGTCAGCGTCCTGGCCCGATCCTCAGGCCCCAGCGTCTCCTCGAAGCGATACAGCCTCCGCATCCTGCCCACCCGCTGCGCCAGCGGGATGGACCGGGCAGGCCCGGTCTCGGCCCTGCCGCAGCTCATGTCCTCCGCGTAGATGTCAACCTCTGGGGACAGGATGACCCGTCCGCCCTCTGCCACGTAGTGCAGCAGCACCCGTCCGTCATCGACGTCGTCGCCGGCGAATCGGCAGACCCCAGGCTCCGCTAGGAGCGCTCTAGTCCACCACCTCCGCCCCACGACGCTGAGAAGCCACCACACGAGCGTCGTCATGCCTGCGACCGGAGGCTCCCACCAGCCAGTGCACCAGGCCTCCGGGCAGCGCTCCAGCGAGCCTCCCAGACGCCCTCTCGCCCGGCGTCGCCGCCGGCCGCCTCGCAGGCCGGGCAGGTCGCACCCGGCGGCGGCTCGCAGACCAGGCAAGCCGCGCAGGGAGGCGGCTCGCAAGCCGGGCAGGCCGCGGCCTCTGGGCCGGCCGCCGCCTCTGGTCACGCAGGACAGGCGGGGCACGAGGGTCAGGGCAGGCCGCCCGCGTCGGGCTCACCCCAGTCCCAACGTGGGCCGCGGCCTCCAGCGCCACCACCACCCAGGCCAGCAGCGCGGCCGCCCCTCAGGGATGGCGCCCATCCATCGACTCTGGACCAGAGAAGCTATGCGATGCAAGAAGGAGCGGAGCCAAAGGGGCGACATAATGAAAACCCCTCTTGACTTCCTTCACGTGCAAGCACAAACCATCGTGCAGCAAGCCTGCACTCAATGGTCTGCCCTGCATGTCTGGCTGGTGAGCTCAGAGCGGCCCCCTACCACATCAAACAACACATCGCACCGGTGACAAAGAGTTGCTGTGAGCAGCTAGACTGAGGCACGCACGCCGGGGCCCACACGCGTGCCTGCATCCGCCGGCCCCCGCTCGCCAGGGGTGACAGGGCGGGGGGGGCGGAGGGGCAGGGGCGGGGGACGAGCTCAGGCCCCAGGGCCTCCAGATGCACCCGCCGACGCTTCAAACATGCGGACGGCGCCTTGCAAGATGGCGCGAGACGGACTCCACCACGCCGGAGAGGCCTCCAGAACACCCGGCGACGGCCTCAAGGCGCCCCCAAGACGCCCCAAGAGGGCGGCCGCCAGAGGCCGCCAGAGGTGAGCGTCACCGAGAGTTTTGGAGCATTTACGCGTTCTCGCCTCTTCGAGCTTCCGGAGGCGGCCCGCGAGGCCCACCACCCGCCCAAGACGGCCCAGGAGGCCCAAGAGGGCCCCAGGCCAGCCCCGAGACGGCCCGAGAGGGCCCAGAGACGATCCAAGAGGCTCGCCAGACGGCAAAGAAGGCCGTCAAGGGGGCCCCAAGAGAGGACCAAGAGATGAGGGACCCCGGGAGCCTCCCCACAAGATGGCCCCCGAGACCCCCATCATGCTCCCAAGAGGCCCCCGAGAAACCTCCAGAGGGCCTCCAAAAGCCCTCCAATGGGACCCTCAAAAAGGCTCCCAAGGGACGGCCCACGAGGCCTCCAGGAGGCCCCAAAGAAGCCCTGCAAGAGAAGCGGAGATAGAGGAAGGCGGCTCAAGATCAACTGAACCCAGGCAGCATAGCGGAAGCGGCAAACAAACTCACATCGGAAGTCGCATATCTCCTCCGTGGGGAACCGGCTGAATGGTGCAAGCCTCTTCAGCAATCGAACACACGATCTGGCAAACCAGCTTCCGAGATAGGCCGCACGATCAGCTCTGTTAAGCAGTTCAAGCTGTCCTCACGCGTGTTCAGAGGACGTGGATAAGTGAGTGCATCATGCAGTGTTGCCTCGCATGGCACGAGTGAGTCACTGATCGAGTGCCGACCATGATGTCGAGCTGTACCGCGCAAGCGTAGGCCACACGGCACTGCAGTGGAGCCCGTGGATCCTGGAGGACGGTGAGCCTTGGTGAGCAGTCCCATTGTCCTCATTGGGGATCAGACAGAGGACGTGGACAGGTCATGCTGCACCACCCGATGTCCTGCCAAAGCCTGCCACCGCATACGCGCCAGCCTATCGTCAAACTCATACCGGTGCCACAGGCCCATCGTGCAGCAAGCCTGCACTCAATGGTCTGCCCTGCATGTCTGGCTGGTGAGCTCAGAGCGGCCCCCTACCACATCAAACAACACATCGCACCGGTGACAAAGAGTTGCTGTGAGCAGCTAGACTTAGGCACGCACGCCGGGGCCCACACGCGTGCCCGCATCCGCCGACCCCCGCTCGCCAGGGGTGACAGGGCGGGGGGGGCGGAGGGGCAGGGGCGGGGGACGAGCTCAGGCCCCAGGGCCTCCAGATGCACCCGCCGACGCTTCAAACATGCGGACGGCGCCTTGCAAGATGGCGCGAGACGGACTCCACCACGCTTGAGAGGCCTCCAGAACACCCGGCGACGGCCTCAAGGCGCCCCCAAGACGCCCCAAGAGGGCGGCCGCCAGAGGCCGCCAGAGGTGAGCGTCACCGAGAGTTTTGGAACGTGGGAAACCAAGAGGTACCGGTACCGCTACTCACCAGACCTCTCCCGGGGTGCGTTCGGACCATAATTTCGGTGCGAATCCAGCGGTGCGACGAGGGCCTTCCTTAGGTGTAAGGTCCAGGGACCCTCCCGTGACGCATGTGCTTCGGATTTTCGTTCTAGTTTTGTTCCACTTTCGTTCTTGTTTCGCTGCTTGCTCGGCTTGATCCGACGCTCTTCTGAGCCTAGATGGCAACGGAAGGAGGATGGGGGCTGAGGGCCCGCCCCAGAGGGTCGAGGGCGACACCTTCAAAACGAATGTTTCGCTAGATTTCCACTCGAGGCTCTGTCTATATATTCCAGGAAGCTGCGCCGCGCGAGGCGGGGCCCAGAGGATGGGGCCTCTCGGGGCAAGCGGGGAAGGCCCAGAGGGACATCCTGGAGGTAGGAGGCGGTTCCCCCGTCAAACCCAGGCTCTCGCGTCCGCCGCCCAAGCGCGCATGCGGGAAAGGCCGAAGGCCTTGAGATAACACTGGCAGTCGGCGTCGTTAGAAACAACGACGACGACGACGACGACGACGACGACGACGACGACGACGACGACGACGACGACGACGACGACGACGACAACGCCGCCACGAAGCCCAGGGCCGCCCGCCCGGCCGCCACCGTCGAGGAGAGGAGGGAGGAGGAGGAGGAGGAGGAAGAAGAAGAGGAGGAGGAGGAGGGGGGAGGAGGAGGAGGAGGAGGAGGAGGAGGAGGAGGAGGAGGAGGAGGAGGAGGAGGAGGAGGAGGAAGAGGAGGAGGAGGAGGAGGAGGAGGAGGAGGAGGAGGAGGAGAAGCGAGGGAGGAGGAGGAGAAGGAGGAGAGGAGGGGGGGAGGAGGAGGAGGAGGAGGAGGAGGAGGAGGAGGAGGAGGTGGAGGGAACCTTTCGGGGCCCCCTTGGGGGGCCTTTCGGGGCAAGGTCGGCGACCGAATCGCGAGGTATTTAACGGGCCCTAAATACCTCTGGGACCCTGGGTTTGCCAAGCGCCGCCTCGGACTGCAGCGAGGCCGCTGCGAACCCCCAGCGGCCCCGCCGGGGAATCTCGTAGCCCCCGAGGAGGGGGGGGGTAAAGAGGAGGAGGAGGAGGAGGAGGAGGAGGAGGAGGAGGAGGAGGAGTCGGAGGAGGAGGATGAGGAGGAGGAGGAGGAGGAGGAGGAGGAGGAGGAGAGGAGGAGGAGGCAGGAGGGGGGGGGAGGAGGAGGAGGAGGAGGAGGAGGAGGAGGAGGAGGAGGAGGAGGAGGATGAGGTAGGGGAGAGGAAGTGAGTTCACCCTGGGGGGCCCTGGCCCCCAGCGGGGTAATTGGAACACCCTGAATTGCAAACTTTCGGCGAAAGCTTGCTCTCAGGTTTCAAAGGCCCTGCTGGGGCCAAAGACCTCCCATGGTGAATTCCCCTTTCCTCCCCTGTCTCGTTTCTGGGCGACGGGGGCAGCCAGGACGACCATGATGACGACGATGTTCTCGTCGGCACCGCGGCGCATCACGCGCCGTCTCGCGCGGCCCCACGCGCAAGCACAACGGCGGCGGCCCCCTGCCCCCAAAGGGGGCGCTGGCACGAGGGCCAGCAAAAAGACCAAATCAGCAGGAACGTCTCGAGCCCCGCGGGCGACCATGCCGATGCTAATCTACCCAAGTCGCGGCGCCTCGCCACCGAATGCCTCCTCGATGTCGCCCTTCTCATCGTCGGCGGGGGCAGGCGCGCTCGCCTCTGGCGCATCTGCCGCCGCCGCGCCGCTCGGCGGCTTGCCCGCCGACGGGCGCGACGGCTCCTCCGTGGACACGCAGTCGAACCCGCAAACGTGGTTCTTCCCAGTCTTAGGCCCCGTCGTCATCTTCATGGTGAGCAGGCCTACTTTCGCGCCCTGCGGCTGCTTCGCTTGCGTTACCTTGCCACGGTGGTTCACGTATGCACTGGCGCCCCTGAGGGCCTTGGTCACGCACGCCTCCATGCCGACCACGATCTTCTTCTCCCCGACACTCGGGGTGCCGCCAGTCTTCTCTGCAAGCTCCCCGCCCGCGCCGAGGCGCGCGGCGTCGGCGCCGTCCGCGGCGGCGGCCGCGGGAAGCTTATCCTTGGAGTCCTCCGCGGTCGCCGGCGGGCACTTCTCGAAGATCATGGCGAGCGTCGTGAAAGTCTCGGGGTTCCACTTCTTGTGCGTCGCGAGGTTCTTGGTGATATCAACGATGGACTGCAGATGACGCTCCTCCACGGCGCCGATGTCGATCTCGCGCTCCTCGCGCTCAATGGCCAGCCCCGTCTTCAGAGAGACCAGCTCCTGCAGCGCAGAGGCCACGATCAGCGAAATACATGGGCACGCGTCCGTCAGAGCATGGAATTTGCGGTAATCCTTCACCAATGACTTCATCACAGGGTTGGAGATGGCCTCGTCGACCTCCGCGTGTTGATGGACCATCACGAGGGCCCTGACGGTCGTCGCCAATTTCTCCGACACGTCCTCAGTGGCCGACGCTGGCTTCTTCTCAGGGGCCAGCGCGGAAAGGCATCGCATAGCATCGTCGGGGAAGATCTCGCCCAGCTGCTGGGGCCCCTTGGGCGCCTTCAGGAGGTAGACCATGCGCGCGGCGCCGTTGCTGGTGAGGCACGTCTTGATGAAGGCGAGCGTGTCCTTCTGCGAGTCCGTGGGCTTCTTGCTGAGAAGGTGGTCGGCAAGGGCCGCGCGGCGGTCTTTATCCAGGGCGGTGCCGTTGCACGCGCCGCTGACAACGGCGGAGAAGGTCGCGTCGAAACGGGCAGCGTTCCAAGACTTGTAGAAGTTGCTGTCGAAGAGTAGCGTGATCTCGCTGGGCCCCAGCCCCCAGTCCGAGAACTTCACTGCCTCGTCGGCGAAACTGCCAACCAAGTCCGCCTTGGCGACTTTCCTCATGATGCCAGCCATTCTCGGGACAAGGCAGGCGTCAACGGCCTTCATGTCCTTGAAGTGCCTCTGGAAGTGCGCGAACGTGCCGCACGTGTCACCCTCGAGCAACCACTCGGCCACATAGTGCATGAACACCTTCATGTGCGGGAAAATGATGCTCGACACCGCCACGTTCAACTTCTTCGCTTCCTCGGACTTCGCCTTGACGTACGACGCGTACAAGCGAACCTTGAACTCCAGCGTCTCGGCCTCGCAGGGGTCAGGGTCGAAGTACCTCCCAGCCTTGGCCAGCCTCTTCGCCTCCGCGCACAGGGCGATGGTGCCAGCCTTGTCGA
This sequence comes from Prorocentrum cordatum, assembly GCA_963575745.1. Classification (NCBI taxonomy): domain Eukaryota; class Dinophyceae; order Prorocentrales; family Prorocentraceae; genus Prorocentrum; species Prorocentrum cordatum. Next base: position 715,631 of record CAUYUJ010015394.1, read on the forward strand.
GGTCCGCAGAGTCCCCTTGCCCTGGGAGAAGCTTGCAGCCCGTGCCGAAGTCGTCAGCCTCACGCGGCGCTGCCGACTTCGGAGGCGGCGTCGCAGCCTCCGGCAGCGCGCGCGTCGACGGCTGCGGGGCGCCCCCCACCGCGGGGGCTGCCCTCGAACAAGGGTCGAGACGCGACGACCGCGAGTGCTTCAAGGCGCACCGCCAACGCTTGACGCGGCCGCCAAGCTTGCGCGTGCAATTGCACGTCTCGTCCACAAACCAGTAGGCCATCTTGTCGATGTTCCCCGTCACCTCCTCGGGGGGGATCAGCCACGGGACAACCTCGACGTCTTTGTCCAAAGCTGGCATTCGAGACTTGAGGACGCAAAGGACGACCTCCTCCAGCGCCTCCTCCTGGGAGATCGTCGTCTTCCACTCTTTGAAGCCTGCCAGCTTCACGTACTTCATTCCTGCTTGCTTCAGCGCAGCCACCAGCTTGATGTTACCCATGTCATCTGGGTCAATGGTCGGGTCATCCCCCTGCATTGCCTCAAGGGTGCGCTTGCTCGCCTTCTTCACGGCTGGCGTGATCTGCACCTGGTCCAAGGCCGTTGCCACAGCGGCCTCGCTGATCGGCGTCGCCATGACGACGACTGTCGGCGACGAGCTCGCCACGCGTAGCACTGCCGCGTTGCTTGGGCCACACTGGCGAGAGGGGGGGCAAAAAGCGGGATGGAGCACTGGAAGGATTTCCATTGCAATTGCACTGTTTGTCGGCGCGAGGCCGCCATGGCGACCCCCCCCCCATTCAAACTGAGGCTCTCGCTCGAGCTCCAATTGAGGCCCTCTCGAGGCAAACTAGGGGGAGGCGCCGTGCGAGGCGGGGCCCAGAGGATGGGGCCTCTCGGGGCAAGCGGGGAAGGCCCAGAGGGAGGTGCTGGAGGTAGAGGGCGGCTCCCCCTTCAAACTGAGGCTCTCGCTCGAGCTCTAATCGAGGCCCTCTCGAGGCATCCCGGAGGGGGGCGCCGTGCGAGGCGGGGCCCAGAAAATGGGGCCTCTCGGGGCAAGCGGGGAAAGCCCAGAGGGACATCCTGGGGGTAGGAGGCGGCTCCTCCATCAAACCGAGGCTCTCGCGTCCGTCGCCCAAGCGCGCACGCGGGAAAGGCCGAGGGCCTTGAGATAACACTGGCGGTCGGCGCCGTCAGAAACAACGACGACGACCGCGACGACGACGACGACGCGAAGCCCAGGGCCGATCGACTGCGCAGCGCCTTGCTGCCGCCGTCGAGGAGAGTAGGAAGGAGGAGGAGGAGGAGGGGGGGGAGGAGGAGGAGGAGGGGGAGGAGGAGGAGGAGGAGGAGGAGGAGGAGGAGGAGGAGGAGGAGGAGGAGGAGGAGCAGGATGAGGAGAAGGAGCAGGCGGAGGAGGAGGAGGAGGAGGAGGAGGAGGAGGAGGAGGAGGAGGAGGAGGGGGGGGAGGGAAGATAGTTGGAGGGAGACCTTTCGCGGGGGTCCTCATTTGGGGGTAGCTTGGGGGGCCTTTCGGGGCAAGGTCGGCGACCGATTCGCGAGGTATTTGGGGGGCCCGAAATACCTCCGGGACTCTGGGCTGGCCAAGCCCCGCCTCGGGCTGCTGCGAGGCCGTCGCGGGCCCTCGGTGGTCCCGCCGGGGGATGTCCGAGCCGCCAAATACGGCCAGCGCGGCCCCAGGACGGCAAAGGAAACCCCCGAGAAGCCTTCCAAGAGACCCCGCAGACCGCCCCAAGACGGCCCCAAGACGGCCCGAGAGGCACCAAAAGGCCCCCACGGGCCTCATGAGGCCCCCAAAGGCCCCCAAGAGGCCCCCAGAGGCCCCCAAGAGCACCCCAAGGAACCTCAAGGTCGCAGGGGGGCCGAAAAAAGACCCCCAGAGACTCCTTCTGAACGAACGCAACGCCATCCTCCTCTCCCTATCCCTTCCTTCTCCATGTCCACCCTCTCTTCCTGCCCCTTCTTGTTCTTCTTTTCCCTCCCCCCCCCCCCCCTCGTGTCCTTGGCTCCTCTGCCTCCTCCCTCCTCCTTTACTCCTCCCTTTAAATTACACGTTTCCGGTTCCTTTTTTTTTGCCTTCTCTTTCGCCTTCCTGTCCCCCCCTTTCCTCCTTATTTTCCTTCTTCTTGTTTTTTCTCTTCTTTCTTTCTTTCTTCCTTCTTCCTCCTCCCTCCTCCTGTTCCTCCTCCCTCCTCCTCCTCCTCCTCCTCCTCCTCCTCGGCGTGGGTGGAGAGCGTCGGGGGGCGCCTTCGCCTAGCTGTTTTTTTCTCTGTCGAACGCTCGGCGCCTCCCCCGACGCCAGCCTGTCTGCTCGAGTGTGCATGCACGCCTGGCTATTGCAGCCGCAGGGTTCCGAACCCCATCCCTGCAGGGCTTGATTTCCACCGCCATCACCACACGTTGGAGGTGGAGGAGGAGGAGGAGGAGGAGGAGGAGGAGGAGGAGGAGGAGGAGGGGGGTGTGGGGGTGGGGGGGGGCCAGGAGGAAGGAGGAGGAGGAGGAGAGGAGAGGGGGGGAGGGGAGGAGGAGGGGAGGAGGAGGAGGAGGAGGGGGAGGAGGAGGAGAGAGGAGGAGGAGGGAAGGAGGAGGAGAGGAAGAGGGAGGAGGAAGGTTGGAGGAGTGCAGGAAAAGGGAGGTGGAGGTAGGGAGGGGGAGGGAGGAGGGAGGAGGAGGGGGGAAGGAGGATAGGGGAAGAAGGAGGAGGAGGAGGGAGGCGGCGGAAGGAGGAGGAGGAGGAGGAGGAAGGGGGGGGCGAGGAGGCGGACGACGAGGAGAGGAGAACGAGGAGGGAGAACGGAGAGGAGGAGGACGGAGGAGGAGGAGGAAGGAGGAGCGGGAGGAGAGGAAGGAGGGGGTACGGGAGGGAGAGGGGAGGAGGAGGGGGAGGGGAGGAGGGAGGAGGAGGGGAGGAAAAGGAGGAGGAGAAGAAGGAGGAGAAGGAGGAAGACCCCCTCCCCCTCTAACTTATGGTTGCGGCAATGGAAACCAGGTCCGTGAATCCCCGCGCCCTATCGGGCCGGTCGAAAGGGGGGGATAGCAAAGGGGGGGTTTGGAATCAACTCACGTAGCTGATTTTCCCGTCGCCTCCCGGCGCCGGCAGGCGCCCATGCGTCGAGGAGTGGGCCCCTCGGAGGGGCCGAAACCAGCTGCGCGCAGCAGATTTCGCACCCCCCCCTTTCCCAATCCCCCCCTTTCGCCCGGCCCGACCCTAGGGGGCGGCATCGGCCGCCAAATCCCTCGGGGCGCCCGGGGCCCCGAACCTGGACCTGCCAGACAAGGGAAGACGGGAAGAGGGGGGAGGGGGAGAAGGGAAGAAGGACGCCGCAGGAACAGGAGGTGGAGCAGGAGAAGGAGAAGGAGATTGAAGGACGGGAAGGAGGTGTCGCAGGAAGAGCAGGAGGTGGAGGAGGATTTTTTTTGTTTGAAGGATTTGGCGGCCGATGTTCCGAAGCGCGGCTGGCGCCGGCCGCGCGCTCAGGCGCCCCCCGCGGCTGCGGCCAGCGACGGGGCGGGCGCCGGGCTGGCCCGGCCGCAAGGCGCTGGCTTCCCCTTGCGGGGGCGGGGCCACCAGGCCTTCAAGTCCTCGGTGCCCGTGCGCTTCCTCTTGCGGTTCGTGGCCGGAGGCTCCGGCATCCGAGGCGCGCCCTCGGCCTTCCAGTTGGACACCTCGTCGGCGTGGGCGAAGTTCTGGGCCACGCACACCGCCTTGCATTCCATGCCCGGCCACGCCTCGGCCGGAACTGCCGCAAGGCGCTCGCGCTCCTCGCCCGTGAGGGCGCCCTTCTCCGCCAGGGTGTCCCAGTGCTTCCGCGCCGCCGAGTCGTAGTCGGCGGCGGCCCCCTGGCGAAACTTCGCCGTGTTAGGGCCCCCCTTCAGGAAGCCTTCCAGACCCGAACCGAGCAGGAGGCCCCAGCCGACGAAATGGCCGAGGACGTGCGGGGTCATGAGCCGCACCCCTCTTTTGAACACGCAGGTCTCCAAGGCTGCCACCAGGCCCGCCGCCGTCGCCTGGCACGCAAGGGAGGGGCCGCGGGCAGA
>CAUYUJ010015394.1:724677-800452 GCA_963575745.1 Prorocentrum cordatum
CCCGCGCCTCGACGACGTCGGCCGCCGCCGCGCCGAGGCCCCCGGCGTCTGCGCAGAAAAGCGTCGACCTCGAGGAACGCGGTCGCGTAGTCCAGCCCAGCCGGAAGGCGAAACTGGTTGGTGCCCACGGGGTCGTTCAGGAGCGGCAAGAACCGCAGGCCCCCCGCGTGCGACGCGAAGAAGAAGACCACCTTGCGCGGCGACGGGTCCGACCACAACAGCGACGCAAACCCGCACTTGCGCGACTGCAATTTCCCGACCCACACATTCGGCTCGCAAGAGCGCGCGGCCTGGGGCCGCAGGCGCGTCGCAGCCGGCATCGGCCCCGCTGGCGCTAGACGGCTCGATAGCGGCTTCCGCGAGGCAGTGGCTTCGCGCATCTGGCGGCTGAAGAAATCATCGTTTTTCTCAAACCAGGCCAACCACTGACGGTTGATGAATGGGACGCCCGTGAAGCGTGGCGTGCGCTCCGCGCGCGCTGACGCGCGAGCGAAATCCGCCTCGGCTTTCAAACGGCTTTCATTCTCTTTCACATGCTCCCTGAAGGCCGCGGGGTCCCCGACGTGGCTCACTTGCCGCATCTCCTCGGGCGTCGCCCCCGCCTCGTACATAAGCTTCCCACGGGGCCTCTGAACAAGATGGGGCATTTCTTTCCTCGCCAGTGCCATGTAGTTCATGGTGCGGCCCTTATCCGCCCGCGCCCGCGCGCTCATGGACAGCGCAAGGTAGCTGTTCCGCTGGACTTGGTAGGTGCTAGTAATCGTGTTCCTGGACCCGCTCGCCACCGTCATCGGGTGGCCCTTCTCGCACCTGCATCGGTCCTGATAGTGTTTCCGCTCCACGTCTAAGGAATTGCACAGCAGGCGCTCCAACATGCCATCTACCTCGGACTGACACTCGGACGACATCAGGTGGGCCGCCGCCTGTCTCTCCGAGCCCGCGCCCCACGCGCGCTCCTGCAATGGCAACGAGTACCCCGCGTCCAGAACATCTGGTGATATCGACAGAAAGGCTTGCACCCCGCTCTCCCATCCCGATGCGTTAAATCTCTGCGACACCCCCCACAGCTTGAAAGGGTATTCAGAGGAAGCCTCGAATCGCATGACTATGTGGCACTGGGTTGTCAATGGCCCAGCCACTGTGTCAACGACGTCTATGGATCGGTCCACTGCCAGCATGGGCAACAACGAGGCCAGGTCGTTCGCAGTGTGCTTCTGCACCTCGCCCTGGGCCAGGCGGACAGCCAATGGCCGCAACTCGTTTTCCCTGGTCTTCGTCTGCGCGCTCGTGCAAACGGCGTGGTAACTCAAACGTAAACACAGCGCAGCCTTCCTCAACTGCGCTGGGGTCGTTGGCGCCTGGAAAAATCCGAGGACCCTGCTGAGCCGATCCGCATTCTCCTTCTGCGGCTTCTTATTGTCCAGCTTGAACAGTGAGGTTGGCAACCCCGACATGTCCATGATGAGTAAAGCCCACACGCAGCGCGTGAACAGCCAGAACCTCGCTGGCACTGGCCGCTCCTCCAGACGGAGAAGGTGCTTCGAGAGCACGTCGAACAGCATGGCGCACGCGCGTGGGCGATCCTCAAGGCTCTCACAGCAATGCTCCCATGCAAGAAAATCTCTATTCAAGGCGCCAAGCAGCGCGGGCGGTATCACTCCCTCGCCGTACAAACGCTGCAAACTGAACCCCCGCTGGCTGTGTTGGGCGATAAGATCAGACCCCACGTCGTGCACGACAGCAAGACGCGCGTCGATCGCACGGCGGAGGTTGAAGGAGAACTCCTCCAAGTAGTCGACTGTTAAATCCGCCGCCGTTCTCTGAGGCACGGATAAGGCGCGTTCCAAGATACTCTACCTCATCCTTGAACCTGAATTCTCAACCCTGAGGGTCGCGCGACTATGGCGGGCGCATGTTTTGACGCCCCGCGCGAGGTTCGCGGCACCCGAACGCCGAAAACCGACCCCCCCCCGCCCCACGAAGCTCCCAAGAGGCAACAACAAGCTCCGAGGGAGCCCCCATGAGGCCCCCAAGACGCCAAGACGCTCCCAGGAGGCCCCAAGAGGCCCCCAAGAACTCCAAGGAGCCCCCACGAGGCGCCAAACAGGCCTCAAGAAGGCCCAACACGGTCGCCGAGAAGCCCTGAATCGGCCAACCGCGAGCCCCCGACGGACAGCACTGAGACCTCCGACCCACCACCACCACCACCACCGCCACCACCACCACCACCACCACCACCGAGGCACAGTGGCGGGACAGACCAAATGCAACTAGATGCTTGAAGGCCCGCGTGCACGTGGCAGCGATGGGGTCCGCCTTCGCCGCATCCTTCAGAAGTTGCCCTCATATGGCGACGACAACTACAAGATTTGCTTTGTGACTTGCACAAGCGCTGACTATCAGGCCGTACCTGATGCCCAACTCGGGTGCTCTCTGGGAATAGTACTGCAGCAACCGCCTGCATGCCGAGTCATTGGTCTGAATGCCGTCGCCAACGATCATGTGAATCACGCGGGCCGTCGTGCAGGCTGGGCCGATCTGGCGGGCGCCTAGAACAATCTGCTCAATGGCCTCCTCTGAAGCTGCCGCCATGGCTTGAGCGATTGTTACTGCATCCTTCCTCAGAACCGGTTGTAACTCAGTCAAGAATTGCTCCGAATCGAAACTGGTGTGGATCCGAATCACGTGGTTCTGGATCTTGGACGATCCCCCACGGGTGGAGCTGTTCGGGCCATAGCTTTTTAGCCCCATGGCGGCTTCGTCGTGGGCGTGGGTCAAAAACACGGGATGCGTCTCGGTAGCGCTGCTGACCGCACCGCCTCTCTCCACAAGGCTCGCCACGTGTGTTCGGTTGATGTGTTTTAGCACCTGTGCGCCCGCATCGCGCACTGTCGCAATTCCCCAAGTTGAAACATTGCGAGTCTCCACTTCAATCGCGGAGCCAATCAGACAGCGCCCTCACCGGCACGTTCGGCGGGGTCGTCAAGATTCTTGTCAACCATAAATGCTTTATCCGCCTGCCACTCTTGGCTGACTGGGGATCCTGCAACTTCTGGCGCGCCGCAGCCGCCACGGCGCGGTGGTGCCGCACAGATCGTTGAAAAGAAGACACCTTCCGCTTCAGGGTCTCCAGTCTGGGCCGTTTCCTTCCTGCCCTTCTCCTCAAATCAAACTCCCCTGCTAGCGTATCAGATAGATGGGATATCGCCGACAGGGACGCCTCGAACTCTGCCGACTGTGGCAGCGCAGAAATTGCCCGGTGCAAAGCTGCGAGCTGTTCTCGCGAAGCGTGGACGCGCTGGCGAACCTCTTCCATGTCAGCCCGCCGCTGCCGACGCAGGCCCGAACCAATGCCTACGGAAGTGGTGAACAGTGAGCAAGAAACCCAGCGGCGGGCAGCTGAAGGCAACATCAACAAAGCGTCGTAACATGTGCGTTTGCGACCAATGCTAAATGGGTCGAGGAATCAGCGAATCTGAGCACACTTTCATACTAACGCGAGTGGAGGAGGAGGAGGAGGAGGCGGGGGAGGCGGGGGAGGCGGAGGGAACCTTTCGGGGCCTCCTTGGGGGACCTTTCGGGGCAAGGTCGGCGACCGAATCGCGAGGTATTTAAGAGGCCCTAAATACCTCTGGGACTCTGGGCTTGCCAAGCCCCGCCACGGGCTGCCGTGGGGCCGTTGCGAACCCCTAGTGGCCCCGCAGGGGAATCTCCTAGCCCCCGAGGAGGAGGGCGAGGAGGAGGAGGAGGCGGAGGAGGAGGAGGAGGTAGGGGAGGGGAATTGAGTTCACCCTGGGGGGAATGAGTCGAGGAATGAGCGAATCTGAGCACACTTTCATACTAACGGGAGTGGGTCTGAGTGCTAGTGGGTGCGTTTGTGATTGCGTATGGGCGCGGTCGAGTCTGCGATCGGGTGAGTCTGAGCATGCGTGGGTCTGCACGCAAATGAATCTGAGCGTGAGCGGTTCTGAATGTGAGCGAATCCGACTGCAAGTGCTTCACCATAGGACGCACGCGCCCAAACCATCATCGAGGTCGAGGCGCCGCGCGAGTACCAAGAGGGAAGGAGAATGAGGAGGATAAAAACGACGAGGAAGAGGATGATGTGGAGGGATATCAGAACATGACAGCGACAAACAGTGAGACAGCACGAGGGGACACAGGTCACCGAGGACGAGAAGACGAGGAGATAATGATCAGGAGGACGAAGGGTGAGAAGATGACGAACGCGGCGCGAAGGAAACTAGAACGAAACTAGAACAAAACTAGAACGAAACAAGAAAAAAAAAACCTATTCTTCGACACCTCAAGGGTCCCGCGACCTTACACCTAAAGGAACAAAATATCCTGACCCGCCGCGTGCAGCCTCAGCATCTCCAGAGCCTCCTTCCCCATCTACTTCCAAAGTGGAAGCTTGCCAGCACGTGCGCGGCGACGCTCCCGCAAGACGTCTGGAAGCTCCGTGGTGCAGGTCGCCGAGGCGGTGGAGAAGTGCTGCAAAGCAGCCTCTGCCCTCGCCTGGTCTGCAGCTGGCCAGTTAGCCCTGCGGCTGAGCTCGCAAAGCTGGACCGCCGTGCGTGCGCGAACTGCCACGCTCTGGGCCGAAGGCTCCGGTCCGTCGTACCTCGCGAAGCCGAGGGATTGCCACGGGTCGGCGGCGGCCTCGGCGTAGCCCAGTTTCTTCAGGATGGTATGTCAAAGTACGTTATACAGTACGTTGCTCCGTGGTGGTTTGGAGTGCCCAGCTGAGTAAAGTATAATATGTTAAGCTTTGCTAGTATGCGTCACTGTGATTCGCTGTCATGGTATGATATGTTATGTGGTGATGCCATGATATTGTGGGATATGTTAGGTCATGGTGTGTTATGCTATGCTTGGCTATGCCATGGTATGTTGTATTATGTCACCGTCAACTATGTAATGGTATGATGTGATGTATTATATGATGTTATGCTTGTTGACGGCTCGGCTCTGAATCGTACATTAGGATATGTTATGTTAGTATGTGTGGCTATGACCTGCTGTCGCGTAACAATATGTTATGTGATGCTGCGTCATGCTAGTATATGCTATGTCCACGTGTTGTTGCTCGGCTACGGTATGCAATGTTGTGCTATGTCCTCGTCTGGTCTGTCATGTTTTGGTCTGGAATGAAATGTGAAGATCTGACGGTTTACGGCACGGCCCTGCATATAACATTAGGATGTGCTCCGATAATATGGGTCGCTCTGTTGTGCTGTCGTGTTATGGGATGTTCGATGGTGCTGTGTCATGCTATGATGTGTTATGCATTGATGTGCTGTGTTGTGCTCGGCTATGTTATGGTATGCTGTGTAATGTCGTATTCTGCTCTGTCTTGTCCTGCTCTGGTATGTTATGTTCGTCATGTTATGGCCTTGTGTGTCATGGTACTGTTATGTTATGTTCCGCCATGGTATGTCATGCTCGTGTGATGTTATGTCATGTTGTGTTGTGGCATGTGACGGTCTGTCGTGCTCCTCGTCACTATGCCCTGCAATCGTGCGATGCACTGTGAAGCGATGGTGATTAATGATATGATATGGTATGTAAAAATGTGTTATGTTGTGCTCGGCTCTGTTCTCTTACGGTGTGTTCTGTCGCCTTCTGTCATGTAATGGTCTGCCCTGGTATGTTCTGTGCTGGCCTGATCTGCTGTGTCATGGCATTGCATGTTTGTGTTTTGCCATGGTATGTCATGCTGGTGTTCTGATCTGTCATGTCGGTGATGCCATGACGTGTTATGACGTGTTCTGCTGTCGTAATATGATATATTATGTGATGATGTCGGCCCGCGGCCGCCTTTGGCCCGTTCGAATATGACTTCCGTAACCCCTTCCCCTTCGTCGACTCATCCCTCCCCTCACCTTCCTTCTCCGCAACCGCTTCCTGCTCCCAGCATTCCCGTCACCCCCCCTTCCTTGCCCCCATATCGGAGGCGGGGGTGTATCCATATCCGCCACCCCCCCACCTGCGGGATCGACGTCCTGGGACCTCACGGGGAGGGGGATATGGATATATGCTGGCTCCATTGCCCCCGAATACATCCATATCTACCGCCTGCCGAAGTCCCCGAAAATTATCGAACCCCTAGACGGTGATTGGATCTTTCCCCGCCACGGATCCAATCCATCCTCGATCCCATCCTCCTCGCTATCCTCCCCATCCTGCTCTTTCATTTCATCCGTCCTTACGCTTCAGCACAGCACCCGCGCAACTACTGCTTGTCCCACTGCTGCACTGTACTCCCGACAGATTTTCCTGAGAGGGAGGGGGGAGGGAAAGGGGGCAAGGCTCAATACCCGTTGATCCTACCAAACCTACCTAGAGTCCACATACAAGGAATCTAAACACGTCTGCGCAAGGAAATACACGCACAAAGACAGAGCGGTCGTCAAACACAGGCAAACCAAGACAGGGCGCCATAAGACGTGCAAACCAAAGATAGCCGAACCTCATCGAATCCAAGGTTGATCGACCAAAACCATCAGAACCATGCATAGTGCACATGACATCGAGCGCTGAATCAAGTTGTCGCGGGCTGATGAACGGGTACCAAACTAGCTCTAATGAACGAATTGCACGATTCCTTGTTAACCGGAGGGATGCCGTGCTTCATAAAGATCATCTTCACCTGCGCAACCGCTGAGGGGGGCCCAGTCTTCCTTGACAGCGATACCGCCAGCCCTCCCTTAGGAATACACAGCGCCCACACCAGAAACCAGCGGCATACGGTGATTCCACCAGCCCTCTGGGCAAAGGGAGGTCTAGCGGGTCATCTCTACCAGCCCCTTTCATTACCCTTCGCGGCGGGACCCAGCCCTCACCGTATCCAGAAGTTCTATGGGCCCTTTGAAGTATCCCCGTAATGAGATCAGGACGGTCGGCTAAATCCCACCAGCCCTCTAGGCTGGAAGGTGGAACGAATTAAGTTCAGCTCCCTGCCACAGCCATCCTTCTCCTGCTCCAGGGACTGGTTTATCACTGTTCCATATTAATCTACCCCCCCAGGCGACTGGGAGCCAACCAGGAACAATGCGGCCCCCCCCCCCACCATCCTTTTACAAAAAACAAAAAAACACTCTGCCTCTAAATTCTGAGCATGCGCAGCCCACCCGATCCGGCCTCCGCACACCATCCTTGTCAACAAACAATACAGAGTACACTTGGCGGCGGCGGCGGCGGCGGCTGCGGCGGCTGCGGCGGGGCGGCGGCGGCGGCGGCGGCGGCGGGCGGCGGCGGGGGCGGCGGCGGCGGCGGCGGGCGGCGGCAGCGGCGGCAGCGGCGGCGATTCGGCAGCGGGGGCGGCGGCGGCGGCGGCGGCGGGCGGCGGCGGCGGCGGCGGCGGCGGCGGCGGATTGGCTTCCAGTAGCTGCCCATCCAAATACGACTGCTGAATATGCTGAGGCTAGGGCCAGGCTCGGGTGCTACGTATGTGTTGGGAGGGCGGGTGGGAGTGAGCGAGACGGCTTGCGGGCGGGGAGGGGGTCTTGACCCCTGCCCCTGCCCCCTCCCCTGGGCCTGGGAGGGGGGGGACGAGCTGGCAAACCGCCCAACATGGCTCCAATAAGGCCCTGGACGACCCAAAACGGTCTCCAAAATTGCTCAAGATACATCAGCACCGCTCGAAAAAAATCCGACGTGCCTCCAAGACGCCACAAGCAGCCCCAGGACGGTTCTGAGTGCCCTCCGAGCCTCCCATGGCACTCTCCACTCCAAGAGGCCCAAATCCGAATCATATAAGCAAAATCGCGGTTGTTCGGCTTCTCGCTTTTTCGTTTCCGATGAGCCCCTGGGCGTCAAGATGGCCCTGGAAACTCAAGAGGAGCCCAAGACGGCCCCAAGAGCGCCCAAGAGGAGCCCCAGAGCGCCCCAAAAGGGCCTCATTTGGGAGCATCCGAAAGGGGTACCAAATTTCGGTAGAGCGATACCCAAGGAGCAACACCCACGGGGGCGAAAAGGAGGAGCACCCCCCCTCCCCTTGCACACGAAAGGAAGGGATGGGCCAAAGGGGTCCCCCCCCCTCCTCCATCCCGTATGTCTTTTCCCTGCACGGGAAAGGGCCCCCCCCCTCCTCCTTGTCCCTGGCACGCGAAAAGGGGTGTGTGTGGGGGGGGGGGGGAAACGGGTGCACCTTTTCCCTCCTCTCCTGTTCCTTCCCTTTCCTTCCTGTCTCTCCGGCACGGGAAAATCCGCCGACCCCTTGTGGGTATGAGATTGGTCCCCCCTTACCCCCTTATAATCCCCCCCAGGGACCCGAAACCACGAATTTGGACGACCCCCGGTTGAACGCTCCACGGCGGAACGGAGGGCCTCACAACGGGCCAAGAGGGCCCCAAGGGGCCCCAACGACGGTCCAAGAAGACCCCGAATCGCCGAATGATCGAGCCAAGACGCCCAAGATGGCATCCAGACGGCCCAAGATGCAGCCAAGACGCCGTCAGAGGCCTCCAAAAGGCCTTCCAAAAGGGCCTCAAGAAACACAAATTGCCCCATCCCTCGGGGGAACGTACGATTTTAGTACATTTTCCGCTCCACGAAGTCACCAAAATCGCCCCAAAACGGCCCGCGCGGCCCCCAACAAAGACCGCCCAAAAGGGCCCCACGGCTGCCCCCAAAAAACAAGGCGGCCCAGGAGGGCCACACGACGGCCCTAAGAGGGGGCCCTGAGGGTAAACCCGAACGGACATGTCGAACCCTCGGCCCCCAAACGCCCCCAGGTTGCCCCAATAAATCCCAAGGGAACTCAGAGAGGGCTCCCAAAAAAATCCCACGAGGCCTCCACGAGGCCCCTAAGAGGTCCAAGAACCTACCCCCATGACGCCCCCGAAAGGCCTCCTGGGAGACCCATCGACCATCCGATCGGCCTCAGCCTCGCAACCCAAACACGGTGGCGGGATGCCTCCAACTCTCCCGAAAAATTTCCGACGAGACCCCATCAACTATTTCACTGTCCTCACCCACAAGCCAGGCAAGGTGGCGGGATGGACCAGAGTCCACTCGATGGTCATGCGTCCACGGCGAACACAACTATCCCACCGTCCTCATACCCACAAGCTAGGCACGGTGGCGGGATAGACCGAAGACCATTCGATAATCATGTGTCCACGGCGAGCGCTGCGAACGGTAGCCGCGGCAAATACAATGATCCCAAGGAGTTCCCCTCTGGATTCTGACACTGCCCCCCTTTCGCCCCCCGAAAACGCACCGCTGAAACCTCGCGAAACACCCCCGAGACCCCCCGAGACTCTGACGCACAACCAGGCCGGAATGGACCGAAAACTATGAAATACTTCGCGGTCAAGAGGCCCGCACAAGGTTTCCAGATCCAGGGTGCACGCGCGCGTTCCCGGGTTGCAGGCATGGCCCCCAACGGCCCCCGGAGGCCCCCGTGAGGGCTCAAGCCTGGATCATCACTCTTCGTCTCCCTCCTGTCTTCTTCATCCCCCCCCACCTCGCCCCCTGCCTCCCCCCGCCCCTCCTACCCCTCATCCTTCTCTACCTCCTCCTCCTTCTGCGCTTCCTCTGTTTCATCTTCCTCCTCGTCCTCGTCGGCCCCCCTCCCCCTCTCGCACGCCCCATTATGGCCCTACTTCGAAGAACCGCAGTGCGGGCGTGCGCATCATCTGCGCGTTTTACACTTCAGGGTGCCCTTCTTGTCGTCGCGCGCGACATTGTCAGGCCTCACGGAAAACGCCGACTCTGGTAGTTTTCTCTGGCACGTGCCGCTGCGCAGACACGCCTGCCATCTGCACGCCGCGAAACCAAGGCCCTTGCAATCAGCGCAGGCTATGTCCCCCCCCTGGTCAGGAGCTCCATCTCCTGCGCGCCGCTGATGCGCCCCTGCCGCGGGAACTCCTTCTCGAAGCAGCCCCATCGCCCCCATCTGCATATGCAGAGGCTACGGGAATTACCAAGTCTCGCGACTCTCGAACGCGACCCCGATACCATGACTAATCCAAGACACCCCACCCATGAAACCGCGAACCCGCGCCGCGACGGCGTCCTCCACAACCAGCGATAAAGGCCACGCAAAAACAAACGGTCGGCGGACGCACTACGGCAGCCCGTCACCATGAGTTCGGCCGGCGCGCGCGAGACGATCGGCAACGCGGCAGACGCGCTGCCGGGCGGGCACCCAAGGGCGGCCCAACAAACAACACAACACCACCTGGGCAGAGCGCCAGCCGAACCAAGAAATAGGGCTGGACAGGCGGGCGAACAACCAATCGTTTTTTTCCGCTGTCGCCGCGGCTGCCTTGTGCAGGCATTCCGCGGCGACCTGTGGGCGCAGGCTCGCCTTCTGGCTTGCCGGCGGTCGACCCCCGACGAAGGTCTCCGCCGAGTCGCGCGGGTCTGCCCTGTCCAAGCAGACTTGGGTTCGACGCGTCCAGGCAGGGGCCCGCCCCCATTCGGGGAGCCGAGCGCGCGCCGCGCGCGGGTCCGCCTTCCCCTGGCAGGGGCCCGTTCCGCGTCCAGGAACTGCGGTTGAATTTGCGGGTTTGCCTTGTCCGAGCAGGGGCCCGAGCCCTCTCGGGGAGCCGAGCACTGCCTCGCGGGCTCGCCATGTCCAGGCCGGGGCCCGCTCTACCCCGAGAACTGCGGCCGCCGCGGGCGCGCCGCGCCCAGGCAGGGGCCCGCCCCCCATCGGGGGGCCAAGCGCAAGCGCGAGCGCCTAGTGCACAAGGACCCCTTGCCTGCGGCACCCCTGGGCGCCCCCCGCTGGGGAGCCGACCGCGGGCGCGAGCGCGAGGCGCGCGAAGGCCGTTCGCCCATGGCCCCCCCGGGCGGCGGCGGCAGAGCGGCGGCGGAAGGCGGGGGGGCCGCGATCCCGCAATCGCAGGCAGAGGGCGAAGCAGAACCGACGAGGGTCCAGGAGCCAGCCCCGCGCGACATTCCTGCCCCAGAAATCGAATATTTAGGAATCATGAAAATCACTGCGGCAGCCGGTCACCGCGAGTTCGGCCAGCGCCCTCGTGCGAGACGAAAGGCAACGCGGCAGACGCACTGCCAGGCGGGCATCCGGGGGCGGCCCAAAACACCCGCATGCACCAACGCACGTGCAAGAGCGTCTGCCAATTCCAAAATCTCCGGAGGCCCCCCAGAAACTTCCGCGATGTTCGGGCGGCGGCGCGCGGCAAATCGCGCAACGCTTTTCCGCGCAACACCCGACGCGCGCGATCGTCTGTCAAGTATCTGCCGCGTCGCTCGACTCAGAATGGTCGATTAACCGCCCCCTTGGCCGCCGCGGCGCCCCGGCCCTTTGCGCTCGCGTGGCCGAGCGCGGCCGCTCCGCGCCGGCCGCCACTGTAGAAGAAGCCCGCTGGCCCGCCGGCTCGCCTCGCTTCGTCCGCGAAGCGCCTCGGGCGCGCGGGAACATAGCGCGTCGACGCTCATTTCTAGCGCGGCCGGCGCTTCAGCGCATTGCGCGTCTTCGAGAGGCCCGGCGCGCCCCCGCGCCGACCAAGCCCTACGCGCGACGATTTTCCTTGGAGCTCACAGACGCATCAGCGCGCGACGTTGACTCGCCGCTGAAGCCTTCCCTACGCGGCCAATCACCTCGCACTCCCTGCGTTTAGTCAGCGAGAACGAAAATGTCACCGCCCCACGTCCATGCTTCATGTTGTCACCATCGCGATTGCAGAATTGCCTGGCGAGCGCCCGCGACTCTGCGAGCACTGGATGCCTGGCCCGCTTTCGCCCACTCGCGGAGACGCCGCGCCTCGGCGCCCGCGGCCCGCGCCCTGGCCCGCCAAACAGAAGAACGAACGAGCGCGGCAACGCTTCTCATCGGCCGCCCCGCGCCCTCCAGAGCGCCCAGGAGGAGCTCCAAGCACCAGCGAAAGCTCCGGACGCGCGACGCGCACCTCTGCAGCGACGATCCGTTCCTGATGGCGCGGGCGAAGACGTGGAGCACGGCGGGCGAAAGTGGCCAGCGCCCCCTGCCAACTGCAGCCGCTGCTTCGCTCCAGATGCGAACGTCCGAAGCGCGCTGCGGGGCGCTCGCCCGCCGCCCAGCAAACTCGACCCGAATTGCGCGTTGATCGTGCTCGACGGACGATATGCCCGAGAGGCAGGCTCTCGTCCGCGGCCACGCTTCTCGGACATGAATCCAGACGCCCCAGCGAGGCGATCGCAGCTGCCAAATCCCAGAGCGCGGGAACTACATGAGAGCCGCGGGCGCTGCATAACAACTGCAATATCGTCGCACTGACGCGCGCGCGGGCGTCCGCCGGCGGCGAAGCCGCGCGGCCATCGCAGGCGCGTCTGCCTCGCTGGATCTCCGGCGCCGGGCAAGGTTGCGACAGTACTCTGGCAGCTTTGCCACGAGAACCGCCGCGCAGGCTGCGGGTGGTGGAATGATACCCTGCGCCTCGTTCGCCGACAAAACGGCCGGGCCACATGGCGCCTGCAAACCTTGTTCGGCCAAGGCCGCCATTGCGGCTGCCACGTCCGCGCCCGCGATGGTCCGCGCAGCCACGGCGCGCGCCGCGGCGGCCTGAGTCGATGCTGGACCACTGGCGCTCGCAGACGCTTGCGTGGGCCCTGCTGCGCGGCCCTGGTTCGTGGATTCCGGAAACGTCGCCTCGGGCCCAACAGCGGCTCCGGATGGTAATCTGGCGTGACCCGACGCAGACGGTTGATGGCACGCAATTTTCCTGCGCTCGCAAACTATAGCCGCCCGTTTTTCCCTTCGAGCCCCCCGAGGCACGTCTCGCGGGAAAACCAATGGCAGCTCGCGGGAACCATATGCAACTATCGCATGTAGCCACTCTGCCCTGGCGCGTGGCCGAGCGGGGGCATCGGCCAAGTTCACATGCGACGACCGTGCCAAGCGCGCAACAAATCGCCGCGCTGCGCAACAGGACGCCGCAGCTCGCCGACTAAATCGTTCCACTCTGCGCGCCTGGACCACCCGCGTAAGAAGGCTCGCACCGCGCTGGCACTGTCTACGAAGGCTGCGATTTCCAGGTCGCCTGACATAGACTCCATCAAAACTGGGGGGCGCAAGCCACTGCCGTGAGATCCCAAGTACCAATCTGGTTCTTTCTGTAATGTACCCATGCCTTGGCGCCTGCTGGGACGTCGGCGGCTGCTCAGGACTGTAAACCGGGGTGTGGACGACCCGTGCCATCCGTCCCTGGCCCGCGGCATCCGCGCGAAGAATGCAGCGGGTTCGCTGGCGCGCTTCGGGCCGGCGGCTTCTGTTGGGAGCACAGCCGCCACTGTAAGCGCAGCTGCGCTAGCCGGGACAATCTTCGTCGACTGTCTGCCCCGCGATGGAAGATTGCTGCCTGGCGCGCGCGCTCGCATCGCGGCCAGGAACGGCCGCCGCGCCCCCGCCCAACGTCCCCGCCAATTTCTGGGCCCGCGAAAACAGCACCGACCGACCCCGCGTCTCCACTGGTGGATCGCCGGCGAACATGTCGTCAAAGCGCAAATGCACCACGCAGAACAACGCTGCCAACATGCCCCACGCTGCGACCCCAGCCAGAGACCAAGGCGCCGAAGGGCAAGCACAGCAATTGCAGCGCCAGGTCCACATTGCCCTGCCACGCTGCGACTGCGCGAGGCCAGTGGCCGCTGCAGAATGGCAATGTCCTAGAATCGTGCTTGGAATCGTCTTTTTCGATCGGATCGCAACGCCCTGCCCGCCCTGCAAGAATCAAGCGCGCCATGGCCACCATATTGTCTAGAGCGTCGGGCGAGGCGACCCAACCATGTACAACAGCGCCGTTCATCAGCTTAGCGGTGAAATCGTCACTGCATCGAACTGCGGGAGCCCAGCCGTGAAACGCGCGTTTCGTTCTTCGGGCGATCGAAAGCCGCGCGGAACGCGCGAGTCTGAGTTGAGTATTCGAAGAGGAGCTTTTCTATATTCGTCTTCGTTAGCACCACTGCGGAGCAATTGCGCGCGAACTTCGGCGTCGCTGCCGCGTTGCGCAGCGATTCTGTCGAGGGGCGCTTAGTTCCGGTAGTGCGGGCGACTTAACAGCGATCGCATCGTTTCGGTGGGTTCCAGAAACGCGTTTGCGACCTCGGGGATGCCGCCGGCAGGAAGTTCCCCCGCGAATGGGATGCCGTTGCAGAGGATGCGACACAAAACCTGGGCCAGTCTACTGCATCTGGAATTTCCTTCAACGACAGAAGATCGTAGATTTTCCCTTGGCCCCAGCACCGACCGGCAGCGCGCGGGCCAAATTTGAATACATAATTTGCCACGCGGGGTCGGCCACGCTTCCGCTGTCGCCATAACACTAAAGCAGAACTTCCGGTGGCTCGCAGCTCTGCAGCCGACGCGTTCGCTGACCGCCCGAAAGAGCTGCTTAAAATCCGGCATGGACGGCGCGTCGCCAAAGCAGCGCGCCCTCTGCAGGTGGCCCCAAGGACCGAGGCGACGCAAATCATCGCGCGCTTCGAAAGCGCAAACCGTTGCTTGGATCGCCCCGAGGGGGGATTCCTCAGGGGAGCGCGAGGATGGCCTTGAACCGGCACGCGATGCAGAAACGCTGCGCGAGCCTGAATCTGCAGACTCTGACGTCGCAAAGCCGTCGGCGGTAGCCAACGTTCACCGGCGGCCCGCCCGCCCCCCTGGCCCTTGCGCGGCGGGCTGCGGGAGGCGCCCCCTGCCACTTGTCCTCCCGGACAGGCGAGGTGGGGCGCCGGAGCGCGTCCCCGCTCGACTTCCAATCACCCTTGCCCTCGCCTTGCCCCGAACATCGTCGCCGCCCGCGATGGGCGACGAGCCGGGCCACGGCGCCATCCCCGAGGGCAATTGTCCGACCCCGGGGCCCCTGTTTCGCCGCGGCCGCGCCCGCGCCTGAATGCTTCTTCTCGACCACGTCTTTGGCCCCCTTGGCCGCGTCGCGATCCGCGCCCGAAGAACCGGGAGATGCCCCGCCCCCTTCCTCCAGCGCCTTTGCCGTGGCAGAGCGATTCAGGACGTCGCACTGGAACGCAACGCGCACGCCGCCATTCGCATCGGCGATCCCGGCCGCGAAGATGCACCCGCGCAGGTCAACCAGGGCGCGGCCACTCAGGCGCGCGACCTTCGCGCCCCACGGGAAAAATGCCAACCCTGGATAATCAATCTCATCCGCCATCGCCCGCTTCGTCGCGGCTACAGAGCATGCTCGGCGCGGTCGTCGCCCCACCTTTCGGAACCAACGCCAGCGTCGACAACTGGTCCCCGACTCCATTTGGGCCCCTCGAACCTGCGGTGGACGCGCAAGTCCTTCCCCATCGGCGGAACCCATCCACAGACAACCTTTGCCGCGGGCGATATTCCCCGCCGCCTCAAAGCGCCCCGACACCTCTTCTGGAGGAGGAGCGTCTGTGGGCAAGATCAGACCGAGCTCGTGAACGCGGTCTTGCATGTTGAAGATCAGACCCTTCGGCTGCCCCTTTTGCAAGGCCGCCGCCCGCGTCTCGGCGAACTCTTTGAAGGCTCCAGTCAAGTTACTCCAGCCGAAATCTGACCCCTGCGAGCCTCTGGGCACGCCGCCGCTGACCTGCCCCCGACGCTTTGTCTGCGCCTTGGGGGGCCCCCCACTTCCCCCGCGGCCCCTGCTGCTCGCTGGCGCAAGGGGCCTCGTTGACCTGGATGTGCGAGATGATCGCGTCGCGGGCGCGCCCGCCCAGGTCTGGGGGGCGCGCGGCGCCGACGGTCTCCGCCAGGGGCCTTGCCATCGAGATGAAGTGGAAGACGCCGTGCTTCTCCATTGCCTTGGGATCGACCCCCAAGACGAAGTCGACCCATGCGCGCGCGGTTTGCTCCGCGGCGCCGCTGAACGCCCCCGGCGGGCGAACGCCGATCGCCCCAGCGATCTCGGCGTCGCTGAAGGATGTCGCTTCGGAGAGAAATCCGCCGGCACCTAGGAAATAACACGCAGAGCACCTCAGCGCTAGCCGGCGGGCCTCGCTGCGACCTCGCGCGGCGACGGACCGAAGAAGAGGTAGGGAGACGAGGACCTCCACCTGAGACTGGGACCGCCGCGGCTGGACTTGCGACCCAATCTCCAAATCTTCAAGCCAACAGGTTCTACGCGCGCAACGGTCAACCCTGCGCGAAGTATCTGCACGTCCTGGAGCTCGCCGCACCGCGGCCCGCCGCCGGCGCCAGACGCCCACCACTCTGCACTTTCCCGCGTGGGAAGTTACCAAAACAACCGCTGAAGAGTGGCGGGCCTCCTTATCGGCCTTTCCAGAGCACCTCCTCATCGGCCGAGCGCGAGATCCTTGTCGCAGAAGAAAGCAAGCACCTCTTTATCGGCCGCGCAGAAAAGGAATATCCTCGGCCAGACAAGCAGCACATCGATTTTCCACTGCTTCCGCGATCCTTGTCAAGGCATTCCGCGGCGACCTGTGGACGTCGAGTCGCCCTCTGGCTTGCCGGCGGCTGGCACCCGTCGAAGGTCCGCGCCAAGTCGCGCGGGTCTGCCCTGTCCAGGTAGGGCCCCGCCCCTTGTCCTGGGGCTGCGGCCGCCGCGTTGGTTTGCCCATCCAGGCAAGGACCTGTTCCTTATCCAAGAACTGCGGCTGACTTGGGTCTGCCGTGTCCAGGCATGGGGCCGCCCCCTTTCGGGGGGCCGTGCGTCTGCCGCGCGCGGGCTTGCCTTGCCCGGGCAGGGGCCCGCCCCTTGCCCAAGAACTGCGGTTGAATGCGTGGGTTTACCGCCCCGCATCGGGGAGCCGCCCCGCCCCGCATCGGGGAGCCGAGCGTCGCCTCGCGGGTTTGCCTTGTCCAAGCAGGGGCCCGCCCCTTGACCGGGGCGCGGTCGCCGCGGGTTTGCCCTGCCCAGGCGGGGGCCCACCCCCGATCGGGGAGCCGAGCGCAGGCGCGAGCGCCCAATGCACAGGAACCTCTTGCCCTTGGCTCCCCAGGGCGCCCCCCGTCGGGAAGCCGAGCGAAGGCGCGAGCGCGCGGCGCGCGCGGGCCGGCTGTCCCTTCGCCCCCCCTAAGCGGCGGCAGCGCAGCGGCGGCGGCAGCAAGGCGGCGGCGGCGCAGAGGAGGAAGGCGTAGAGGCAGGCGAGCACACAATCGCGGGCAGACGGCATATAACCAGAACAGGCGAGGGCCCCAGAGCCCGCCCCTCGCGATCGCCCCGCCACCGAAATCAACATTTCGGCGCCGCGAAAAAGAGGGGCGCCCGCCCCCCGCCCCCCCCGAGCGCGAAGGGGGGGCGCGGGGGCGCCCTTCCCACCCTGCCCCCCCATTGCCCGGCGCGGGGGCCCCCGCGCGCGCCAGGCGGGGGCGGGGGCCGCGGGTTGCACCCGCCCCATCCTCCCCCGCCTCTCCACTCCCCGGCGCGGGAAGGGAGGGGTCGACAAGGCGCGCTGCTCTCCTCTTCCCGGGGCGGCACCCCCCGGGCAAACTGACCCGCGGCCCATCGAGTAGAAGAGGCGCAAGAGGAGGAAGGGGGGCGCGCGGACGACGACGACGACGACGACGGCGAAGCGGAGCACGGAGAGACGGATGAGGAGACGGAGGCATGTAAAATTGCGTTCGCGCGTCTACGGCGGATGCGCCTGGGCCTGCTCCAGCTTTGCCACCTTTTCGCCTGCTCCAGCTTTGCCACCCTTTCGCCTTCGCGGGCTCTCCTCGCCGCCGCGGCTGGGCGCGGCTCGACAGATGGGGGCGCCTGGGCCCTGGGAGTGCCTCGTCTGTCCGGGGCGCGAATTTCTCTCGGGCTTCGGGCAGCCCCGCCGGGCGCGGGCGGGGGCGCGGGGGGCGGGGGGGGGGCAGCGCATTTCCTATCCCGCGCCAAGGAAAGGGGGGGGGGGGGGGGGCAGGGAGTGAACCCCCACGCCCACCCGCTTCGCCCCTCTCTTCGGAGCGCTAAATGGAGAGGCGATGGGGCGCGGTTCTCTCCTCTTCCCAGGGGGGGGGGGGGCCTCTGAAGAAGAACCCGTGGGCGCGCCCAGAAGTGGACGGGTCTGGGCCCCAGGAAGTGCCCCCTCACCTGTTCGAGATTCGCAGTTTCTTCACCTCCAACGGTTTTTCCCATCCCCATTGCTCGGCGCATGCGCGTGGACCTCGGGGGGCGCCCCCTCGACTGCTCGAAACCAACTAGAGAGGGCGCTCGGGCACCTTTCCGCTCAGAAGTCTGCTTCCCCTTGCAAGCCGGGGCCCCCGTCGCGACCGAGAGAGAAGAGAGAGAGAGAGAGAGAGAGAGAGAGAGAGAGAGAGAGAGAGAGAGAGAGAGAGAGAGAGAGAGAGAGAGAGACCGGACAAGTAGGCGGACCAGGGTCCGTCCGCGAGGCGCACTGCGGTGCGACAACCCGCCAAACACTATTTGCGGCGGTGCAGCCTTGAGATACGAGGGCGGGCAACAAACCCCCTCCCCCGGCGCAATGCGACTGACGCTACAGACGGCGGACAGACAGTGAAGATCTCACGTGTCAGACCGCGTGACGAAGAAGGCCCCAACAAGAAAGGCGACGTGCTGACACGTGGCTAGGCGGCTTGGCAGACCGCCAGTTGGGCGCTTGGCCGCAAAGCGGCGCGCAGGGACGGGGCACCCCCCGCCCCCACGCCCTGACACCGTGGACGCGGGGCCACGCGTGCACACGGGCAGGCAGAGTGGCGGAGATTAGCGCGGGGCTCCAGGCGGAGCGCCGCGGAGCGATGACAGCATAGCATGGAGGGTGAGTGGCGGCGCAGCACCATCGGGCGAGGGCGCAAGCAGCTCGGCGAAGGCACGCCCGGCGCGGTGGAGGCGCTGGAGCAGAGGGCCTTGACGGGCTTGAGCAGCGGCAAGGTCGGCGGCGAGAGCAGCACACCTCTGCTGAAGAGCGGCCATAGACTGGGACAGCTCGGCTTCGCGGTCGGTGAGGGGCGGCTGCTCTGTGCCTGCGGCCGCGGGCCTCGTGGCGGGGACGAGGTCATCGGTGCGCCTGGCCAGGTGGTGGACCAGCGCGGTGCGGCGATCCGTGTGCTGGCGGCCGTCGCCCTTGGAGGCGACTGGAGGGAAACGCGCGGTCCCAGGGCTGAAGCCGCTAGGGCCACGCCCCGTGAGGACGGAGGAGCCGCAGCCTCGCACCCAGCAACAGTAAAAGCGTGGACGGGGTGCGACGGCCTGACTGGCTCAGTGCCCTGCGGGGGGGCTGGAGCCGCCCCCGCGGGCTGGCGCTGGTGGGGGGACGGGGTGGGTGGCACGGGGGGACCAATCATGATGCCGTGCGAGGGCTCGGAGGTCGGCCGCGTGGTCGGGTGGCGTCTCGATGGAGCGGCATCGTCGGCAGCGTGGGGTGTCGGCGGGGCGTCGTCTATGCTGCCACTCAATCCGAGGGGATCATAAAGGTCCTCGTCGGCGTCTTGACGGTGAGCGACGTCATCATGTGGGTGCGATGTCGCTCTCGGTGGCGGAGTCGAGGTGGGCGTCGAGAGGCTGCCCGACGGGGCAGGGTTGGCGCTGGCTGGCCCGTCGTCCAGGAAGTCTAATCCCCCGCCGAAGCCGAGTTCGCTGCTGTAAACTGAGCCCTGCGGTGTGGGAGCGGCAGAGTACGGTGTCTGCGCTCGTAGATAGCGACAGCGACCCCATGAAGCACGGTCGCTTGGCGATGTCGTGTTTTGGCAGCTTCAACAATGTCGTCGGGGAGGTTGTGCGTGCGTGCCGCCGCTGTGGCAAGGGCGTCGGCCTGACGGTTGAACTCCTCCGCGATGGGCCCGATGAGCCCAAGGTCGATGCCCAGGTCTCCCAGGTGGCTGGCGATTTTTTCGACGCGAAACATGTTGGGCTTGGCCATAACACATCGGTGGATCTTTTCCCAGAGCTCCGCGTGCGTGCCCTGCGGCGCTGGATGTCCGTCGATGATGCTTTGGAACCCATCGACCACCGCCTGGTTGTCCACGAAAACGTGCACGGGCCGTTCGGCACATGCCGTAAGGTGGACAATGGCGAGGGTCTCCGCAACCTGGGCGTTCTGCGTTAGGCCGTGAACGCGTGCACTGTAGTTCATGCGGTGATCGATGCCGTAGTAGACGCCGTAACCCGCTCGTGCTAGCAATGGGATGGCTTGGTTGGTGCACGCACCGTCCGTGGCAGCATAGACCCATGTCCAACCAGTGTCGTAGTCAAGGTAGGTGGTGTAGGTGTCCTGGGCTGAAGCCGCAGGATCACCATCAGGGGGGGGCCGCGGAATGGGCTGTGGCAGCGGGTCCCTCGCGAGGTCGGCCTGCAGGTCGAGGAGGGCTGGGTCTTCGTCGAAGAGCCCGCAGTGTCTTGTGTGCGGCGGAAGACGGGCCCACTGGTCGTCACTGATGAGGGTGGTGAGAGGGAGTCTTTCTCGGGCCCAGCACTTACAGTCGCGGACAGTGTGCTCCTGAGTTTCCTCTTCCTCGTCGCAGTAGCGGCACATGGGGCTGGGGTCTGCCGACGTGTTTGATCGGGATCGTCGCTGTTGGGTGTGGTCCCCGCCCGACAGGTAGTTCAGGAGGAGCGCCAGCTGCCAGGCAGTGCATTTGGCTGCTCCTTTAGTTCGCGCGAGCCACGTGCTGGCGAAGAGGTCAAGGCCCTGTCTGACAGAGGCGAGGTAGCCAAGGTCGTGTCGCCGTGGCTTGATCCTCCGCAGAAATGCCCTGCGTTGTGAGGCCCGCAGCATGTGCAGGAAGGCGTTTTGGGGTAAATTCAGCCAGCTGATCGGGCAGCCCCAGTCGTCGTACATGATGCCAAATGTGGGCCAGGTCCATCGGAGCTGCTGGAGCGACTGGACGAGTCGTCCGACGGGTCCTCCACCAAACAGGGTCTGGACGTGGTGTTGGAGGTCTCTGGCGAGCCCGCAGAGTGTAACGTCGCGGTTAACCTGTCGCCGCAGGCACAGGAATGCTTCACGCTGCGTGATGGCGTCGATCTCAAGGGCGTGTCCCGGCACGCACACGGCCATGAGAGTCCAGAACTCGACCCACTTGTTCCCCTTGGGGCGGATAGCCGCCTTGAGGGCGTGGTTGTAGGCAGTCTTGGCTGGGCCTGATGGTGCTTGAATGTCGGTGCCCGTGGTGCAGACGCTGGCAGCCAGGGATCGGGCGTGCCGCGCCTTGATAAGCATCGGCGACGGGAGCTTGCCAATGCGCGGCAGGCGGATAGTCGCCCTCCGTACACGGGCGTCTGCGGTGGCCGTGAGGTTAAGCGCGGCTGGAGCCGGCGCTGCCTCTGCGTTGATGTAACTCCCGACGAGCTTGAAGGAATCGACCACACGTAGGGGGCGATCCGCCAGTGTGAGCTGGGTAACGGCGGCGTGAAGCTCGTCGGTGAGCGCCCACCCTGCCACTTTACCAGGGTGAATGCGTTGACCTGAGAATCGATCAAACTTGGCGGTTTCGTCGAGAGATTTCTGCAGCTCAGAAGCGGTGTGGGTAGTGGAGTTGCTGTCGTCAACGAAGGTAGTGCTGAGTGATCGAGGAACGTATCGGTGCTGCCTCTTTGTCCACACGCACATGAGCAGCTTGATGTCATCCAGGGACCACGAGCTGCCCTGGAGGTGACCGTTTGTCCTGGCCAGGTCCCTGGAGTACGCTCCGTTCATGCGGATGTAGCGTTTGTGGTGTCTGTAGAAATTTCGGCGGACAGTAACGATGTCTTGTGGACACCCCGCGTGCAGCGCAAGGTTTAGACAGATGTCCGTGATGAGGTAGTCGAAGCACTTCTGTCGGTCAAGGGCAGCTCCAGCTAAGGGGAGGAGTAAAGTCCTGGCGTGTTCGATGCGCAGGGCGAGAGAGGTGCTGACATCCCCAATGGTGGCTTTGGGAACAGCGCCGAAGCTCGTGGCATGGGTCCATCCTTGCCGCCAGGTCGTGAGGCTACGGTAGGCCGGCGCTTCCCACGCATACATCCACACGGAAAGAACCGAGAGAAGTCGTTGGTCCGTCGGGAGTTCCCCTCGGCCTTTTCGGAGGCACGGGTTTGGCACGTGCAGGAGGGGCTCGGGGATGGTGCCAGTGCGTTGCATAGCACGTAAGACGCTGGCGAAGAGGCGAAGGATGTCGTCGGGTAACTCCTTAGCCTCCTTAGTTGTCCAGCCGTCGAGTCCCCCCGCGCGGCGCGGTGAACGGGTGCGAATGAAGTGGATGAGTTGGTCGTCGGTGAGGTGGAAGGGGGCTGCTGGTGATGGCGTAGGCAGCTCTTGGCGGTATTCGTCGTAGAAGTCCGCCCACGTCGGCATAGCTTCGGCGTCATGGCCCGCGCGAGCGCGGTACCTGCCCAAGATGGGCTCCCAGGTATCGACCATGAGCTTAAGCATGTCTTTAGTGTTGGCAACAATAGCGTTGGCGGGGAGGGCGTCGGGAACCTGGGCAGGTGGTGGGCCACGAGTGTGGCCGTCGTCGTTGTCCGTGTCGAGCGAACTACCGTCGCTGGGGCTGAAGCCGCCGGCGTCGGTGTCGGCGTCACTATCGTCCGTGCTAGCTTGGTCAGGGTTGAAGGCGGTGGTGTCGCAGTGGAGCTGTGCATCGTCGGGAGTGGTAGGCGTGCGGAGATACGCCGTGGGCGAGCAGTCGGCAGCCCGTGCGTATATGGCCGCCTTTCGCCCGCTTGGCTCGCGGACACCCTCAGCCCAGATCTTGATGCGTTCAGCTTTGGCTCGGTTTGCACGTCGCGCCAACTCCGAGTCTAGGTTTTGGATCAGACGATCTAGGTGCTCTCCGCGTGGTGCTGGCACGTCGGGGGTCCAGGCGTCAGGAAAGGCCAGGAGGGCCGTGGGGCGCAGCTTGTGGCAGAGAAGGCGGGCCGCGGTCCACGTGCAGTCGATGCGTTGCGCCAGGTGCGGCGGGATAGCACGGCAGTCCATATGATGGTGCTGTCCGATGAAGCGAAGCTCGCAAAGTTGCCGATGGAGCTTGCGAAGGCGGTTCATGTGAATCGTGGAAGCTCCGTAGGTGGGAAAGGCGCGGGGGACGGCGGGTCGCTCCTCGAACGTGGGTGTGAGCCCGTGCATGGTAGGGGCCTTCTTTTTTGGGTGGTCTGGCGGTGGGGGCGGCAGGTCCCGCAGCCGGGTGAGATGGTACTCATGGCTGGCCTCGTTTGCCAGGGCGAACATGCGTTCCACATCGTCGCGTGTGTCAGCCTGCTCCATGCGGTCGTGGTATCGTCCTGCGATGAGGGTCCCTAATGCCTGAAGTTCGTGGTCCTCATGAGCTCCGTCGTTTGGAGGGTAAGGCGTGGGGGCCAGAAGGCGTGGGGCCGTGTGATCGAGGCGGCTAAGGTCGAGTGTGACCTGCAGGCCAACATGGGACTTCGCTGGCAAGTCACGCAGATAGCAGAAGTCGGTGACAAGGGATCGCGCAGCTTGGTTGGCGATGATATAATCGATGCGCGAAGTGCGGGGGCACTTGGTGACGCGGTCCCAGTCAGGGATATTGCCATATGTGTGCATGGTGTGGTCTGGTGTGCCTTCAGCGACGTTAAACCATCCGTGCTGCATCATGTGCAGCAGATGTGGATTGTCGTCGATGTTCGTGTTGGCGTCCATGCAAATGAAATACGGGGCTGAGCCGACCCTCGCGGCGGCGCAATCAGCAAGCCGAAACAAATCGGTGCTGTCCCCTCCAGCGACCCCGTAGAGGCTCGCAATGTAGATCCCAGCGGGACCGTGGTTGTTTCGTCGTCGCCTGCGGCGGTGCTGGGTGCAGAGCGGGAGGAAGGCCTCGTGCCATCGTTTCTTGGCCTTGAGGGTGGCGACACAGGTCGCAATGTCGTCGACGGTGGAGTCGACGATGGCGTCCTTAGAGAGGATGGCGACCCCACCCGAGGCGCCGGTGTTGCCCTCGACCGTGTGGTCCGTGCCACCGTGAGCAGCTTTGCGCTGAGCACGCGCCAGATCCAGGTCAGGTCCCAGACTGGCCTGGTATCCTCCGTGGTGTGGATTGGCGGCGTTGGTAGCGATGGCTTGCCTGGTAGGCTTGGCATGTCGGGTCTCCTGCAGTGCTATGACTGCGGCGTTGTGGTCGACACCTAGAGCGGTGATGGTTGGCCAGTTCGCTGGGAGACTCGTGATGTTGAGGCTGACGAGGTGGATGGAGCGACCTGGCCCATCTCCGTCGGTGGAGCTGGGGTTAGCACGCCCCGCACGGTGGAGGGCAGCCTGGCCGTCACCCAGGTAGAAGGCTTGGCCACAGTAGGAGCTCATGGCGTCGCGGCAGATTGGCTTGGACGGGGCTGAAGCCGCCGTCGGGCCAAAAGTATAGACAAGGCATGGTCGACGCTGCGCCGGGGGGGGGTCATAAACGTCGGCAAAACTGCCTCGAAAAATCCTCCTCACTCCTGTACCGTGGGGGGCGGAGGGAGGAGAGGTGAGACGGCGGCAGGGGGAGAGGGAGGCGACTCCTCGATCCGTCCTGCCGAGCTCAAGAGCAAAAGCAAACCAGCGGCGGCAGCTCGGCGCGGCAGCGGCGCAGCGCGCGCGCAAATACTGCGCACGCGACACCGCTGGTCCGTCCTGCGGCGGCGCGCCCGCCCCGTCAGTGCCGTGATGAGCAGCATCAGCTGGAACAGCTTGTTCGTGTGCGCCCTCCGCGCTCGCCTCGGGCGGTGGGCCCTGTGGCTGCGGCGGCGCACGCCCTGCCAGCGCGTCAGCCACCAGCTGGGCGTGGCGAGCGGCGCGGTCGGTGGCCTGGCGCTGAGCCTCGTCCATGCCCGCTGCCGTGAGGCACGCGTTGCGGACAGGGCTGACTCCACGCGGGGCCGCCGCTGCCGCGGCAGCGGCTGGGGTGGCGGGGCCGCCGCCGTGGCTCAGAGGGGGCAGCGGTGAGCCGCCGCCGAAGCCCGCCGCGAGGCCCTTGACGGAGTACTTGTGCTTGAAGGGGTCGAAGGTCGGCGCCTCGTCGAAGGCGACGACAACGCGGGTGGGCGGTGGCAGCTCCTGGTCCGTGGACGGCGTCGGCTCGAGGTCGACCTGGCCAGGTTCGATGGCGCTGGCTCCGAAACGTGGCACCACCTCGAAGGCTTGGCCGTCAGCCTGAGTCTCGCGAGGCGGCGAGCTCGTGGAGCTCCCAGGGGGCTTGCGCGAGCTGTGGCGGCTGTAGGACCGGCTGCGCGGGACGCACCCGCCCGTGTGGCGGTCACGTGGCGAGGCCACCTGGGCGTTAGCGCGCGCAGAGTCCGCCCTGCTCGGGGGGCGGATCGGCGCTGCGCAGGGTGTTGGGCTGGGCGGGCGGGAGCCGCCTGTGCCGCCCGCCGCTGAGGCTGCAGCCTGGTCAGGGTCGACGGCGTCGGGCCGGGGGCTGACGTGGTAGGCACTACCCTCGCTGTGCCGCGGGGAGGCGCTGTGGTGCGCCTGGGTGTGCGTGAGGACGAGCGGGACGAGCGGCTGCCGCTCGCGCTCAGGGGGGGCAGGTTTTGCCTGGGCAGGGCGCAGCGCTGCGGCCACGTTTGGCGGGGGCGTGTGTTGGCGCGGTTGCCAGGCACGCACGTTCGCCTCGCGCCATCCTTCGGGGCGCCCTGTCCTGCCACGGCTTGGTGCAGCCCCCTGGGCTGGAGCCGCAGGGGGTGCCACTGCGGGCTGGTTGCTGGCGGTGCTGTCGTGGCGGCCTGGGTAATGGCCCCAGGCACGCGTGGACCCTGGCACGGGCGAGGTGGCCCGTGGGGGAGCCTGCCCGAGTGCACGCGGGTAGCCGACGACCGCTGGGTGCACCCTGGCGTGGGGGGCGTGGCCGTAGCTGGAGGCGGATGCTCCTGCCGCCGCGGGCCTGGCGCCAATGGGGCCACGGTGATAGGCGGCGCCCCCGCCGTACACCGCGCTGTCGCCTGTCGGGGCGCGCGCGGGAGAGCGGTTGCGTGGCGTGCTCGGCTGACCTGCGTCGCGTTGGTCGCGCTGCTGGGTGCGCTGCTGGTGCTGTTGGTAGCGCTGCTGGTCGGCTCTCGAGAGCGGGCGGGTGTCGGGGAGGATGGGCGGCACGTCGGGCCGCCGCCAGCCCTGATAGACGTGCTCGAAGGCATGGTCTGGGTAAGTCTCCCCGACGGGTGAGTAGCGCCGTACATGCTCCACGTAGTCAATGTTCTGCGGCTCGGGGAGCACCGTGATGTTCACAGCCCGCTGGTGCGCTGGTCCATAGAGACAGAAGCTACCACGGTTGCTGCGGTCGTGGTTCAACTCGGCTTCGGTCGTGGCACGACTCACCATGGCGTCACAGAGGCGCATGTCGTAGTCGAGAGCTTGAGGCCCAGGGCCGCCCTCGGCATCCCAGTACAGTACCACATCTCGCCAGCGCGTGCGGGTAGTGTGGATGCGCTCGGCGATAGACTCGCAGACGGTCCTGACTGTGACACGATCCCTGTGCATGTTGGTGATGGCTAGGGAGTAAGGTCGGCGGACCGCTTTGTTGAAGATGAAATCCTCCTTGAGGGCCTGGTGAGGGCCGAAGAGCACGTAGCCTTCCTTCCACAGCGGTTGGTCGGGAGACGGGTCTTCAGGCATCCCCGTTCCTGTGAACCCTGGTGGCCGCCTCGTGCCGTCGGGCAATCCCTGCTTGAGGACGCGACGCGGCCTCGGTGGTAGATACCATTGACCCTGGTATCCTGCTTGGCCTGGTTGCGGAGGCTCCCCCCCGGGGCCTGAAGGCGCTCGGGGGGGTTCCTTGAGGTCGTGCTGGGCTGGCGCGTTGCCGTATTGGCGGGCGAGGATGTGCGGAGGCATCCCTGTGGCACGGACGTCGAACAGGCTGTGCGGACGAGGCGGATGAGGGCATCTGCTGGAGAGGCAGCATGTGTCGGAGTCCCTGTTGTCGGTGCTGTACGCACACGTCCAGCTGTTGCAAGAGTAGTCCGTGGACCAGTCCATAAGTGCACGTAGTCCGCTGAGGGAGCAGTCCGGGCACGTTGGTTGGCCCGAGGTGCCGAGCTGCGTGTTGCGGCGGGCAGCACAATACTGACAGCATTGGAATCGGCACTGTAGGCAAGTCCAGCGTCCTGGTAGGGGCGGGAACGCTTGCTCGTCGGTGACTGCGTCGTCTGGGTGGGGTCGGGGTCGATCCCACAAGGGCCAGACGTCGGCGAACCAGGACTGGCCTGTAGTGCGGACCACCTCCGCGGGGAGGCGAGCGTCGTCAGCATGGCGCTCGATCCACTGGGGCCCCAGGTCCGCTGGGATCATGACCGTGCGCCAAGTGTCGTCCGCCTTGACGTGGACTTGGGTCGGTGCCCAGAGCCTGGTAGTGGTATCGCCATGGTCGTGGTGAAGGATGACCCAGCCGTCGCGACCCGCAACCGCAGGGTCAATAACGCGGTGGCCCACAACGGTCGCCCCCCACGGTAAGTAGGCGCCATCGTGATGCTCGCCCGGGTCAAGCCAGACCTCGACGCCAGGGGCGTTCACACGGGCCCGCACATCGCGGACGTGGAAGGCGAGGACGTGGTAGGCGGTCGGCTCCTCTTCCGTCTCGATGTGCTCCCACGTCTCGATGTCGCTGCTGTGAGAGGTGAAGTTTCCGCCGCTCTGCCGTGACGAACGCGAGGCGGATCGCCGTGGGCGGGCATGGCCTCGGGCGAGGGCGGCGGCCGCGCTGATGAGGGACGGCGCACGGCGGTCGTCGGCTCCCGATGTCGTCGATGAGCGGTCTGGACTGTGTCCCAGGGCGGCACCTGGCTGATAGGTGTGCGATGGGCCAGACGCGGCCCCAGGGCTGGAGCCGCTGGGGCGCGGCGCTCGTACGTCGGACTGCCCCCGCACGGGAGCGGCCTGCAAGCCAGTGTACACCAGGTCGATCAGTGGCTGCGGGTCCAGCTGGAGCTTGCGAAGCGAGGCGCGCGGACGGGGCTGGTTGGGGTCGGCCCTGGTGGCTGCTTCGGTGTCGTAGTGCTGTGTAGCCCATGCTCGCGCTGCCTCTGGCGAGTATAGTGCCTGCGGCGGTGGCCACGCTGCCGCGGTGTCCAGCCGGCGCCAGGTGTTAGCTTCCTGGTCGCGGGCTTCAGCCGCCTCGCGGAGGTCTGGGTGATCGAAGCCGGCAATGTGGAGGGCGTGCGCACAGTCGCCCATGCCATAGGTGTGTGGGAGGGCACGGCACCTGGAGGCAGCTTCGGTGGGGGCACACCAGTCCATGCGGATGAGGAGGCCCAGGACCCGTGGGTAGATGAGGCGCGCTCCGTGAGCCTCCCCTTTCACGAAGTTGTGCCAGTTCTCACCGCGCGGCGGTTTGGTAGCCTCGCACATCCAGAGCGCGATGGGTCCCCAGCGAGGGTGTCGTCTTCGAGGCTGCAGGGCGGGTGAGGCGGCACCGCGTACCACGCGGCCAGCGACGGGTGCACACTCACGTACGTGCGGCCGACATTTGTGGCGGTTCGACCCTTCGCTTCACGGCGGGGGCCCGGCAGGAGGTGACCTCCGTTGAAAGCGAGACGAGCCGCAAGGTCGCCGCGGGTCCCGTGCCAGAAGACCGTGGGTGTGTCAGTGGTGGGTTCACGGAGGTCCCACGTGAGGTAGGGGAAGATCGTCTCGCCTGAGTCCCCCCCCGAGTCTTCCAGCACCCAAGTGAGTCGGTTCGGCGGCCTCTGCATGATGTCAGTCCACGGCGCCAACGCTTGGAGCGTTGGGTCATGGGTGAATCGAGGATGGTCGTAGAGTCGCAGGGCGTCTTTGATGTCCTCTGTAGTGACGCCACTGTTACCAAGCGCAAAGCCGTTCTGGTACAGGGAGGTGAGGATGCTCGTGGGCGGCACGGGGACCGCTGGGTCGCGCTGGATGGTGCTGCGTAAGTTGCGCGTCGGTGGCCTGAGGGCTGGGTGGGGCGTACCAGGGCCTGGAGGCGCCTGGGGCCTGGCGGGTGATGCGTAGCGTGCTCGCCGTCGTGGTGGTTGGGTGTCCATGTCGGAAGAGGAACCACGAGCATCTGCATGTCGGAAGATGGACCACGGGCTGTCGAGGGTGCGCTCACGTGTTTCACTTGCCTCGGCGTCGGTGGCCTGAGCTGCGGCGTCTTCGTGAGTCGGCGGGTTGCCATAGGCCGCGCCGCTTGTGGGGCCGTCTCGCGGGGACGGGCTGGTCGACCGTGGTGTGACAGACGAGGCTCGCGACACCGCGGCAGTGACTTCAACAATGGCGGCGGTGGTGGCGGTGGTGACATCGGCGACTGCGGCGGCAACTGCAGCAGCATAGTGTTCCTGTAGCAGCGGGTGTCGAAGAGAGTGCACGTGCTGGCTCTCGGGGTCGTCGGGATGCGTGCGCGGCATTGTGTGTGTGGCCTCATCGCGCGGCCTCCTGATCGGTTGGCAACAGCGGAGGCACCACTGGGCCGTGGGTGAGTCCAGGGCGCGCGCACAGATGCGGGCTCCTACGTGTCCGACGGCTCCTTGAGCGAGAAGTTTGGCGCCGACCAGGAGAAGACCGCAAACCACTCCGCCTGTGGCAATAGCTCCGAGTTTGCCGCTGGCCCATTTCAGGGCACCCCAGAGGCCAGACCCGACTGCGCTGGCTCCGCCCGAGACGATGTCTCTGAGTTTGGCACTGGTCCACTTGAGAATACCCCACAAGGCGGGCGCGGCGTCGTATGCCGTTGTGCGTCGGGGCGTAGTGGACACGGATGGGCCTGGTGCCGCAGCTTCACGGCGTCGTCGCTGCCGGTAGCTGGGGTCTCGGCTCGGTGTCGGCAGGTACCCGTCGATCTGGTCCTTGTACGGCATGGCTACCACGATGGCATACGTGGCCACGAAGAGGCAGATGAGACAGCCGCAGCGTCGGGAGGCCGCTGCGCTGTGCGGGGCCTCGTAGGAGCCGCTGGCGTCAGGGCTCGCGTCCTCGATGAGGTCATTGTCGATGCCAGCCTGCCAGTGGTCGACGGCGCTGGAGTTGGAGTCAGTCGCGTTAGCTCGGCAGACAAGGGTGCGGGGCGGGGTCCTGCCACCTGAGGTCTGAAGACGCCCAGATCCAGCCAATGCTGCAGCGGGGCTGAAGCCGCCACTGCGCGGGCTGGTGAGAGCTGGCAGTGCAGTGGATGGCTTGTCTCGTCGGCGGCGGTGGCGCCTTCGGCGTCGCTGAGCTGTGCGCTGGGGTCGGCCTGGGCCGAGTTGATGGGCGCACTGCTGTGCGACAGGGGGCGCCCTGTGTAGGGTTCGCTGTCACGGTCGCGCTGGGCCGTGTCACCTGGCGGTGTCGTGCCGTCGAGGTCCTGGGTTTCCGTGTCGTGGATGGAGTCGTTCTGGCTATCGTCCGACACGTGGAACGAGTCCAGGGATATGTTGCTGATATCGCTGGCAGCGGTGTGCTGGAGCAGAAGCGGTTCGGCGTCGGCCGCGGGCTGGTCACACGTGGCGTTCTGGGCGAGGGGGCCAGCTGGCGGTGGTAGGTTTAGCGGTTCCATCGGTGCCGCGGCGAGCTCCGCCTCGACAAGCGGCTGCAGGTCTGGCGGGTGGTGCAGGATCGCATCCGCGAGATACGCCAGGGCGTCTTGGTCGGGCGGAGGGAGGCCTCTTGGCAGCAAGGCGTGGGCCCGTGAGAGGTATGGCGGCAGTGGTGCCGCGAAAGCCTCAGGGCCGACGAGCTGGGCACGAGCGCCCTGGTATTCCAGAAGGAGGCCAAAGTAGCGGGTGGGGTACTCGTGGCTGCCCTGGATACGAGTGAGGTTGCGGTTGGTGCGCTGTCTGTCGGGGCCCGCTCTGTGCCAGATATCCTCGCACATGTCGAACGCGGTGCGGTGGCGCAGGGCGTCGTTTTTCTCCGCGGAATCCTCCTGGAAAAAGTGGTCGTACTGTGGCAGATGGAGCGTCGCCAGGACGTGCGGGACGCAGTCCTCGAGCCATGCCCAGTACACGTCCTGATGGTCCTCACCTGGTGCCCACGCCGCGGCGCACGGTATGAGCCGTGCTCGGATGTTCATCAGGTGCCAGAAAGCGGGGTCCTCCTCGGGTTCACCCCTGGCGCACAGAGGGGTAGTGGGACTCGTGGGGCTGAAGCGGGGCACGACAGCGGGGCTGAAGCCGCCACTGCGTGCCTGGGCCTTGCCAGCGGCCCTGTCGAGGATATGCTGCACGACGGTCGAGGACAAGCTGAGGACAGGGTACCATCGAGGATATGCTGTACGACAGTCGACCGCAAGCGTCATGTTGAGTGATGGTAGCCCTCGTAGCTGAACTTGCATGCGGTGCGAGGCGTGGCCGGAGGACGCAGGGGTCATCTCAGCTGCGGCAACATCGGTGGTCGACTGCGATGCATGTGTCGTAGTTGACGAGGGCGTGCTCGTAGGAGACATGCTGGTACTCGTCGTAGACGTCGTAGTAGCCGTCGAAGTCCCAGGGGGGCAGCGCGTGGGGCGGGGCCCCTGGTGCTGCTCAGGCCAGGCGCTCGCGGGGGCGCCCAGCGGCCCGGTGCCGCACGGACCAGCGGCGGCGGTGCTGTTCACGATCGGGTCCAAAATGGCGCTGTGATCGTATTTGTAGATGCTGTCATCGTAAAGGTAGAAGAGCGTCCCACGCTCCGCATGTCGCAGGAAAGCCTCTCCTCCGTGCTGGGGCGCACCGCCTGAAGACGGGTGTGCTCCAGCCAGCGAGGGGAGGGCCAG
Source organism: Prorocentrum cordatum (assembly GCA_963575745.1). Classification (NCBI taxonomy): domain Eukaryota; class Dinophyceae; order Prorocentrales; family Prorocentraceae; genus Prorocentrum; species Prorocentrum cordatum. The sequence goes on from CAUYUJ010015394.1 coordinate 756,176, forward strand.
GCCGCAGGCAAGGCGCCACATGATGGCGAGGCCTGGCGGGCGGCGCGAGCGATGAGCCGAAAGCTGCGCGGCAGCACACGTCCTCAAATACCCCTGAATGCTCATGTACATTGCTACAATCACGCCCCCTGCAAGACTACGGGTGTCCCTACACCAGATAGCTTGCGCGTGCTGCTGCCAAAACAGACATGAGGTAACAAGAAAGAGATACGACGCGAAGAGGGGAGCGATGCCTCTGAAGGCGCTTCCTCGGAGGGCTGAGGCGGGCTCTCTGAGGCACCTTCAATAGGGTTCCTGGGTGGCCCGACCCTTGTCCTTGCCTTTGTCGGCCCCTGGGGGCCCCGTCCCTGGGGTGGCCTGGCCTGGCTGGTCGATCCAACTGCAGGCTGCCACGGGCTCGGCGGCCGCTGCGGCTTCCTCCTTCTTAGTTTCCAGAGTGGCCGCTTGTGGCAGGTGGATGGTGCCTCCCGTGAGGTGCCCGAGGAGGGTCTGGATGTCGCCGCGCAGTGCAGCGGCGTCGGCGGTTGCCGTCTGTTGCTGGGTGACGACGGTGGCAAGCCCCCGTTCCAGCCCTGAAACGTGCTCCGTGAGTGTGGCCTGGGAGGAGAGAACGCCCGCAAGCTGCACCTGCATGTTATCCACCGTGTTGGCTAGCAGCTCGTGCTGCTGTTCCATGTGCTGGATGCGGGTCGTGGCAGCATCGGGCGGTTTAGAGGCCGATGCGAAGCGCTCGCCGAAGGTGTTGAGTTCGTGGGAGGCCACGCTGTATTCATCACCTGATGAGAGGATCTCGACGTCGACGACGTCACCTGGTACTTCGGCGGCTGTGGCAGCGTCGCCTTCGGCGTGGCCCCCACCTTCTGCCGCCGCCGTGCCAAGCCAGGGGTCGTGGCCACCTGGTCCTGGGGCGGCCGTCGGTTCAGCGGCTCCGTCCGTGCCGTGCGGGGGCGCAGAGGAGCTGCGGCCTGGGGCGCAGGGTGGCCTTGCGTGCGGCGTGGCGTCACGTTTCCCGCTGGAGGAGCGGTGGCGCTTGGCTGAAGGCTCCTCCTTGGGGGTCAGGAGCGGTGCGACGCCCTTGCCTTTGGGCGTGGCAGTCATGAGGTCGTGGAGGTAGGGGCTCTGGGCCGCTTTGGTGAGGAGTGTGCCGGTGGCGGGGCTAAAGCCGCCACCACCGGCTGGCGGCGTCACAGGCTCTGTGATGGTGGTAGGCGTGACGATGGTAACGTTGTCCCGCTTCGGCGCCACCTCAGCCAGCGGGGCCTCGGTGATGCTCCACGGGATGGGGCACCCCGCGACCTGCACCGTATAGGTGAGTGGGGGCCGATGAGCGCGCACTAAGGCAAACTGGGCCGCAGTGGCTGGGTCCCAGGCGGTGTGGTAGACCTCACAGTCCCATTTAACGGACGGGCCCGTGAGAGTCTTGGCGAGCTGGGTCAGCGTGGCGTGGCGTGCCGCAATGCCAGTGATGCGGTAGCGCGTCTTGGCGAGGGTAGCCTCGCAGCCGCGGATGCTGACAGCAGCGGCCTTGGCGACGTCGGACCCCCGCGGAACACGGATCCCCAGTAGGCCTGACTTGCCGTGCCTGACGACTCCCAGGGCCTTGAACTCCACCGACTTCTGGAACGCGTCTGCCATCGTGATGGGCTGGTCCTCAGGGAACCAAACGGTCTGATACTTGTCGGCGGTGGGCTCGTCTGCACCTACGTTGCTGAGGTCGTAGGTGGCACCGAGTTGCCCTGATCCCGCCAGGACCTTGTCGACCGCTTGGAGACTGACGCCGAAGGTGGCAGCCAGGGACCTCTTTCCGACGCCCGATCCAAACCTGCCTAGGCTTTTGCAGGGTTCGAGGATGGTGACGGCTTTAAAGTTGCCGTGGAAGAGGGCCTTGAAGGTGTCCTGGAGCTGGCTATCGAGCTCCTGGCGGCGAGCGTCTTTCTTGGACTCCTTGTGTTTTTGGCGCGCCTTGTCCTGTGGAGCGGAGTCGCCTCGAAAAGGGCCCTTGGCGCGTGGACCACCGTTCACGGGGGCACCTCCCGAGAACTGGTCCTCGAAGGCCTGGTGCATGGAGGGGACTGCGGCAATGGCCTCGGTCTCGTGTATGGTCGCCCGAATCCAGCAGACGTGGTCGGCAGGGTCGATGGTGGCGACGGCTACCTTTTCCGTGCAGGCGACCTCCTTGGTGCCCAGCTGGTACACGATCACGGGGACGTGCGTGTGGACCACTTTGGGCGCCTTGGGGTGGCGCTTCAGGACGGGGACGGCGAGCTCGGTACCGACGTAGTTGTCGTTTTTCGGGCCCATGACAGCAATCGCGAGCTGACCCGTGGCTCGCTTGCCCTGCTCGAGGTGGTGCTGCAGCAGCCGTTCACCACTCTCGTAGTCGTGGAGGCTGATGCTGGGCTTGTACGTCTTGCCGTCGTCAGGCGAGGTGGGTTCGGCAAGGACAGGGACCTTCCAAAAGGCAGGGTCCAAGGCGATGAATTGGGTGTCCGCAGCCTGAAGACGTGCGGAGCCCGCTGGTGGATGCGATGTGTCACCGCCAGTGCGCTTAGGCTTGCTGCGCTGGTGGTGATCGAGCGCGTAGCTAATCTGGTTGGCGGCGCACATGCGGATAAGGGCGCTGCCAAGCTTCTTCGTGTTGGTCTTGTGCATGTCGTACATTGCCTGGAGCTCGTCCGCGTTCAGTTCGGCTAGCCCGTTGTGGGCGGCCGTGGGGCGGTCAGACCCCGCTTGCCTGAACGCTGCGATGCAGCCCTGCTTGCGTTGAAGGAGGGACCCTTCAGCAGCAGGGCGCGTGGGGCGGGAGCTCGGAGGCTGCTTTGAAGAGCGACGGCGCTCCGGCTTCTTGGGGGCCATTGCTGCGGGCACTCTGGTGTGGAGAGGTGACGCGAATCAGTAGGGTCCTGCTGGGACCCCTCCGGTCTCGCGAGGCCTGGGAGTCTGACTCCGAGGCGGGGCGCTTCGCGTCGCGGCTGCGGTCTGAGTGCAGAGCACTCTCGAGCCGAGACTAGAGAGAGAGAGAGAGAGAGAGAGAGAGAGAGAGAGAGAGAGAGAGAGAGAGAGAGAGAGAGAGAGAGAGAGAGAGAGAGAGAGAGAGAGAGAGAAAAAAATATGTTTTCTTTTTCTTTTTTTTTATAAAAAAGCATATACCACCGCGAATCCTGCGTCAGCTGAACGGACTAAATGTGACAAGCGCGTCGCTGCCATCGAACGGGCGCTGCCACCTCGCTCCGCGGGCTGCTGAAGGGCGGGCGAGTCTGCCTAGGCGGCGGGGCTAGCTCTGCACATCGCACAAATGCTTCCGCGAGGGCGCAGGCGCTTGCCCCGCGCGCAGTCCGCATTGAACGCTGCAGATGCGCGCGAACTCTGGGCCAAGAAACCCCGGCTAACCCGCTAGTCAATGCGTCGGCCGATGCGCGGTGGGCCCTGCGCTGGTGGACTCATGCTCTTACAGTCACTCCAGAGAGTCCTTTGCATGACACTGCCGTGTGTTGTGCTGCTGTTGTTATTGTTTTTTTGGGGGGGTCTCTATTTCCTTATATGTTGTCTGTTTCTCTCTCTCTCTCTCTCTCTCTCTCTCTCTCACTCTCTCTCTATGTCCCTCTCTTTCTTTATTCCTTTATTGTTCTCTCTCTCTCTCTCTCTCTCTCTCTCTCTCTCTCTCTCTCTCTCTCTCTCTCTCTCTCTCTCTCTCTCTCTCTCTCTCTCTCTCTCTCTCTGCGGCCCGCAATCGCCAAGGACTTTGCCTAACTGGCGCAGCTTGGCAGTCGCCTGTGACATTCGCGCAAAAGAAACTGGCGCATCGAAATTGCGCGGGGACTCGCATCACGCGCGCCATAACGGGCAAGTCGCGCCCGGCAGATGGCCGGCGCACCCCTCGACATTAGCCGAGAAAGCCGCGCGCACGTATGACCCCGGGCCCCAGGCCCGCGGGCCCCCCCCCCTCCCCCCCAGACGGCATGGCCCCAAGATTCCTCGGCCCCCCCCCCCCCCCCCCCCCGACGGCATAGCCCCGACGACGACGACGACGACGACGACGACGACGGCGACGACTACGACGACGGCGACGACGACGACGACGACGAGCACGACGACGACGACGGCTGCGGCGGCGACGACGCCGGCGGCGGCGGCGACGACGACGATGACGACGATGACGACGGCGACGACGACGACGACGACGACGACGACGACGAGGACGACGAGGACGACGACGACGACGACCTCTGAACCACCACAGCACCACACCACATCCACAGGGGGGGGGAGGGGGGCACCGCAGCGCAGCACCGCGCCACGCCCACCTTTGAACCACCACAGCACCACACCACATCCACAGGGGGGGAGGGGGGCACCGCAGCGCAGCACCACGCCGCGCCCACAGGAAGGGGGGCGGGGGGGGCCATCGCGCGGGGGGGGGGGGGGGGCGCCAATGGCATCAGCATTGGGGGAAGGGGGGGGCCCAAGCCCTGGGCCATATATGATGAATTATTGCTCGTGGCGTTGCAAATGGCCCACGCTGAGGCCGATTGGTTGCGCGGCAGGCGCGTCGAAACTCGCGCGGGTAATTCGGCGGCTGCCTATCGCATCAATTTCAGAAACGAACATGTGCCCTGCCTTCGGGACATAGCCGAGGAGTTCGAATTCCGCGAGCGCGCGGCAAGTTGTCGGTGCCTGGCCGTGAATTTGGCAGGCCGGGCCAATGTTTCAGCGACGCATGATCCTGCGATTCTTTGTTCGCCGGGCGCTGCAATGCTGAAACCCTTGCTGGGGCGCGGTGCTAGGGCGGCGGTCAACGGCGGCAGTTCGGCAAACGTGGTGCCCTTTCAATTTCGATCTCCCCAATGATCGCGAAGGGCATTCGGCACAAGCCGCTCGCTTGTTTCGCCCAGAGAAGACGGCATTTGGCCACCACCTCGGACAGTTCCGCCTGGGCCCACTCACCACGCGCGCTAGCCGGCAGGGCTCCTAGCTTTTTTGGCCGAGGCGGTGCGCAACAATGGCTGCCCATATATATACATACACACACACGCACCTAAATATCTATATATATATATATATATATATATATATAAATTTAGTTATTTATTTATTTGTTTATTTATTCATTTATATATTTATTCATTTATGTAATTACTTATTTATTTATTTATTTATGTATGTATTTATGTATGTATGTATGTATGTATTTACTTATTTATTTATTTATTCAATTAGCAACATCAGAGCGCGGCGGCTGCGATGATGCAACGGGGAAGTGTGAGAAGAGATCAACACCACCTGGGCTATACAGAGGTGGGGGGATCAGAGAAGACACCCTGCCGATGGTGGGCAGACAGCTTCTGAGCATGGCCAGAACCTTCAATGTCAAGCAATTGCTGAGCAGTGAGAGGCGTGAGTTCACGCATCCGCGCTCTGCAGCGCGGCGCGCGATGACCGGGGTGCTCAATGGCAGCAGCACGGGAAGCGAATTGTGGCATGCAGACTGGACACTGCGAGCCTCTGACATACTGGCGCGCCGGGGTCCGATGCCCATGCATTTTGTAGGCATGGGCCATCAAACCTCCATGGGCGGAGCAGCGCCGACGCCGCTCGCGAGGGCAGTCGGGGCAGACCCAAGGAGCTTCAGCAGGCACAGGGTCTGCGTGGACATCGATGTAAGAGGGCGCGCAAACTCGCGGATGGAGGCGCGCGCAATCAGGCACGCGGAGCCCGCTCCAATTGAGAAGGCTTGGCAAAAAGGGCGAGCCAAGGGCCAGGCTCGGCGCGCGGGTCTGGCGTGCCGTGCAGGGCAGGAGCAGCCTGCCACGCCCATCTCAGATCGTCGGCCAGATCTTCCGAAGCACCCGTGCCCGGCTGCAGCCGGAGCGCACGTTAAATAACGGGGCCACGCGCGTAAGTGGTAGCAGCAGCCACTAATCGCTTCTGCAAGAAGATCAGGTCCGTGGGCAACACGTGCAACTCCCTTGGCACCTCCCGGCCCGAGCCGTGTCCGGACCGCTTGAACCGGCAGCGGTTGGCCACCTGACGAAGCACGCGCATGCGAGCGCTGTGAGGATGCCGAACGGCGTCGGGGGACGGGTTCAGCCATGTCTCGGTGCCGAACCACAGCTTCGAGAAGCAGAGCGAATCTGCTTGGGAGGGCCTCGCGCGCAGATCGATGTCGCAGTTGCCGTAAAGCGGCGCGCCAGAGGGCAATAGGCCTACAAATAGGAAGCGGCCTTAGCACGCAAGAGTCGTTCACTGAGCGGACTGCGCCCACGCGCTTGTAGCGGTTCGTCACAACCACTGCTCGGGAGACGCCCGGCGCGCGCAGCATGTGACGCTTGAGTTCGGGGTCATAGAGGGAGGAACGCACTCGGCGAGATTCTTTGCCTACCAAGTGCAGGGAGACTTCCATCTTGCCCTCCTCCAGGTTGCACTGGAGGCCGCACTCGGCGAATGCGTCGATGGCGATATCCCGCAGCATGCTGGCCTGCGCGGAGGCCAGCAGGGCTGGCACACATCAGCATGAAGAAGACGTCGTCCACGAATGCGACGTCGAAGAGGTTCGCAGAAACGCCCGGGCAGGGCGCAGCGGCCAGACTCGCTGGGAGAGCTCCCGGAGAGATGCGCCAAGGGCACTGGCCTGCAGCAGCTTCGACGAGAAGTACGAGGCCAGCATCGCGGGCGCGCTGTCGGACGTTCTTCAGAGCATACTCGTAAATCACGTTGAAAATTAAAGCCCCAATCTTTCAACCCTGCCTCGCGCCCTTGGTGGTGCGAACGACGATGGCATCCGGTTTCGCCACGCCCTTCTGCACGGTGAGCCACGCCTTCGCGCGCATGTCGGCGACCAAGGCAGCCGCGTCAGCAGGAACACCAGCGGCGCGCAGAAGATTACCATGCGCGTGGATAGATTCGGTCGCCTGCTCCTGCACGGCCATGGGAAAGTCCGCACCGCTCAGCGCGGCACGGACGCGATCAGGGTCGCCAGTAGGTTGAACCACCGCCAACTCTCGACAAATCGCGTCACAGGCAGCGGTCAGGTCGACGAAGAGACGGACGAAGTATTGCCGACGGGAGCGGCACATGTCGGCGCGCAGCTCGGCAGTGAGCCCGGCGGCAGCGCCCCCGCGGCCTGCGACGGCGCCGCGCTGCGCGTCGGCGACGGCGCGGGGGTAGTGAGGTCCCATTGCGTCTTTCAGCGTGGCCCCGCGCACCTTCCCCGCGTGGGTCTGGATGAGGAGACCGCGACTGTTCGCAGCGTCGGCGCGCTCGCCCTCGCCAGAATGGGGGACTTGCAGCGCGCGCGGGTGGAGTAAAGGAAAGCCTGCCTGAGCAACGCGGCCAGCTCCCCGCCTGCCATCCACACAGCAGGCCCCACGCCATCAGGCCCAGTGGTCTTGCGCCCCTTGGAGACCCGAGCGAGGGACTTGACGTAGTCGAGCGACAACGGCGGTGCACGCGGAACGTCAGGTGCAACAGATTCGGCGGAGTCGGCAACCAACAACTCGGAGAACGGGAGGGTGCTGCCAGCGAGGTGCTGGCACCAGTGCTCAGTCCACCGCTGGTCGATGCCCAGATCGTCGGTCAGAAGGTTGCCACTGGCGTCCTTGACCGCGCAATGAGGTCGGTCGTGGCCAGTGCGTAGGCGACGAGCGAGTGCATGCAGAGCTCCAGAATCATGAACAACAGCGGCCTGCTCGGTTTCGACGGCGATCGAAGCAGCCCAAAAGTCGAAATCCTGGGAGATAGACTGCTTGACCTGCTTGCGATGTGCACGAGCAGCGGCTGTAGCAACAGCTTCGGCACGGCGGAGGCGAGGAAAGGACTCGCAACCTCGATGATTATACGCAGGACCAAGGACAGGGGCAAGGAGGGCCCGGCATGGGTGAGAACACGTACAGCGCATCAAAGAAGAAGGCCGCGGAGCCCGTCGTGTAGCGCGGCACCACCACGCCCATAGACACGTGAGCTTCTGCTGCCCGAACCCCCCTGCAAGCGCGGCGAAGCGTGGTCCGCAACGGAAGTGTCGCACTGGCCAGCATCGCCGTAGCTGGAGACGTCCAGGGTCGCCGTGGCTCGTCGGGAGCGGCAGTAACGGAGAAGCAGGCGTTTTGGGCGTCGCGCATGAGCGCCACGACGCGGTCGCGGAGAGCTTCGGGATCCGCTGGGCCAGCGAGAACACGAGCAAGACGTTCCCAGAAGCACCGCTGGAAACGAAGCTGGCGCCCAGGGTCGGCTATCAAAGGACGGCTCAGCCGGGCTGAAGCCGGGCGGCGGCACTGCTTTTCCCCCATGCAGGGCAAGGCACAAGGAACTCGGCGTAAGTGAGCAAGTGGTCGATCGAGTCCTTGCCGCTGAAATGCACGCTGTGGTCGACGCCCGCCAGGGCGAAGTGGTCAGCAACGCCCATGGAAGCGGCCACGTAATCGTTACGACGGCCCTCGTGCTGCACGAGGCCTCCGAACCACGTTGGGAGGACCTCGGGCGTGGCCATTGAGGACAGGACCAACACGGCCTCCTCCGTGGTTTCCCGCAAACACCTGCCGTTGCTGTTCTCGGCCGCGCCGTCTTGAAAAGGGATGGCCGAAGACGGGATGGAGCCGAGCGTGGCGTTGCCATCGATGGAGGGAAACACCATGCGTGTAGGCGGAATGGCATGCAAGGCGGCCTTGAGGGAGTCCCAGAAGGCCGACCTGTCGGTTTCAGAAGTTTGTTGAACAGGTGCGTGGGCAACCACATGTGTGAAAAAACACTGTGAACTATCAAGCCTCACCACCAATAGTCGGGGAGATATGGCCTGAGGCTGCACGCGGACACCCAGAGCGAGGGAGCGCGCCATCCAAGATTCAACTCCGAAGTGTCCATCTGGCGTGGCGCCAGAAGTGTAGACAACGTACTGGGTTTGCTCCCGGGTGACGTCGCCACCCACGCGAGACTCCTGCACGCCAATGATGTTGTAGCCAGCGGCGGCGAGAGCACCGTCCAGGCACTCCATCTTGCTACCAGTGTTCAGGCCATGCTCTGGCGCGACGAACACCAGCAGGATCCAACGTCTTGACGTTCGCTGAAGCAACCTTGAATGCCAAGAGTGCCCCAGCGTCGTCGTCGCCGTGCTGTCGTGGTGGCGTCGGCGACGGCGTCGGAGTCGGTGTCGCAACGGCGTCGGCGTCGCGTTGTCGTGACGGCGGCGGCGGCGGTATCGATGTCGTAACGGCGTCGTCGTCGTGCTGTCGTGGTGACGTCGGCGGCGGCGTCGGAGTCGGTGTCGTAACGGCGTCGGCGTCGCGCTGTCGCAATGACGTCCGCGGCGGCGTCGGTGTCGTAACGGCGCCGGCGCCGAGCTGTCGTAACGGCGGCGGCGGCGGTATCGATGTCATGACGGCGTCGTCGCCGTGCTGTCGTGGTGACGTCGGCGGCGGCGTCGGAGTCGCAGCGGCGCCGGCGCCAGGGCGCGGCGGCGGCGCGAAGTGGAGTTCCGCGTGAGCAGCCTGGCTCACAGGTCCGCGCTGTGGCCGCGGCTCCGGGAGCGGCGAGGCGCCTGGCGAGTGCGAGGACGCCGGAAATCATCGTCCAGGACCTCCCTGCGAGGCTGTTTGCCATTCTGCCGGACCCGGTGCGAGGGGACAGAGGGTTCGGGCAGCGACGTCGGGAGCGGGACAGAGGGCACCATGTCCGTAGTCCACCAGATAGTGCCGTGGATGGTGAGGAGTAAAGCAAGAGATGAACACAATAGGCCAGCCCCGCTACCAAGTTCGAAGGGGGCTGGGAGGCCCAGCCAACAGTTTCGCCTTAGGCGGAGCCAAACTCCAGCTCTGTTGTACCGTAGTAACGATAGTCCCAGTAGGGGAGGACGTGCCATCTTAAGCAATAGGAAGGCCCATTTGGTCTCGATAGCGATTGTGTGCCTCGCGATGAGGCACAATCATTTGGGCGGCCGGCCGCTTGAGCCGACGCGGCCGCGGGAGCACGCTCGCTTCCGCTCCTTACGTCCCTCAGCTCGATTTAGAGTGCCATTCCCCATCCTCATCATCCGTCCCCTTCACGCCTTTCCTCTTGGGTACCACTAAACAGAGCCAGCACCAAAGGAAACACCAGAAGGCATTGAAAGTCTGGGTTTCGTGGGACACGACAGTCTCGATCGCACGTATGGGCTATTTCTGGTGTGTCTTGATCGTCAAACTCCTGGCAATGGCCCATTGGCATGGTGACTTCTTGAAAAATGACCTGCGAGCTATCATGATTGCACGACTTGGGCCCAGGGGTTCTAGACCTCACCCATGCGACTGGGTCCTCGTCGCGGGGTCGTCCGTTGTTGGTCCACGGGCGTGCGACCGGCCCCAAGACGCCGAGATTTTGAGGCAAGCCTACAGGACATCCTTTTCGCGACGTCGACGCCTTGGACTTGGCACTTCAATATCATCCCTGTTCTCCTCGCTGGAGAGGCGAGGCGCCCGGGGCGCGGCTTATCCCAGCCGCCTTGTACGAGATGTCGCCTTCGTCCAGGATCGCCGAAATGCCCTGGTACTTGGGGTCGAGCTCCGGGTGCGACCTCTCGGGGAGGAGATTCGGATATTCCCGGATGTCTTCACATACTCTCGGCGGTTCTCGGAGGCCCCCTGGTTCGGTGAGGAGGGAACAGGGGGGAAGAGGGGGGGTGACAATTCAAGGCTGGACGTCCGCCACCTCCCCCTCCTTTCTTAGCTTCGATTCGCCACCGAAACTCATGATGCTGAACACGCACCCAAAAATCTAACCAGCCCTCTAAACACCCCGCGCGAATCAATGATTGTTGTTTTCTCGCCTTTTCGTTTCCGATGGCCATCTGAAGGTTCAAGGTGGCTTCAAAATTGCCCAAGAGAGCCCCAGGAGAGGCCCAAGAGAGCCCCATGACGGCGCCTACAGCGTCCAAGAGCGCCACAAGAGCGTTCCAAGAAGGGTTCAAGAGGCGATTTTCGGTGCACTCGAGGGGGGAGAGAGTAATTGCCCCCTTCTTTTGATCGATGTCCTCCCAGATGGCCCAAACAGCGCCACAAGTGGCGCCCGGACGGCCCTAAGAGGCTTCCAGAAGGATCCCAAGAGACCCCATACGAGGCCTCCAGCAGATCCCCGCTGTCTACCGTACCCAATTTTCCCTCCGTGTGTTCCTTTTCCTCCTTTTCGTCCTCCTCGTCCTCGCTCTACTCCACCTCGTCGTCGTCCTCCTCCTCCTCCTCCTCCTCCTCCTCCTCCTCCTCCTCCTCCTCCTCCTCCTCCTCTTCCTCCTCATCCTCCTCCTGTTCTTCTTCCCCCTCATCCTCCAACGGCGACGAGGATTCCTCTTCCATCCTCCACCTCTTGGGGTATATGAAAATGTCCCCCGCCTCTTTTTTATGTCCAACCATCCTGTGGTGTTGGGTCCTCGTTTTGAAGAGACGGTCCCCGCGTCACCTCCTCCTCCTCCCGCTGCCGCCTCCCCCCTCCTCTTCCCTCCCTGCGTTTCACCCACCCAGTGCAGCGCTTCGTGGCCCCATAGGGAGCTCCACCGAAGGCCCCAGTGGCAGGGTTCGCATGGCGGCCCCGCGCCATTTTGGCGCACCCCTCACACGGTTCATGGCCCAACAAGCAGCTCCACCGAAGACCCCACTGGCAGGGTTCGCATGGCGGCCCCGCGCCATTTTGGCGCACCCCTCACACGGTTCGTGGCCCCATTGGGAGTTTCACCGAAGGCCCCAGTAGCAGGGTTCGCATGGCGGCCCCGCGCCATGTTGGCGCACCCCTCACACGGTTCATGGCCCCACAAGCAGCTCCACCGAAGGCCCCAGTGGCAGGGTTCGCATGGCGGCCCCGCGCCATTTTGGCGCACCACTCACACGGTTCGTGGCCCCACAAGCAGTTCCACCGAAGACCCCATTGGCAGGGTTCGCATGGCGGCCCCGCGCCATGTTGGCCCACCCCTCACACGGTTCGTGGCCCCATTGGGAGTTCCACCGAAGGCCCCAGTAGCAGGGTTCGCATGGCGGCCCCGCTCCACTTTGGCGCACCCCTCACACGGTTCATGGCCCCATAAGCAGCTCCACCGAAGGCCCCAGTGGCAGGGTTCGCATGGCGGCCCCGCGCAATGTTGGCCCACCCATCACACGGTTCGTGGCCCCATTGGGAGTTTCACCGAAGGCCCCAGTTGCAGGGTTCGCATGGCTGCGCCGCTCCATTTTGGCGCACCCCTCACACGGTTCGTGGCCCCACAAGCAGCTCCACCGAAGACCCCAGTAGCAGGGTTCGCATGGCGGCCCCGCGCCATGTTGGCGCACCCCTCACACGGCTCATGGCCCCATAGGGAGCTCCACCGAAGGCCCCAGTGGCAGGGTTCGCATGGCGGCCCCGCTCCACTTTGGCGCACCCCTCACACGGTTCGTGGCCCCACAAGGAGCTCCACCGAAGGCACCAATGGCAGGGTTCGCATGGCGGCCCCGCCCCATGTTGGCGAACCCCTCACACGGTTCGTGGCCCTACAAGCAGCTCCACCGAAGACCCCAGTGGCAGGGTTCGCATGGCGGCCCCGCGCCATTTTGGCCCACCCCTCACACGATTCGTGGCCCCACAAGCAGCTCCACCGAAGGCCCCAGTGGCAGGGTTCGCATGGCGGCCCCGCGCCATGTTGGCCCACCCCTCACACGGTTCGTGGCCCCATTGGGAGTTTCACCGAAGGCCCCAGTGGCAGGGTTCGCATGGCGGCGCCGCTCCATTTTGGCGCCCCCCTCACACGGTTCGTGACCCCACAGGGAACTCCACCGAATGCCCCATTGGCAGGGTTCGCATGGCGGCCCCGCCCCATTTTAGCGCACTCCTCACACGGTTCGGGACCCCATTGGGAATTCCTGTTGCTTCGCCCCCCCCCCCCCCCCCCCTTGCGGTTCTCACACTTGCGCATGGTTGGGTTTTTTTCGCCAGCATGATTGTTGCCAGCCCCCCCCACTTCCCTGATCACCTCAACTCCCCTGGGCATCTTTTCTGGACGGGCCGATGAAGATATTTTGTGGTACGCGGGCGCGCGAAACGAGCCGACGCAGCGCAAGCAGAGGCAGGCCGTGCCACGAGCCAAAGAAAAAACAAAATAGCAAGCGATGCCACGCACAGAGCGGCACGGAGATTTGCGCACGCGGCACCGGGAACACGTCCATGTAAATACAATGGAAGAGCGACCTTGGATTCCAACGTGGGTATGATACCATAGAGGGGGGCATGAATCAAACGTTGAAACACAACTTATGCCGATCTGCGCGCATGCGGCATGGCAAACCGGGGCGGCATCAGCGCGGCGCCACGGAACGTCGTGGACTCGAGCCTTTGGCCTGCCACGCACGACAACCCAGACCATGAGGCTCTGCAACCGATCAGTGTGTTCTAGGGGGTGCACGGACACGCAAAACACTGAACAGCTAAGCGTTTGCTGGCGCCCGCCTCGCCCTCATGCCCCATCCCCCGTCCCCTCCCAATCTCCTTTCGTTTTGGCCCCACCCTCCCCATGCCCCTCCGACTACCCCCCAGTCCTGATCATGCCCTTCATCCACATGTTCACCCGCCCCCCATATGCCAATTCACGTCGATCCTCGTCGCCCCCCCCCTCCCGTCCTCTACGCCCCAGCGCAGATCATTCCCCCTCCTTCTGCCCCCCCGCCGACCCCCTCGCCCTCGTGATGCTGACGCCGATGTTGCAGCTCCTCCTGGGCACATGCCCCCCCCCTCTCGCCCTGCCCCTTTCCCCCCCGGCCCCTTCGCCACCCCGCCCATCGAACCGTTTCCCCCCCATGGCCCACCATCCCCACCCCCCCGCGCCTTTGCGTTCCCAGGCCACGGCCCCCTCCTGGACCAGTCGGGAGATCCGCGGAAACTCTCACCCAGCGACCGCCCCAGCGAGCGGCGCACAACAAATTCACAGCTGGAGACGCGAATTGCGCATGTCGACCACACGCGAACAAGCACTTGAAGCCACCGACTGCGCATGCAGATCACACCGTGATATGCGACACTCGACAGGGCAAGCGCTCGCCACCGCAAGAGCACCCCGATTTTGCCAACCCGGAACCGAAGTCGACGCGCCCAGCTGAGGGGGGGTGCAAACACGCACTTCCCCGGCCCAGCGCGCAGTCGAGGCAGCTACAAATGCGCGCCTCCCTGCCCCAGGGCGGCCGCGGTGAAACGCGGCGCCAAAGCGCGCCCCAACGCCCCGGAAACGCCCCGCGAGGGCCCCGAAGGGTCCTCGAGCGCGCGGCCTGCGCCGAGCATGCGCTCGGGTGCATCGCGCGGCTCGCGCGCTGCACCCCCGGGCCTTCTGCGATCGCGGCGAACAAGATCGCCGCGGGCATGCCGCTTGTCGCCGCGGGCCTTCAGGTCCGCGCAGACCACGGCGGCGCCGCGTGCCTCCCCTCGCCCGACAAGGTCAAGAAGTGGCGCGGTCGCATTGTCGACGCGCTCTCCTTGGGCGTTTTGCGGCTCGGTGGCGCGGCAAAGCACGCGGGCGCCCTGGAGCGGGCGCGATCGGGCGCGTTCCATCGCGTAGGGGGCGCGACCATCCGGCCCATCCCACGTTCGCCCACTCGAAGCAGCGCGGCGCGGCGGTGCCGCAGCAGCTGCGCGTCGCACTCGAATGGCGGGCAGAAGTCTTAGCGCTGGAACTCCGCGAGACTCGCGTCTGGGCACCAGACCAGCGAGAGGCAGCGCAGCTCTCTGTCGACGCGCGCAGCACGCCGCCCCGCGTCGCGGCCGCGCCTGACGGGCAGGCCCCCCATCCCCATTGCCCCCGCCCCCCCCCCCCCGACATCCAGCGACGCGGTCGCGGGCAGGCGCGCGCGCGCGCCTCTGGTCAGACAACGTCGGCGCCGAGATCGCCGCGCGGAAAGGCGCCCCCAAAGAGCGGGACTATACGTGTCTCATCAATCCATCGTGGCTGTAGGCGGCGCAATTGCGCGCATCGCTCCGCGTCGACCGCGCCCCCTCGGAATCCGACGTTGCTGATTGGCCGTCGCGGGGGCGGCGCTGGCCCCTTCGCGAGATCGGCGCTTCTTTCGTTCAGCCGCGTCTTAGCGAAGCATTCTGGACGCCCGGGGCCAGGGCGCGCCCGCCGGCAGCGCAGGCGCCGCTGCGCCGCGCGCGGGCAGCTGTCGGCCGACAGATCGGATTGCACGCCAAATCGTCTTGCGTCGGCGACCGCGCTTAATGGCGACATGCTTGGCATCCGCGCCGCGCCCGCGAAGGTCGCGCGCAGCGCGGTCGCTCCACGCGCGCTCGGCTAGGGGAAGCTGGGCGGCAGAGGGCCCGCCCGGCGCGCGCCGCCCGCCAGATCGGCAACGGCCAGGCACGCCGCTTCCACGCGAGTCTTCCTGGAGAGAGCCGCTGGCCAAGGCGGGCGCGAGGCTGCCAGGTGCAACGCAATCGCGGAGGCGCTCGCCGCCGAAAGCGCGCCTCGCCCGTCTGCGCACGCCGGGGCCGAATTCAAAGATTTCCAATTCCTGGGGGCGGACCTCGACGGCGGCCAAAAGCAACGCATTCGGGGGGGCAATCGCACTCGCGACACGCGAGCAGGTTCGCACGCTTCGCGCCGCGCCCCAGCTGCATCGCATCGCGCCCATGCGCGCGCGCAAGCGGTGGCCCGATTCCAGAGGCCGGCACCGGCGCGGGCGCAGGCCGCCGGGGGCGCGGCCGTCGACGCGCCCTTGGAAATAAGAGCAGCGGAGGCGCAGGGGGGCCCGCGCGCCACACCGCGGCGGGGCCCGCGCGCGAAGCTCCGCAATCTTCGCCGGCGGCTCGACAGCCAGGGGGGCCCAGCGAGCGTCGCCGAGCGCCTGTCTTCGGCGCGCGCAACGGCCGCGCCCCATCGCCTCTATCAAGAGCGACGCGGCAGCATGGTTCGCGTTCGCGCGCGATGCTCTAGCGCTGCGCGGGCGCGAGCTGCCGCCGTCCGCCGACGGGGCGCTCGCGCGGTCGTTTGTTTTTTTCGCTCCGATCAGACCTTTTTCTAACTATGCCTCGCACGTCAAGCTGGCTATTCCAGGTACGCGGTCCCCCTGTAGACGTATTTCGTGACGCGCCGCTTCGCCGCTTCGCCGCGGTCCACAAGCGCGGCGCCTTCCTGCCCACAGCGCCTCCGGTCGCGAAAGAAGACGCAGTTCGCGCGCTGCTGTATCTAGCAAAGGAGCGGCACGAGTCCGCCGTCTTCGCGCAGCTCTTTCTTGTCACGCACGCATGTCTCTTGCGCCCCCCCTTCAGAGGCCTCGGGCATTTCGCCCGACGGCGTCGCCTCTCGACAGGGCGCAGGGGGCCCCCTCATTCTGCGCGACGGCCTCCAGCCGCTCAAATTGGCGCGTCGCAAGAACAAGCAATTCGGTTCCGCGCTGCAGCGGGCGCGCTGGCGCGCGCGCCGCAGCGCGACGCGCCCGGCCCCCGCGCTCGGCGCACGGTTCCCGGACCTGCCCGCGGGCGCCAGGCCGTCCACGGGCACTAGCGCGGCTAGCGCGCTGGGCACGCTGCGCATTGTCCTCGGCCAGTTCGGCGTCAAAGACGCGGCGCTCCATCGCGCTCATGACCTGAGGCGCGGCCACGCAGTGGACCTCCAGCAGAGGGGAGGCACCTCGCGCGAGATCCTGCAAGCGGGGGAATGGCCCTCGCCCGCGTCCCTGTCGTACCTCGACATGACGCAAATGGAACTCGGCGCCGAGGTCGAAACGCACCTGGTCGAGTCTGGGGGCGATTTGGGCTAGGCACCAGCGACCGAGGCGTCGCGCGCTGCCCTCGCGCGCGTGTACATCGGCTTTTTGTGTTTCGTCCTCGCGGCACCGCCGCACGCATCACCCGTTCTCGCAGGTGGCGCGCGCGCGACGCGCGCGTCGCCGCCGCACTGTGCATCGGCCAGGGGCACTTGCATCCCTGGCGCCCCGCGCGGCGGCTCAGACTGGCACCGGCAGGCAGGGCGGCGAAGGTGGTGCCGAGCCCCTTGTCAAGCGGGCGCGGGCGCCTCCATGTGCGGGAGGCTGCTGGTGCAGCTCAAATTTGTGGTGGGCGCGCAACGCCATCAAAAGCGCGCGCGCGCTCGCTCGCGCTGCGTTGTGCGCGGGCACAAATTTCGCGCCCGCGCCTGGCCCGCGCGAGGGCGCGCAAGCAGAGCGCGAGCCGCCTCCCGCTTTCTTGCGCCTCGCGGCGCGCGGCCCTACTCGAAGGGCCCGCGCTCGCGAGGGGGGGTGCGACTGCATGTGCGTGGCTGCGCGCGGCCCGACGAGAAAGGGCCACCGCGCGCACGAGGCAGCATTTATGCTTCTGCTTGCATCGCGATGCGCGCCCCGTGCAGACGCGCCGGGGGGGATCGCGTCGGGGCGGATCGCGGCGCGCCTCGGGGTCGTGCGGTTTGTAAGCATTGGTGTTTGCATCTTGCAGGCATCTGCGCCTGCGTCCCGCCGTTGCGGACGGCGCACGCGCTTTCGACCACCCTCTGGCCCCCGGGGGTACTTGCATCCCGAGCGCCACGCGCGGCGGCTCAGACTGGCACCACCAGGCTTGGCGGCGCGGGGGGGGGCCGCGCCCTTTGTCAAGCGGGCGCGGGCACCTCCAGGTGCGGGAGGCTGCTGGCGCAGCTGGAATTTATGCTGGTCAATATCGCTCGTGTTGTTGTTTCCACCGCGTTGCTGGCTGCATGGTTACGTCCAGCGCCCCGAACGTCGTGGACATGTCCATGCATCTGAAAGGTCAAACCATTGGCATCGGCCTGTAGATTCCCGAAATGAGAAATGACATCCACTGTAGTATGAAAGGGAAAACCACCCAAACTGGCAATTGGCATGGGAACGCCCTCTCGGGCAGAACTGCTCTGCAGGAGATGCCTGGTGCGGCCGGCTGCGGACATGGCATGGGCAAAGGAAGGGCGGCTCAAGCGGAGGAGGACGAAGAGGAGGGAAGAATTGATCCCGAAAAAAAGGGAAGGGAGAACGACAATAAACAGGGAGGGGAAGGTAGGATGTAAGGACAAAGGAGGCGGACAGGGAGAGGGAAGTGGAGGGTGTGCTCCTCACCAGGACAAGGGGAGGAGAAGAGGAAGGAGGAGAAGAAGGTAGAGACACAAGGGAGGGTTCGGGAGGGAGGAAGGGAAAGGGCGGGGGCCGCTCCAAATTAATAGTCGCTCCTGTCGGCGACAGCCGGCCGGCGGGGGCGGCGGCTGCGACTCGAGCATCTTCTTCAAGAGGCGCTCATCTTCCGCGGCCCAGTACAAGTTCTCGCAGGCCTCGTGCAAACCCCGCCCTCTCAATCCTGGATCATCCGAGGCGCCCGTCCTGGGCACTGAGGCTCCTCACGTTGAGGCCTTGAAGTTCTGCGGCAGGATCAGGCATGTCGCCATGTACTGCCGTCACTCGTCGCCAGGAGCTTCAAAACCCTCATGGCAGGAAATGAGCCTCGCGCCACCATCGAATCAGGTCCTCAAGACTTATGGGTGCCCTGGAACGCGTACACTGCATAGATGCCAGGCGATCCCGCGATTGAGATCCTTCGTACATTGAAACGCGGGCACGACCCCTGACCAATTCCACCAAAATCACACTCCCAAAGTCATACCTCTTTTGCATGTCATCGCATGCGTGCTCCCGAGGCCCTTACACCTTGTGCATTACACACCATGTGCGCTCCCGAGGCCACAGCCCTTCGTGAAATACAGCACATGCGCCTTCCAACGGCCGCAATCCATGGCAAAATGTCATGCGTGCGCGCTCCCGAGGTCACTATCCAAGCAATTTACGACGCATGCGCGCAACCAGCCAAACAGCAACCAACCAAACCCGACGGCGAACAATATGTTGACAACCAACGGAATTGCCAGCCTGCCAACCGACAAGCCAACAAGCCAACCAATCGAACAGGCGTAGCCATGCAAGCAATCAGAGGGGGCTGGCGGCACAGGGCGAGGCCCCTCGCGTACACATGTGCTTATATGGGTGAAGATATGTGCATGAATGGAGAGAGGGACGGACACCATGAGGAACAGAGAGAGAGAGAGAGCGAGCGAGAGGGATCTATAGAGAAAAGGGGAGAGAGAGAGAGAGAGGTGATTACCTAAGATCTACTCATGCCCTAACTCGAGTAGCCAGCCGTACAAGTCGCAGTACCAATCTAAGTTCTACGCCTCTCCTATCGATGGTAAGCGCTCAACGCTGAACAAATACCGCCCATGAGGGCACCACGGAGGGCATGCGAGCGAGGCACGCTGGCACTCGAACGAGGAACCGGTGAACTGCTTGCAAAACAAGACGCCGTCACATCGGTGTTGCAATTCTTAGTGCCATTGTGATCATACAGCGGAACACGGGCGGCGAACTATGACTATCGGTTTCACCCCTCCTTGACGACACCACGGCATCACAAACTCTTCGACACCACCACGCCACGACACTACGAAACCACGACACAACGACACAACGACGCCACAACACCACGATGCGACGACTCTGCGACATCACAACACCACGGTGCCGCGACACGGCGATACTGCACGACATCCGACATGTCCCGCCCGCTGAAAGATCAGGATGAGGAGCAACAGGAGGATCTTTTTTCCGCTTTCAAATATATTGACCTGGGGATTTCGTGCAAAACGCCGCTTACGCACGATACGATCACCGACTGAGATAACCTGGTGGCAGCGGTGTCCGCCTACATCCCTAATCGAAAAAATGCGTAAGTAAGTATGGAGAGGCACAAGTTACAAGTGACTCGTGCGTGCCCATGCCCATACAATCAGCAGTAGGGGGCCATCGATAGACTTGCCACCCCATGCTATTGGACGAGATGTTGAGACGCGCCACCGTGGGCATGAAACGGCAAAGGATCATAACACATCTGGTGAACTACACAAAGAATCAGCGAATCAACATATGCTTGGATCGGAGGGAGGGGGTGAGATCGCAGTGAAACGGAGATCCCCCCACCGGGCAATCGGTTTGGGTGTCGGCTTTGGTGCGTGCGGGCGGGCGATTTGACCGACTCGGTGGCCTCAACGGGGGTGCTGCAGAAAGATCGATCTTCTGCGACGTCGCTTTTGAGGCTCGCGCGGGTAGCCCGTGGCATCGCGCTGGCTCCGGGGATCAGGGGCCACTACTGGCGGGCCCCCAGCCAATGGAACATGGCGGACGGGCCGAGCAGGGGCGTCGGCATCGGGGCGGCGGACGAGGCCAAGGAGGCGCACAGGATGAGGACGACCCCCAAGGCAGTGCGACCGCTCCTGAAACTGCCGGGGCAGCGTCAGCGACGTCTACGGCGAGCTCGGCGGCGACCTCGGCTACGAGGTGAGGGTGCCAATTGTCTCTCTGGGTCGTGCTGGCGATGATGCCCCATGCGGCGCATGGAGCGCGACGGGGAGGTCCACGCACACACACACACACACACACACTACAGAAGAGGGGGGGGGGCCGGAGCCCGGCAGCAGGCCAAGCTGGGCCGCCCTGGCTGGAACAATCGGCTGGTGGCCCACGCGATCGACGACTCTACCATGGCCGTGTACGAGCGCGACGTGAGGGCCTTCCTGGTCGACTGCAAGCGGGGGGAAGTGCCGTTCGGGGCGCTGGACGAGCGGGGCCGTGCGCTCGGCAACTGCGTCAGCGACCTCTGCCACTTGCGCGGTGACAACTACATGAAGGCGTCGCTGACCTTCAACGGCTTCATGCATATATTTGAGGACCATCGCGGGAAGCTCCCGGCGGCTCGCCGAGCACTGAAGTCGCGGGAGAGGATGCAGTTCGGAGGCGAAGGTCACCCGATCCCGTTCCAGGCGATGGCTGTGACAGTGACGAGGATGCTGGAGACTGGCCATATCCTGGAGGCATGCGCGTGCATCATCATCCAGCTGGACGGGTGGCTGCGTCAGCAGGACTGGCCGATGTTGCGAGTTAGGCACGTCAGCTTCACACCAGACGGCGGAGTGGGCCTGAGGCTAGGCGACCGCATGATAGGCCAGAAGACAAAGACGGGCGCCAGCCAGGGGGCTGTGCTGGAGTGGCCGATCTCGCGACTGCTGCTGAAGGTTTTGGTCCAAAACTGTGAACCCGACGACCAGGTCTTCCCGTTCGCCCAAGCTGGCTTCAGGAAGGTGTGGCTGAAGACGCTGAAGGAGGTCGGCATGGAGAAAATGGGGCCGCCGCACGGGATGAGACATGCGGCGGCAGCAAGGTTCGCGGCGTTGAACGGCGACCTGGAGGCTGCGAGGAGACGAGGGCGATGGGCCACGACATCGGCGCGTCAGAGGTACACTAAGTGCCACGTCCTGGTCGAGAAGTTGAGCGAGCTGAGCGGTGCCCAGACCAAGCAGGGCAACAGCTTATGGCGCCGCCCGATGCAGGCCGTGCACGACGCTGTCGTGCGTGGACCTAGCCCGGGCACTCCGCTCGGCGTCGACATGATTGAGGCTCGTCGAGCTGCCGTGAGGAGGAGGTTTCGGTCCGCATGTTTGGAGCTTCGTAGTCCTCACCCCTCTTGAAAACCTGTACTTAACAAGAGCCAAGTCTGAGTGTGAGTGGGTCCTTGGGGGAGGCCGTGGGTTTGTTTGGAAGAAGAAGATGTTCAGTCTCGCTTCCCTCCCTCCCTTCTTGCCCGTGCTCGGCTGTTTTAGATTTCAGGCTTTTGGCCAGTGGCCCAGTTGGGTCGGCTGGGCGGGGCCGAAAATGCCTGTCCTCGGACCTTTTGTCAAAAGAGGTTCGGGGCCCCTAGGCTGCAGGCTCAGGAAGCTAGCTCGAGGGCCTAGAGGCCTAGCGTGTTCTTGAAGAATGTCGGGGTTGGAACCCCATCCGCTCGGCGCTGTGGTGCAAAAGTGTTGGCGCGGACTCGTTTGGACATATCTGGCAAGCCCTCTCGGGCTCAGCTGCGCCTGCCCCCATCAAGGGTTTTCAACCCCTCCCCAGACTGGCTCTGAGTAGATGCTAAAGTGTAAATAATGGTTATTGCACTCAGTTTCACATCCCCCATCGTAGTCTGTTTGCCGCTCTCCCCCCCCTCTGTCATCTCCCGTTTCCAATTGGCCTCAACTCGGCCCCACCGCACCCTCCCTTGTGGGAGGGGTCGAAAATGCCTGTCCTCGGACCTTTTGTCAAAAGAGGCTCGGGGCCCCCAGGCTGCACGCTCAGGAAGCTTGAGGGCCTAGAGGCCTAGCGTTTTCTTGAATAATATCGGGTTTGGAACCCCATCCGCTCGGCGCTGTGGTGCAAAAGTGTTGGCACGGACTCGTTTGGACATATCTGGCAAGCCCTCGGGTTCAGCTGCGCCTGCCCCCATCAAGGGTTGAAACTCTGAGTAGATGGTAAAGTGTAAAGTCCTCTTCACCCCGCACGTGGCGCAGGACTTCTTGGACGTATTGGTGGCGTTGCATACCTTGCAGCTCCACTGCTTGTGCCAGTGGCCGGAACCCCAGCCCCAACCGCCAGACCACGAGTGCCAGCCAGATGACGACGGCCATGGCTGACCTGGCTGCTGCCATCCTTGCGCCGCGTCCCCCTCGACAAGGTGGTTGGCGGTACCCTGTCCACCGCCGGAGCGCTCTGGGGCACTCCAGGCCGGCATGGGTGCTGAGTAGGTGTCGAGTGAACTGAAGCACAGAGCCACACCATGGTGCGGCGGGGCTGGGCTGTAGACTTACAATCAACTCAAGGGGTGGAAGAATGCCAAAGGCTGCCTGGCAGGGTTCCGGGAAGCGCCCAGCCGACTGCACCACACCCGCTCCCGAAGTGTCCCCGGGCGGCCATGGCGACTCCTTGTGGCTCTCTAAGGCTTCCATGACAGCCCAGGAGGTCCCCAAGACGTCAAATAGGGCACCGAGTCGCCGAACGATCGCTCGAGGACGCCCAAGATGGCCTCAAGATGGCCAAAGATACCTCGAAGACGTCCCAAAATGCCTCCATGATGATTTTCAAGAGGGCCGCAAGAAGCGAAAATCAATACGTAGCACCCCGCAATTGCGGATAAGAGTGAGGGGGCGGGCGCGGGCGACGCGGGCGTCGTCGAGCCGGCGGACCTCGTGGCCACCACTTTCCCTGTCGATGGCGATATTTTCCTCCTCCTCCTCCTCCTCCTCCTCCTCCTCCTCCTCTTCCTCGTCCTCGTCCTCATCGTCATCGTCATCCTCCTCCTTGTCCTCCTCCTCCTCTTCTTCCTCGTCCTCCCTCTCCCCCCCTCGTCCTCTCATCATCGTCCTCCCATTGTCGTCCTCCCCCTCATCGGCCTCCATCATCGTCCTCCCATTGTCGTCCATCATCATCATCATCATCATCATCATCATCATCATCATCATCAGCATCATCATCATCATCATCATCATCATCATCACCATCATCATCATCATCATCATCATCATCATCATCCTCATCCTCATCCTCATACTCATCCTCATCCTCATCATCATCATCATCATCATCATCATCATCATCATCATCATCATCATCATCATCATCATCATCCTTCCACAATTACTCAATATGAAAATACTCTCCCTCTTCCCCCGATGGCGTTCGGGTGATGGCCGCGCACCCTCCGCGTACTGTTTTTTACACACAGGATCCCCGGGAAATCCCGGGAAACGACTCTCGCTGAGGCGCCGGCGTCATTTTTCCCCAAAATGCTGCTCTCGTTGGGGCGCCGGCCTCATTTCTGCTCCCGAATCGTTCCGAATCGTGCTCCCGCTGCAGCGTGGGCCTCATTTTCGGATCGGTGTTTGGCCTCCGTCGTTCAGGATGGCGT
The DNA here is from genome assembly GCA_963575745.1 of Prorocentrum cordatum. Taxonomy (NCBI): domain Eukaryota; class Dinophyceae; order Prorocentrales; family Prorocentraceae; genus Prorocentrum; species Prorocentrum cordatum. The sequence continues at coordinate 779,897 of CAUYUJ010015394.1, forward strand.
TCTCGCCCCAGCGCGGGCCTTTTCTCGCGCGCCCATCCGCCCGCCACCACCGCGCCGCACCGCCACCACCACCACCACCACCACCACCACCACAACACCACCACCACCAGCACCAGTACCAACACCACCACCACCAGCACCACACACCACCAGCACCACCACCACCACCATCACCACCACCACCACACACCCCACACCACACCACCACCACACGACAACCACGCACACACGCACGCACGCACGCACGTGCACCACCACCCACTACGCACGCGCGCGCGGAGCCACAGGTCCGCTACGACACGCGTCCGCGGATAGAGAAAATCAGCGCCATGGTAAGGGATGGGAGGGAGGGGTAGGACGTCAGATATGACGCGAGCGCACCTAGCTTGCCTCCTCCCCCTCCTCGTCCTCCTCCTTCCCCTCCTCCCCCTCCTCCCCCTCCTCGTCCTCCTGCTCCTCCTCCTTTTCTCTCTCCACATGATCCTTACATCCTCTCTTCTTCCGCGTTCTCCTCATCCCCTGTTTACTCCTCCTGCCTCCCCCTCCTTTCCCAAGATAACTGAAACGCAGTCCTTTTTTCCACTGTATGCTCCCAGCCTTCTCTGATCAAGGCAACTCGCCAGGGCAAAGTTGCTGGACGGGCTGGTGTGGATGCGCGGGGCTTGAAGAGGTCCTTGCGGGCTCAGGCGGCATGCGAAAATCCGCCGCCGCGCTTGTGCGGCATTGGTTTGTTCAGTGAACGTGGTTTAGGTCGCGGGTGGGTCGCGGGCTCTCCACCTCCACCTGGAAGGAATGCAAAAGCAGCCCGCCGCAGGCGCCAACAAAAATTGGTTTGTACACTGAACGTGGTTTGGGTCGCGGGTGGGCCGCGGGTTCTCCACCGGGAACGAATGCAAAAGATGCCCGCCGCAGGCGCCGAAAAATGTAGTTTGTACCCTGAACGTGGTCGCGGATGGGCCGCGGGCTCTCCACCTGAAACGACTGCAAAAGATGCCCGCCGCAGGCGCCGAAAAATGTGGTTTGTACCCTGAACGTGTTTTGGGTCGCGGGTTGGTCGCGAGTTGGTCACGGGGTGGGTCGCGGGCTCTCCACCTGGAAGGAATGCAAAAAAAGCCCGCCGCAGGCGCCGAAAATGGTGGTTTGTACCTTCAACGTGATTTGGGTCGAACGTGGGTCGCGGGTGGGTCGCGGGGTGGGTCGCGGTGGGTCGCGGGTGGGTCGCGGGTGGGTCGCGGGTGGGTCGCGGGTGGGTGGGTCGCGGGTGGGTCGCGGGGTGGGTCGCGGGTTGGGTCGCGGGGGGGGTGGGTCGCGGGGTGGGTCGCGGGGTGGGTCGCGGGTGGGTCGCGGGTCGGGGGTCGCGGGGTGGGTCGCGGGTTGGGTCGCGGGTGGGTCGCGGGGCGGGTTGCGGGTGGGACGACGACAACAACAACAACAACAACAACAACAACAACAACAACAACAACAACAACAACAACAACACAACAACAACAACAACAACACAACAAACAACAAACAACAACAACAACAACAACAACAACAACAACAACAACAACAACAACAACAACAACAACAACAACAACAACAACAACAACAACAACAACAACAACAACAACAACAACAACAACAACGAGAATCCGCACCGCGGAATTCCACTTCAGCCACGCACCCAGGGACAGTGAATGACCGTTCGGCCCCCTCACTCTGACTTTCCCCAGGTATTCGAAAGATGCTGGCGTTCCCGCGCTGTCGGCTTCCCAACGCTCCGAGATGGCCTAAGAGGCCCCCACGACCACCCCAAGACTGGCCTAGAGGCTTCCAAGAGGGCCCCGCGACGGCCAAAGAGCGCCCCAAGTCGGCCCAAGAGACGCCCAGGACGGCCCAAGAGGGCCCCAGGCCCGGCCCTTGAACGCAGCGTTCGAGGTCCGAGCCCCTCCAGCGGCGGAGAGCTTTTGCGAGACAGCGGACGCGTGCCCCTGGCCTTCCTCGAGCAGCCGTCCGATTCCCCGACGACGTCCTTTCGGGGCGAAGACCATCAAGCCCCCAATAGGCCTCCCACGGTATCCCAACGAACATCCAAGCACATTATAAACCACAACCCAAGCGCTGTGGCGGGACTTGCCGTAGGCAGATGGACAGAATGAGATCCCACTGTAAATGGAAAGTATAGAAATGTCCGTGGCAGATTGCCATGGTAGTGAAACATTGGCTGTTTCCCTGACTCTCTGTGGCCCCTCGCCCCCGCTGCCTTGGCCTTCTCGTCCATGATCTTAATGGTCGTCGCGAAGCGCGCTTGCTGGAGAGCTTCTCTTCGATCGGACGAGCAGCGCAGGCTTCCCAGGAAGAGGGAGAGAGAGTGCGAGAGAGACAGAGAGAGACAACAACATAGAGAAACACAAACATTAGTCTGGCGAAGGGTCCAACCATATCACCCAGCTGCGAGCATCGAAAGACATGCACCTCTAATCTTAAGCAGCGTGCCGCGAGAGGGATGGAGCACGGGGCAACGAGCATAGGAGCCCCGAAACGTGCGTGGTCTGTGTGTGTGTGTCGAAATGAGCGGGGAGCGCATGCGGGCGCTGCCACTGGGGCCTTCGTCCAGAGCTCCATATGGGGCCACGAAGCGTGTGAGAGGCGTGCCGAAATCGCCCGAGGCCGCCATGCGAACCCTGCCACTGGGGCCGTCGAGCTCCCTGTGGGGCCACGATCTTCGTGAATGGGGAGTCGAAATGGCCCGAGGCCGCCATGCGAACCCTACCACTGGGGCCTTCGGTGGGGCTCCATATGGGTCCACGATCCTCGTCAGGGGTGTGCTGAAATCGAACGAGGCCGCCATGCGAACCCTGCCACTGGGGCCTTCGGTGGAGCTCCCAATGGGGCCATGATCCTGCTGAGGGGCGTGCCGAAATGGCTGACACGCGGAGGGCAGAGGCAAGGATGGGAGGAGGGAGGAGGCGGGAGGAGAACGCGGGGCGTTGTCTCTTCAACGCGACGACCCAACACCACAGCATGGTTGGGAACTAGAGGAGGAAGAGGAGGAAGAGGAGGACGACGACGGTCTCTGCGAGCCCCTGCAGGCCCACCGAGGGTTAAAACCGTCCCTAAATCCGCCGATCCGACGTGTGAGTTTCAAAGACCCTCAGATATAGCCTGAGCCTCAGTTCTTGAGCTTCAGCTCTGCTGGGGGGGTGGATGCCGGGGTGGCTCTGCCGCGGTAGGGGGAGGGGGGGCGGTGGTTCTGAGTCAATCTTGGTGGCAGAATCGGAGCTCCAGCTCACTCTGGGTCGGCCCCTTGCCCTGGAGAGCTCGAAAGCGGGCTCGTAAAAAACCCAGCGGCCGCCCAGACGGCCCAAGAGGGCCCTGAGTGGTCGAAACATCGCTCCAAGACACCCAATATGTTCCTCAGACGGCTCCAGAAGCCTCCAACGTGCCCTCCCGACACCTCCTAAGAGTGCCCGAAGACGGAAAATCTGTCCCATTCCATTAGGAAAACGTACATGGTTTGCATTTTCGCTTTTTCGGCCTTCGCAGTGTCCAACATGGCCCAAGAGACCCCCAAAACAGGCCCAGAAGCTCTTAAAAGGGCCCCAAGTCGGCCCAAGAAGGGCCCAAGACGGCCCGGGAGGCCCCCAAGACAGCCCAAGCGGGCCCCAGGACGGGCCCAAGAAGCGCGCAAGAGGGCTCCATGACGGCCCCAGAAGGACCCAAGACGGCCCTAGAGGCGCTCAGGAGGCATCAAAATTGCCCTGGGAGTCGCCCAGAAACCCCGAGAGGCTCCAAGTGGCCCTCAAGAGCCCCCCCAAAGGCGCCCAAAAGCGCCCCCGAAGGCTAAATATTACTTCCTGCGCAACCCCAGGAGGCCTCCAGGATGCCTCCTGCATGCCCCCAAGAAGCCCAAAAGGCCCCCAAGAGGTTCAACAATCACCTCCAAGACGCCCCCCCAGGAGACCTCGATAAGGATGCGGAAAGACTCGGACCCAGATTTTTCTTCTGTCTACAAAACTGAAACGCAGCGCGGAGAAGGGCAAAGATCACCCCGCGCTGGGGCGAAACCGTCTTTCTGGCAGCGGGATCGTCCCCGATCGGCGGCACCGGCCAGAGGCCTCTACAGTCTCGATCATCCCACCTCGAAGCGCGAAGAGGACGATCAAAACAACCGCGATCGCGGGAACCCGCGAAGAACAGTGCCTGCCTTCCAGACTGGGCACGACTGCTCGGGTCTAGAAAGGGTGGGGAAGCAAGAGGAAACCATGGGATCGAGGTGTTGGGTCATTCCAGGCCTCTTTCTCGCCTCAGGGAACCTCTGGGGGTCTCCACGGGGGCCTCCTCGTGAACCTCTGGGGACCTGTGGTCGACCTTCAGAGAAACAGAAGAGGAGGAAGAAGGGGAGACGTGCAGGGAGGAAATCGAGAAACAAGACACGAGCAGAGAACGCCATGGAACAATGAATGGAGAAACGCTGCAGCCATACCGTTTCCTCTGCGGACGGTGCGACAAGGAATAATGATCAACAGCAAGCGTGACTAAAACTAAAAAAACTGATGTGCTGAAACAGTGAGGGCGTTGAGGTTGCCCGCGTATTCGACCATGAACGTATACATGATAGACAATCTCTCGTGGCATTCCTTCTTTAGTATTTCCCAACCCTCCTGCGATGGGTACTCGTTTTGAAAAGAGCACTGCGTGCTCCGTCTTTCTCCCGCCTTCCTTCCTCCTCTCTTCCCTCCTCCTCTCATCTTTGCTGCCTGCCTCTTACCTCGTTCCTTCTTGCGCGCCGTCTCCTACCTCGCCATCCCTGTGGGGCTGCGATTTGCGAAACTGTCGCCACTTTCGAAGGCTGCCGAGGGGGTCCAGCGGAGGGACGTCTTAACCAGACTCAAATTAGACGTCGCCAGCGGAGAAGGATTTACCCAGATTCAAATTAGACCTCGCCACCCCTGGGAGGCTGCGATCTGCGAAACTGTCGCCATTTTCGAAGGATGCTGGGGGATCCAGCGGACTGACGCCTTACCCAGACTCACATTAAACCTCGCCGCCCTGGGGGGCTGCGATCTGCGAAGCTGTCGCCACTTTCGAGGGCTGCTGGGGGTACCAGCGGGGTGGCGCTTTGCCCAGATTCAAATCCCACCAGCCCTCTGGGCGCAGGTGAACTAACGATGAGTTTCTTTCATCTTCCAAAAACCCCTCTTCCACTTCGGGGAAGGGTTTATCACAATTCCCTATTGATAAACACCACCTCCCCCACCCGGCCGGCAGCCAATCCGGAACCATGCGCACACCATGAGGACACCCCCCCACCATCCCTGTCGAAAAACAATGCAAAACACACTCTGCCTCCACATCGGAGCATCTGGTCGCTCTTGGGCTCGGTCGCGGGGATTTTCCAGAGGCCACAGGGCCCCAAGACGAGCCAAGATGGCCCCAAGAAGCGCCCAAGAGGGGCCAAGGGGCCTCCAAGACGGCCCAAGAGCGCTTCAAGACGCCCAAGATGGCCCCAAGACGGCCCAAGAGGCCTCCAAGAGGCTCCAAGAGCGATTCAAGAGGCCTGCCAAGAGGGCTCCAAGAGGCAGAAGTCATTGATGTTCTTTTTTGTTGTTCGAATGTTTCTGGGGCTCTCACCCTTTCGTGCTTCCGACGCTCCAAGATTGACCACGAGGCCCAACAGACCACCCCAAGACAGCAAAAAAGGCCGCCAAGAAGGCCCCAAGACGGGTCCAAGAGGGCCCCCAAACGGCCCAAGAGGCGCTCAAGATCGCCCAAGAGGGCCCCAAGACGACCTTAAGAGGGCCCAAAGAAGGGAATACGAACCGAGAATTCGAGCTTTCCGCCTCAAGAGGCCCCCAGGAGGCCCCAAGAGGCCCCCAAGAGAGCCCAAGAGGCCACCTGGAGGCCCCGCGAGGCCCCCAAGAGGTTGAAAAAGGGGCCCCAAGAGGCACCCCCAACGCCCCCCAAGAGGCATCAAAAGTGCCTCCGAGAGGACCCCGAGAGGCTTCGCACGGTATCCAAACGAACATCCAAGAGGCCTCTAACCAACACCCCAAGCACAATGGCGGGATGGGCCGAAGACCACTAGACATGGGCCGGCACGGAAACGGAAAGAGCGCTTCAGTAACCTGCCCGAGATGGCTCATGGCACCCTTCGCTCTTGGGAGCCTTGGTAGTAGGAGTTTGTTGCGTCACCGCTCGTTCTCGGGCGCCTTGCTGGTAAACGCGTTACGTCACCGCCTTCTGTTGGGAATATTGCTGGGAAGAGCTTGTTGCGTAACCGCTATATGTTCAGAATCCTCGTGCCCAGAGATGCTTACGTTGACGCTCGCTCTTGGGAGCCTTGATGGTAAAAGCTTGTTGCGTCACTGCTCGCTCTTGGGAGCCCTGCACGTGAGCGCGTGCTACGTCACCGCTCTCAGTTGGGGGCCTTGCTCCTTTTCTTCCTCCTCCTCCCTCTTTCTCCGCTCCTCCTCCTCCTCCTCCTCCTCCTCCTCCTCCTCCTCCTCCTCCTGACTCCTCCTCCTCCTCCTCTTCATCCTCCTCCTTCTCCGACTCGAGCCGTAGCTGGCGGGACTACGATTGTCCCGTCGGGACCTTTGCATTGGTTGTTGACAGAGCCTGCTCAGAGGTTCAAGCATTTGGTCCCTTAGTCCGGTGTTACTTATGTGCTGGGAGGACGGGCGGGAGTGAGCTACACGGCTTGCTCCATGTAGGTGTCTTGATCACCGTTCCCTATTCATATACACCCCCTCCTCCAGGCGACTGGGAACCAACCAAGGACAATGCGGGCACCCCCCCACCATCCCCTTGTAAAAAACAATACACAAACACACTACGCCTCCAAATTCGGAACATGCGCAGCCCACCCGATGCGGCATCCCCCCATCATCCCTGTCAAAAAAAATACAGAGCACACTTGGCGGCGGCGGCTACGGCTGCTGCGGCGGCGGCGGCGGCTGCGGCGGCGGCGGCGGTGGCGGCGGGGCGGCAGCGGCTGCGGCGGCGGCGACTTGGCAGCGGGGGCGCGGCGGCGACGGCGGCAGCGGCGGCGGCGGCCGGCGCGGGGGGCGGCGGCGGCGGCGGCGCGGCGGCGGCGGCGGCGGCGGCGGCGGCGGCGCGGCGGCGGGCGGCGGCGGCGGCGGATGGGCCCCCAGTAGCTGCCCATCCAAAGACGACTGCTGAATATGCTGAGGCTCGGGCCAGGCTCGGGCGCTACGTATGTGGTGGAAGGGCGGGTGGGAGTGAGCGAGACGGCTTGCGGGCGGGGAGGGAGTCGTGACCCCTCCCCCTACCCCCTCCCTTGGACCTGGACGGGAGTGGCCGCGATCGGTTGGAGTGTCCAGGATGGCCTCAAGATGGCTCTAAGAGGGCCTCGGAGAGCCCAAGATGGCCTCCAAGATCGCCAAAATAGCCCGAAATAGCTGGAGATAGCTAACCACATGCTTCCACGAAACCCAACGATGACCACAAGACGGTTCCAGGTGCTCTCGGGAACCCCTCAGGACCCCTCCAAGAGTCCCAAACCCTTCAAAAACCGAACGGAAACTGTTGAGGTTTGCCTTTTCGCTGCTTCGCTTCCGACGCGCTTCTGAAGCCTCAAGATGGCCCAAAGATGGCCCAAGAAGGCCCCAAGAGGGGACCAAGAGGCCCCAAGACGGCCCCAAGAGCGCACAAGAGCGCTCCAACAGGGCTCCAAGAGATAGTTTGAGGGCCCGTGGTGGGGGATCCCGGATCGGCCTCCCCCTCTTTTGATCGGTAGCCCCGAAGATGGCCCCAAGAGGCGTTCAGGGCTCCCAGTAGAGTCCCAAGAGTGCCCCAAGAGTGCCCCAAGAGGGTCCCAAGAGGATCCCAAGGCGGCCCCAAGAAGGCCCAAAGACACCCCAAAAGAGCGCGAAGTTTGTTCCAAGATGCGATGTTGAGGGCTCTTGAGGGGGGGAGTGGAGGGGGGGCGACATCGAGAACCCCTCCTAAATTGATCGATGCTCTCCAAATGTCCCCAAGATGCCCTCAATGGGCCCCCCAGAGGCCCCAAAGAGGGATCAAGATCCTCCACGTCCTCGCCCTCAGCCGCGTCCTCGTCCTCCTCCTCCCCCTCGTCATCCTTTTCCTCCTCTTCTTCGTAGTATTAGTATGCTTCGTCTTCGTCTTCTCCGTATTGTTCGTATTAGTCGTGTTCGTCGTCTTATTCTTCTTCATAGTATTATTCGTATTCTTGGTATTACTAATATGCGTCTTAATAGGTTAGCAGCATGCTTAGTATTACTATTCGTACTGTTCGTATTATCCTTGAGAATCGTATTCAGATGATCTTATTAGTATGAGTATTATTATGCTGAGTAGTATTACTATCCTTCTGAGTATTATTATGATTATTATTATTATGGTCTTATTGCGAGTGTTCTTAGTAATGCTAAGAGTAGTTGTAGTAGTATTAACCTTCGTACGATTAGTATGCGAATGCGTCGTGTTCTTGTCAATAATACTTGCATTCGTACTAGTCAGTGTCTGATTCGTACTATTCGTATCCGTGCGCGTCGTATTGGTATTAGGCGTCGCAATATGCTTATGATTCGTATCAGTATTAGTAGCGTTAACATTATTACTCGTGTTCTGAGTATTAGCATCCCTATTCGTAGCATTAGTAGTGCTATCAATAGTAGTATTCGGCGTCTTAAAAATATTGATGCTGTTCGTCGTATGCACCTTCTTCGTCTGCGAATTCGTATTCACCGGTTTCTTAGTACTCTGCGTAGTCCTAGTATTACTCGCAATCGTCGCATTCATATGTATCGTGTTTTTCGTATTAGTCTTTTTTTGTCCTTGGATTCCTGTTTTTCCTCTTCTTCCTCCACCCCCCCTCCCCCTGGTCCTCCTCCTCCTTCTCCTCCTCCTCCTCCTCATCCTCCTCCTCCTCCTCCCTCCTCCTCCTCCTCCTCATCCTCCTCCTCCTCCTCCGCCTCCCCCCGTGCCTCTCCTCCCCTCCTCCTCCTCGTCCTCCTCCCATCCTCCTCTCACCTCCTCCTGTACTCATCCTCCTCCTCCTCCTCCCCTCCTCCTCCTCCTCCTCCGCCTCCTACCTCCTCCTCCTCCTCCTCATCCGCCCAACGCCCCCCCCCCCCGCTGCTCCTCCTCCCCCCCCCGCCTGCTCCCCCCTACTTCCTACTCTCCTCGTACTCCTCCTCCTCCCGTCCTCCTCCTTCCCCTCCTCCTTCTCCTCCTCCTCCCTCCTCCTCCTCCTCCTCCTCTCCTCCTCACTCCCAGCCTCCTCCTCCTCCTCCTTCCTCCGCCTCCTCCTCCGCCGCCTCCGCCTCCGCACCTCCGCCTCACTCCTCCGCCTCCTCCTCATCCGTCCCTATCCCAACGTTTCCTCCACCTCCTCCCCCTGCTCCTCCTCCTCCTCCTCTCTTCCTCCTCCTCCTCCTCCTCATCCTCCTCCTCCTCCTCCTCCTCCTCCGCTTCCTCCTCCTCCTCCTCCTCCTCCTCCTCCTCCTCCCCCTCCTCCTCCTCCTCCTCCGCCTCCTGCCTCCTCCTCACCTAATCCCACGCTTCCTCCACCTCCTCCCCCCTGCTCCTCCTCCTCCTCCCTCCCTCTACTCCTCCTCCTCCTCCTCCTCCTCCTCCTCCCCTCCTCCTCCTCCTCATCATCCTCCTCCTCCTCCTCCTCCTCCTCCTCCCCCTCCCCCCTGTCCTCCTCCTCCTCCTCCTCCTCCTCCTCGTCCTCCTCCTCCTCCACCTCTTCCTCCTCCTCCCCCCTTTTCCCCCTCCTCCTCCTCCTCCTCCTCCTCCTCCTCCTCCTCCTCCTCCGCCTCCTAGGCGTTGTGGTCCGAGGCGTCCTTTCCTTTCGGGACAGCCCGACGGCCACGACCCCAGCCTCCCGCCCCCCCCTGGGGCGCGAGGCGGAGCTCTCGGGCACGCGGCGCCAGCGATCGCCGTCGCCCGCGGCGGGGCGCCCTCGCGAGCGCGAGCGCTCGCCCGCCTGGCACCGCAGGGCGCGGCGCCAGCGCTCTGCCGCCCGTGCTCGGCTTCGGCGGCATCGCGACCGCCTGCTGCTGCAGGCGCACCACGGCAGCCAGCCGCCCATGCATGGGCCCCGCGGCGGAGGCCCCCCTGCGGGCCCAGCGCGCGGCCAGCGGCCGCAGGGCGCGGCGCGCGGCGGCGACGGCCCTGCAGCCTCGGGCGGCGGCACCCCTTGCTGCAAGTGCGGCTGCCGCAGGAACGAGGCGTGGTGGCGCTACTGCAAGCACTGCAAGGGCGAACTGGTGCCGACGCAGGCCCCTCCTCGGCGCCCTCGCTCTGCTGAGCGGCGTGTGGTGCAGCGGGCGCCTTGGCACGACGAGGACGGCCTGCGACCTGGGACAGGCGGCCGAGCCGATACGCCAAGGGGACGGCGTGACGGCTCCAGGGTTCGCTTCGCATTGTCCAGCGTGGAAGAGCTGCCCAGCGGCAGCGACGCCGACCCCGAGGAGGCCAAGCTGGTGCAGCTCATCAGCTTGCTCCGCCTGGAGCAGGACGAGGGCGGAGTGCGCAAGTACCAGGAGCAGCTCGACAGCCTGCGCAGTGCCCGTCGGGCGCGGCCCTTGTCCGTGGACGAGGCCATGGCCGCCAGGGGCGCAGCAGCTGAGGCCTTGGACAAGGCTGTCGAGCATGCTGACTCGCTCCAGGCCCAGTTGGACAGCGCCAAGTCGGTGGTGGTGGCCCGCTCCGCCAAGTACGATGAGGCTCTGGCAGCGTACACTACGGCTGTGCAGGCCTTGGCGCAGCAGGTTGCTGGCGCGACACCGCAGACGGATGGCCCGCCGCTCTCAGGCAAGCTGTCCATCGCCAAGTTGCTCCAGGGTGACAACGTGGAGCTGGACGACGAAGGCCTATTCGGCCTGGAGGCCCTGGAGGACTACGAGATTCAGGAGGCAGACCGTGAGGAGGCTGCCAGACGCAAGGCCGATCTCCAGAGCAAGTTCAAGGCCATGGCGCAGGAGGCGTTCGGCAAGTTCGCGAAGGAGGCCCGCGAGCTCGAGCGCCAGCACTCGGAGCTCAAGGACCGCCTCCAGAAGAAGCGCAAGACCTCAGGCGAGGCGGCCGAGGAGGTGGCGCAGCCAGCGGCACCAGCTGCGGCAGCGGGGGCCAAGACGGCAGGCGAGGCAGGAGGCCCCACGGCGCCTGCTGGCCCAGCGGCCGCGCCTGGCGGCCTCGTCGCCGATGGCGACAAGGATGTGGTGGCGGCGGCGCGCGCGCGGCTGGCTGCTGCAGCCAAGGGCGCTGGCCGCGGTGCTGGCAGCAGCGGCGGGGCCGCCACTGCTCCACGGCCGACCCTTTGACGTCCCTGACGGGGTCGGTCCTCACCATCGGCATCTACCCGGTCACGAAGATCTCGCCGCTCTCGGGCTTGTGGGCGATCCACCTCTTCGGAGGTGCCACGTCTGGGACGGCCACTACTACATGGGGCACTGCGACGACGCGCAGTGGTTTTCTTCCTCTTCGCTTTCGGCTTCCACTCCCGCAGGGGCGCCTGGTCCAGTCCACGACGACTACTTCTACCTAGGCGGCGAGAGTGACGGCACCTCCTTCACCAACAATGGGGCTACTTATCTTGACGGTCCGACGTATGATGACATGCAGGCCGTGGCTGGCACTGATTACTGCGTCTGGAAAGATATGGACCCTGCTAGGCAACAAGCAATCGTGCTCCAGCGGGAGCTCGCACGTGCCCTTCGCAGATTCACGGGGCACTGGTTGGAGGACCCGCGCGTCCTGGACGACGATATGGACGGGATGCACTGGAGGCGGCACTGCGTGCCCTACGTTGCCAACTACCTGTCACACCCGTTTCTGAGGCCGCTGGTCATGGATAAGGCCCAACAGGATGGGCATGACAACCCTCACATTGCTGCAGTTGATATGGCTATCGACATCTGCAGGCGCGCATTCCGTGCTCGGCGGCGAGCGCGTTTCCACTACCACGACTGGCTACGGAGCCTCGAGGCCCTCGACCCCGATGAGTACGACAACCAGCTTGTCCTCCACGCCGAGGCGATGATCAGGGAGCAGGAGTTCTTTGACACTCGAGTGGTTCCTCGCCGCCCCGTTGGAGAGGAGGCCAGGTTTGCCTCGTCCTACAAGGGCCGCTCTGACACGGCGACCGTCAGCGACTACGAGGGCAGCGATCCTGACGACTCTGGTGGTACTACGACTGCGAGCTCCACGGGCAGCTGTCCTGCACCTCATACACGCTGCAGCGCCACGGCTTTTCGGCGCGCGCACAGGCTTGGACGACGTCGTCGACGGGGCCTTCGAGCTGGAGCAGCCCGACCCCAAGCCGGGCACGTCTTACTGCAGAGTGGGAATGGAGCTGACATCAGATGCAGGCTCCCAGCCATAGCGTGCTCCGACTGCTGCCCCTTTGGGCCTCTTGGGTATCGGAGTGATCACCCCCCCGTCTCTCCGAGAGCTGCGACGGCCGCCGAGCCGTCAGCGTCGGTCCTGGAGGACCAGGTCGGCCGCAGGTCGGCTAGCGTGAGAGAAGGAGGGGGGGCCCCTGATGGGGCCGCGTCGCCCAGGGTCTCGCAGAGACATCGTGGCAAGGCCTGCAAGATCATGACGGTCAATGTCACGGGCTGGGGCTCCCTCCTCACGCAACTGGAGGAGATGCGCATCCCCGATGACGTGCAGGCGGTGCTCATCCAGGAGCACCACCTGGAGGAGGCCAGGATCGAGTCGGCGCTGAAGGCCGCCAGGGCCCATGGGTGGAAGGCTGACCTTTACCCTGCTCGGCGCACGGGCAACGGCGACGGCACCACTGGCGGTATCGGCCTCCTGGTCAGGCCGCACGTCGCCTTCAGACGCCTGCAGTTCGACCATGACGGCATCCATGCGGCTGGTACGGCTCGTCAGGGTTTCTGGACCACCGACCTGGGGCCTAAGGAGGGGCTGGTGCTGGCGGGCCTCTACCTGCACACCAGCAAGGACCTGGAGGACGTGAACCTCGACATCCTCTTCCAGATTGGCAGCGTATTGCACGCCGCAGGCAGGCCATACGTCCTGGGCGGCGACTGGCAGAACCTGCCCGAGTCCCTCAACTGCCTCCGTTGGCCCAAGGCGGTGAAGGGCGAGGTGTCGCGCCCGACCAGGCCACGTGCTACACGGCCACGAGCGCCAGGGTCATCGACTACTTCCTCGTGCGGCACGACCTGCATGGGTGCCGTGCTCGCACCTTCGACGGCCTCTCGGTCACGCCGCACAAGGGCGTCATACTCGAGCTGGACGTGTCGCAGATCCCGCTCATGGTGCGCAAGGCCCACATGGCCAAGGCCTTCCCTTCGAGCCAACTGGTAGGCCCCCAGCTTCCAGGACCTGACTGGCAGGCGGCAAAAAAAAAAAAAAAAAAAAAAAACAAAAAAAAAAAAAAAAAAAAACAAAAAAAAAAAAAAAAAAAAGAAAAAAAAAAAAAAAAAAAAAAAAAAAAAAAAAAAAAAAAAAAAAAAACAAAAAAAAAAAAAAAAAAAAAAAAAAAAAAAAAAAAACAAAAAACAAAAAAAAACAAAAAAGCGAGGCGGCTGCTGCAGCCCACGACCGCGACAGCCTGGACGGGGCCTTCAGCGCGTGGTTGCGGCGCTACGAGGACGAGCTGCTCCAGCACTTCGGCTGCGAGCAACCTGAGCGGTACCGTGGCAGGTCCGACGGCGTTCGGCTGGTGCACTCGACCCTGCAGATGCACTGCCGCAACCAAGCGAAAGGACGTGGAGCAGCTGACCCCAGCGAGGGCCACTGGCAATGGCTTGCCCAGAGGCTTCGTGAGTGGCGCTGGCGACGTGCCGCGGTGTGCCGCCTTCCCAGCGCCGAAGGACAAAAAATTAAAAAGACGAAAAAAAAAACAAAAAAAAAAAAAAAAAAAACAAAAAAAAAAAAACTACTACGTACGCCTTCGTCGGCTGCAGCTGCGGCTTATGCGGTTCACCTTGCCGCAGCCCACGCGCTGGCCCGACATGTGGGAGGCATGGCGGCCCCTCGTCCGACGACTCGATCAGCTGGGCGAAGAAGACCTCGACCACCTGATGCACGACCTGGAGAAAAAAAAAAAAAAAAAAAATGAAAAAAAAAAAAGAAAAAAAAGAAAAAAAAAAAAAAAAACACAAAAAAAAGAAAAAAAAAAAAAGAAAAAAAAACAAAAAAAAAAAAAAAAAAAAAAACAAAAAAAAAAAAAAACAAAAAAAAAAAAAAAAAAAAAAAAAGTGCCGCCGGCGCGCTGGCTGCTGGCCAGGCCTCCTACCGCAGATACAAGGCATGGGTGGACTGGTCCCATGACGCCACCGCTGATGGCGGCATGCGGCGCGCCTTCAAGTGGATCAAGCAGGATGCCCCCTGGGCGTGCACCAATGCAGCGGCTGGACCTGGCATTGCCAAGTCTCTCGTGGATGAGGCACGCGACGCTGTTCAACCATGGCACGACCTATGGGGCCAAGGCGAAGGCATCACAGCCGTTCGCTGGCCCACGGACGTCGGGGACATCGAGCTCCCGTCGATCGAGGACTTGCGGAAGACAGCACACACCTTCAAGTCGGACACAGGGCTGGGCTGTGACGTGGTCCACCCTCGACATCTGATTTTTCTAAGCGATGATGCGCTACAGACCTTGTTGGAACTCTGGTCTCAGATGCTGCGTCTCGGCTACGTCCCGGCCCCGATTCGTGTCATGCGCGAGGCTCTCCTTCCGAAACCCGATGGGGGGAGACGCACAATTGGCATCTTCCCTGGCACGGTGCGGCCACTGACGCGATACTTGCGGGCCACCACGGGCGCGAAGTGGGCCGACAAGAACAAGCGCAGCTACATCTTCGGCACCGAAGGTCAGAGCTGTGAGGCCTGTGTATGGAGGCAGGCGGCTGCTGGCGAGTGGGCTACACACAGTGGTAAGACCTGCCTTTCCATCTTGCTGGACCTCTCCAAGGCCTATGAGTACATCCGCTGGAACCGTCTGGCGACCTGTGCTACCGACCTGGGCTTCAACATGTGCTTGCTACGGCTACTGCTCATGCTGTACTCCATGCCCAGGCAGCTATCCTTCGAAGGCATCGTATTCGAGCTGATGACGCCGATGCGTGGCGTGGTAGCAGGATGCTCATTCGCTGACCTGATGATGCGAATTTTTCTTATTCCCATTTTGGATGACCTGGTGAGCCTGCCTGGCATCTCAGTCGGCAACGTGGTCGATGACATCCAGATGCAGGCCACAGGCACTCGGCCCACCGTCGTGCAGCAGCTCAGCAAGGCTTACCGCCAGGCGAGGAGTGCACTCCACGACGCCGAGCTGCTGCTGAACGAGAAGAAGGGCAAGCTCATCGGCAATGACTACCAGGCCAGCGTGGACCTCGGCAAGCGCTGCCCGTCGCTCGTGCAGGCCAGCGACCTGTCGACCCGCAACCTGGGCTGCGACTACAGCTGCGGCAAGCGGCAGGGCATGCGCACGCGGCTGGGGCGCCTGGGCAAGGTCAGAAGGCGCTGTGCAAAAATCCGAGCACTTCGCAGGGCCAGGGGAAAGTGCAAACAGCTGGTCAGCATGGGGCTGGTCCCTGCTGGGACCTGGGGTGACGGAGTCACTGGAAGGTCGTGGAGCGGAGTGATGGCCCTCAGGAGGGCTGCGAGGGCGGCCCTGTTCCCTCACACGGCCCGCAGATCCCTCACCATAGACCTGGCTCTGGTTCCTGGAGACACCGCGTCCATCGACCCCGCGTACCCTTGCACGGTGAACCCCATTGTCATGCTCGCCCAAGCCTTCTGGGACGCATGGATGCCTCGGGAGATTTTGTGCCGTATGCTATTCAACGCGGACAAGGCCCTCAGAGGGGCCAAGACACCCTGGAGCCAGGTCACGGGTCCCGTCTCGGCTGCGCTGGCTTCTTGTTTCAGGATCGGTTGGACTCTTGGAACGGGCGTGGGCAAGTTGTGTACTGCCGACGGTGAAGTGCTTGATCTATGTCGTGAGTGCCCCCGCACAGTGAGGATGGTTGCGCAGTGGGGCGTCGAGGCTTGGCTCCTTGACAAGGCCCGCTGTGAAGAAAGCTACCTTAGTACCCTCTCCCACGGACCCTACTTCGCCCCTTTGAAGGCCCTGGTGTCTAGCCGTACTGATGACGACTGGACTGGCATGCACAAGGCTACGCTCCGATGTCTTGCGGCCAACGGGTTCTGGGGGGATGAGCGGCTGCACAGTGTCGGCCTGAGGGATAGCCCAATGTGCTCGCTCTGTGGTGAGGCTCCTGGGACCGTGGGGCACTGGTGTTGGGGGGACTGTGCGTGCACTTGGGCTTTCCGTCGCGACTACCTAGTGCCACCTTCATTGCGAGAGGGTGCATTAAATCAACCCGACTGGCCCCTCTGGAGCCACGGCCTCGTGGCGGACCCTCGGCCCTGGCTTCCTCGTCCCACGATGGACCTGCTCGTTCACTGGCGCGTGCGACCCCCGTCGGGGGCCTTTGAAGGCCCATGTTTTGGAGACGGCTCGTGCCGTTCGCTTGTGGCCTCTGACCCCAGACTTCGCCGTGCTGGCTGGGGAGTTGTCCAGGTGAATTCGAGCGGTCTGGATGTCTTGGCCTCGCTGCGCGGCCCCCTCCCAGGTTTAAACCAGAGCCCTGAGGTTGCCGAACTCTTTGCTCTCAAGATGTATCTTGATAATGTAATGTTTGGCCCCTATGAGTACCTCTCTGACTGTGATTGGGTGGTCTCCAGCTTCCGCAAGGGACGCTGTGAGACCACTGGTGCGTTGCACGCCTGTGCCGACTTATGGGAGGGGGTTTGGGACCGTGTGTCGGACTTGGGGGGGGAGGTCGTTGTGATTAAGGTCAAGGGTCACGCGCGTGTGCGCGATGATGACCTTGACGATGGTGCTCGATGGAGGCGCCTAGGCAATAAGGCCGCTGATGAAACGGCGCGCGCTGGAACCGCCATGCACCCCTCCGATCAGGAGGCCGAGGATCGAGTGATCCGTTCCCATCGGCTGGTCCAGTATGTTGGTAAGTACTTGGCCAGGACCATCCGTGGGGCAGGGCCAAGTCTGGCCTCCGCCTCCCGTCGCGAGGTGGGGCTTCGGAGGGGGCGCCGAATCGTCCCTCGGCTCTCGGATGATGCTGCGCCTCCCGAGGGCACTCATGACCCTGCCTGGTTTCCCAAGGGTGGCTTCAGGTGCATCAGGTGCCTGAGATCGGGGAGCACGATCCAGATTTTGAAGGCCACCCCCTGCAGACCTGGAGCTGGCCACCGCGTTTGGACGGTGGGCCCTTTTGCGTTCTGCAGTGTATGCGGTGCTTATAGTGAGCACAACACCCAGAAGCTCGGTCAAGATTGCCACGGAAGCTGCCCGCGTGGGTCTGTGGCGTGGGACCGCCTGCGTAAGCTGTGGCGTGGTCGCCACCCCCGCAGCGGGATCGAGCTTCGGGCCTCGGGAGTCGGACCCCGCCCCACCCCCTTTGGCGCATTCGCCCTCGACCACAAATTTAAGGGCCCGGTGGTCCTTCCTGGTTCCGAGGAGGAGGATGATGCTTGAGGCTGGTTGGTCCTGGGTCCGCTCCCGTTTTGAACTTTTGTGTTTTTCCTGACGGTGGCACTCGCCCCCCCCTTCTTGCTCCTCCTCACCCCGCCTGGGAGGTGCCCGTCAGCCCAATGTTCGCGCCCTAAGCGCGAGGCCGCTGGCTGCTAGTCTCGACTGCACCCCTTGGCCCCACCACAAAACCACCACAGAGCAAAAACTCCTCTCCGCCTCCTCCCTCCTCCCTCCTCCTCCTCCGCTCCTCCTCCCTCCTCCTCCGCCTCCTCCTACCTTCCTCCTCCTCCTCCTCCTCCGCCTCCGCTCCGCCTCCGCCTCCTCCTCCTCCTCCTCCTCCTCCTCTCCTCTCCTCCGCCTCCTCCGCCTCCTCCTCCTCCTCCTCCTCCTCCTCCTCTCCTCCTCCTCCTCCTCCTCCTCCTTTAAGCGAAGCCACGCGTGCACTAACCGGAGAGGGAGGAAGAGGAGGAGGAAGGAAGACGAGGACGGGGGAAGGACAATGAAGATATCTTTCAATGGCAAAGCGGCCACGCGCACCACCCTGAAGGCGCGGGTCCGGCGGGACGCCGCGCCGCCCGCGCGCGCGCCCAGTGGCGCGCGCGCGTTCTGGCACGCCCTGCTGCCGCACGGATCTGGTGCCGAGCGGAGCAGGGTGCACAGGGAGCGAAGCGGGGTGGGTGGGCACCCGAGTCCTGGCTCGAACTCGAGCCAACGACTACGGACCCAAAATGGCTATGGCAAAGCCCCCGCTTCCCTACGCTTAACCTGCAGTCTACCAACATCACAGACTATACAAGTTAAGCGAAGCCACGCGTGCACTAAACGGAGAGGGAGGAAGAGGAGGAGGAAGGAAGACGAGGACGGGGGAAGGACAATGATTTTTTTTTTTTTCCCCCCTGAGGCTTCAACCACCTTATCTGTCCCGCATTGGGGCTTGCACCCAGGCCGCACATGGCGCTTGCAGCCTGCAACAAGAAAAGGCGCCTAGCAGTCACCCACAAACAGATGGGCGAAGGGAGGCGACGAGGCAAAGGCAGGCTCGAATCCCTGAAGGATTGGGAACCCGAGGCCTAACGCCTGTCTGGACAAACGTGAGACAAGTGCAGCACCTTCGACCAGAGCTAAACAAAAATAGAGCGGCTATTAATCTGAGTCGTCCTGATCAGCTTCGGGATTTGAGCTGGGGACAGACGGAGCGGCGCCAGCCGCGATACAGAGACGACGAACCCTGGCCTGGAACTCGCGTGCCTTCTCTTCCTCCCTCAAACGAACAGCCAACCCACGCTGCGGGAGCATGGGACAAGGGGCAGCAGGCGGAAGAGGAGGAGGGGGCACGGGTTCACTCACAGCCGTGGGCAACACGTCCTGAAACAGATTAGAGCCGTCACGAAGATTAACTCCCAACTGCACCACCACCCCCTTCCTCTTAGGGTGACGGCTCTTGCAGATCTGCTGCCAAACCCAGACTCCGAACTTACTGGGAGGGGGGTCGCAGCGAGCAGCCAGTCCACGGAGGGTACCGTGGGAGGAGTAAAACTTACACTTCATACAAATCACAAGCTCAGACCCGTCGCTACACGGGAACATCACACACTTGTGCTGAAGGGCGGTGAGCTTGTCGGCACTGCAGGCTTTTAAACCAGAACAACGACCAGGAAGGGGTTTCGAACCGTCCCGAGGCCGACGAATCTGGAAACACCGAGAGCAGCGCCAAAAGCCTTCAAACCTAAACCACTTGTGAACGTTACCAGAAGAAGCTTTGGGCACGTTCACCACAGGGAGGTAAGGCACATCTTTGATAGAGCTGAGAGCAGAAAACTCTGGCAGCAACTTAGCCGCGAGCTTGCAGGCAGCCCTGGCAAACTTCACACTCTCGTTAGCTTCTTCCAGCACATTTGAGTCTGAGGGATGAAAAGCAAGGGCCTCCTTAGCCCCTTGGTCGGCCAAGCGATTCCCTAGACGAGCGGCTTCCTCCTGGGCTGAGATGCCATCCTCAGCCAAGGATTGGTGAGCCTTAATTTTGAGCACATCACGAATGTGACGACGCTCGGGCCTGGACAAAAGCTGAACAAAGACACCAGAGTACATACGTTTGAAAAAGGTTTGAGCATCTCTTGGAAACTCATGTTGAGTGACAACGTTGGCACAGTCGGTGATGATCGAGCTGGGGCCAGTGAGACACATGACCGCCCCCCAGTATCCCGAAAACTCGCCGGCTTGAGGGGTCTGGGGGAGCGGGGCCCACACAGGGCATCTCATAGTACACAGCAGCTCATCTTCGTCGGAAAACAAAACCGCACACCATGACGCACGATTCAGCTCTTTTATAACGTGCCGAGAGCAGGAACCGTCAACAAAAACTTTCCCCTGGAGGTTAAAAACATTGTCTGAAGGCGGGTCCCCACGCCACGAGACGTCCCAGGAACCCTCTTCGAGCGGGGGGGGGTGTTCGTCACCAGGATGAGCCAAGATGCCTCGGGTAACCAGGGTCAAGCGATGTCTTCCCTGCGAAACGAAGTCCGTCACCCCGTCGACGATCTCATCCCCCACAGCTTCGCGACGTTTGGCGTCCAAACAAGGACATGCCCATAACCTGTGGTACATAGTGTCACGAGCCTTCCCACACAACTCACAAAACACTGGGAACTCGTACCCTTTGGACCTGGCGTAGATGCGAGTCCACACCGCACCCGTGCTCCAGGCTCGGATAATGCCCTTTTCAAGCGGAGAAAAGCGTTTGGTCGCTAGAGCTTCATGGACGACATCGAGGCAGCCCCGACCAGGGAGAAAAAGCTTACCTCCAATCATCCACTCTAGCTGTCTGAAGACCGCCTCCATGGCGAGACGGCGCACGAGAGCAGGCGACAGGCACAGCAACGGCAGCTCCACGCCGCGATCGTCGATCAGCGTGGCGAAGTTGGGCATCTGCCAACTGATCCTCTCGAGACTTTTCCTCATGGCTGAGATTGGACCTGAAACAGATCTCCAAGACTTGGATTCCAAACCAAAAACCGATCCCCACACTTCTCTCATTTCAGCAA
>CAUYUJ010015394.1:800552-1057558 GCA_963575745.1 Prorocentrum cordatum
CTCCTCCTCCTCCTCCTCCTCCTCCTCCTCCGGGGGCTGCGATATGCGAAACTGTCGCCACTGTCGAAGGGTGCTGAGTGTCCAACAGAGGAACGTCTTACCGAGTGTCAAAATACACCTCGCCATCCCTGGGGGCCGCGATCTGCGACGCTGTCGCCATCTTCGAGTGTTGTTGGGGCGGATTGTCGTTTTGCGCAGACTCGAATCAGACCTCGCCATCCCTGGTGGGCTGCGATCTGCGAAACGGTCGCCACTTTCGAAGGCTGCTGGGGGGTCCAGCGGAGCGACGTCTTACCCAGACTCAGGTTAAACCTCGCCGTCCCCGAGGGAATCGATCTTCGACAACGCCGCCCGTTTCGAGGGTTGCTGGGGGGTCCGGCGGGCTGACGTGTCAGCCAGACTCAGATTCGACCTCGCCACCCTTTTGGGGTTGTAAATGGCGCCACGTTCGAGGGGTGCTAGGCGGCCCAGCGGAGGGACGTCTTGCCCTGACTCAAATTGGACCTCGCCATGCCCTGTGGGGCTGCGATATGCGACACTGTCGCCACTGTCGAAGGCTGCTGGGGGGTTCAGCAGGGAACGCCTTACCCAGATTCAAATTAGACCGCTCCGTCCATGGAGGACTGCGATCTGCGACGCTGTCGCCACTTTCGAAGGTTGCTGGGGGGTCCAGCGGAATGACGTTTTGCCCAGACTCACAGTAGACCTGGCCATCCTTGGGCGACTGCGGTCTGCGAAGTGGTCGCCACTTTCGAAGGCTGCAGGGGGTCCAACGGAGTGACGTCCTACCCAAACTCAATCTAGACCTCGCCATCCCTGGGGAGCTGCGATCTGTGAATATGCAGCCGCTTTCGAGGGTTGCTGGGGGGCCCAGCGGAGTGACGTCTTACCTAGACGCAAATTAGAGTTCGCCATCCCGGGGGGGGATCTGTGAATCTGCAGCCGCTTTCGAGTTGCTGGGGGGTCCAGCGGAGTGACGCCTGACTCAGATTCAGATGAGACCTCGCCATTCATCGGGGGGGCGATATGTGATATGTGAAACTGTCGCCAGTTTCGAAGGCTGCTGTGAGGTCCAGCGGAAGGACGTTTTACGCGGACCGCCTGGAGATCTCGCCATCCCTGGGGCGCTGCAAAGCTAGCGGGCGAGCTAGGCCTTGCTCGCTTCGTGCATTCACTGTAAGCAAATGAACCAACGTTTCAAGCGCCCGCGGCGACATGGCGCAGGCAACGCTGCAGCTGTACCGTACCACCTCCTCCCGTCTATGTCGTCGTCGTCCTCTGCCCTCTGCCACCTTCCCTCTGCTGCTGCCGCGCTGACGGTTTGGCCTCCAACGGGTCCTTGTCCTGCCCTTCGTTCCCGCCCCCATGTCCTCCTCAAGCCTGGGCCCTCGTTCCTCGACCTTCTGTTGTTGTCCTGTGAAACGTGCCACGTGAGCGCAACCCGTCTAGTTTGCCCAACCTGTAACAGCGCCTGCACGGTCATTGTCCTGGCAAGTTTGGGTCAGATCCTCTTGCCACCTGGTGCAAATGAGTTGGGTACGTCACAGGGTAAGTCCCCCTCTCTCTCTCGTGTCTGCTCTCTCCCTCGTGTCTGCTCTCTCTCTATCTCTCTCTCTCTCTCAATCTCTCCTTCTCTCTCTCTCTCTCTCTCTCTCTCTCGGATTCAGTACGACGCTCATATTGCCGATAAACATGCAAGCGCGAAAGCTGGAAGAGCTTGTCTCACGAAAACCATGCCTGACGGCGTCCTGGGACAGATGACCATCATCGCCTGCTACGCTGGGCATCATCGGGCCAACGCCAAAAATGTCACCTCTGAAAAACTGCTTCCAAAACATAAAAACGCACTGTGGGAAGACACCCGCGTCATTCTCGCTCACGTTGGCCCACCCGTTAGGGAATGCTAGGAACAAAGCGGTCGATACGCCTTTGAACGTGTGGTGAATATAATACCCCGCGACTGCAACATGACATTGGCATACGTAATGGGATGGGGTCCTAAGGGGAACAGGTGCTGGACCACGAGCATTCCCTTCCCCCCGTGATCGGATGTTCATCCCGAGATCGTTTTGAGTGTCGCGGGTCCGAGAAGCCGAAACGATGAAAAATCTCAGACACCCCTTCTCTCAGAAACCCCTTCCTTCATAGCGAACAGATCACCATCAGGGAAAGGTCCTGCGCGACCACTGGCGTAGTGACGCCCCGCAGAGCCGCTGGTCGGCAGGCGCGCACAACAGTGCGGAGCATCGCCGCAGCTGTTCCTTCTCGTCGGCTGGACTATGCTCCAACAGGGCTGTTGACGGCTCGAGCCAAGATCAATGCACGCCATCGACAGATGGCGGGGTTGTGCATGCAATTGCTAGCTAGCTGCATGAACATGAACCTGGACTGATCATGTAGTGAAACTATCGGGGTAGGTCCGCAAAGCAAGGCCACAACCAGTTCGCTTACGCGTTCACGATTGGCCTGCGAGCAATGCTGGACCAATGTGGACCCATGGCATGCCCCAATGCAAGACTGAAGTTGCCCTCAAGACCCAGCACGGATTCTTCGACACCAAAGAGAGAGATTCTGGGATCCCCCAATGAAGATCCCCAGGGCTTGGGGGGCTTGGGGGGATTTAGGGGGGTCAGGGCTCGGGAAAGGGGGGGGGGGGCGCGGGGGTTCGACTTCACAGTCACGCGTCCGGGGGGGGACGCGACGCGCGCTCCTCTGCCGTCTCGGCTCACGGTGCGCACATCCGATACGTTGACGCATACACCTATGCGTCCTACTTGAGAGGGAAAGGACGGATCATCATGATCTTCACCCCGTATATTCTTGTTTCACACTTCCAAAGAACAAGGCAGCAATGTACCATGTGACGTTACTGCGTCGTTTGCGACTTGCTTGCGGAGCTGGCCACACTCTCGTGTGATCGGCTCGTATCTTTGGTCTTATGCTACTATTCGTTGGGAGAAGCAACGTGTCCGTTGACACTCCATCCGCGACATCGTGGATCTAGTCGAGATGAGCTTGGAAACAAGCTCGAACTACCAGAGCGGGTGCGAGAAGTCCAACATACTTAAAAAATGGTCAAGTACTTGGGACCTAAGAAGAAGAAATGTACTACCATTCCAAACTACTCAAGCACGGATACATGCCGCACGAGAACGTGCCGAGCTTCCAGCTGACACCGGTGCTACGGGGTGCACTGGCGGAAACACTGACAGCAGTGGTCCTGGCTGTGCTGGCGAAAATGCTGGCGACGGTGACCCGCACTGTTCTGTCGCGGGTGCACGCGTCGGTGGACCGTACAGTGCTGGCGAGGAAGCTCTGTCGGGGAAACTCCCCCTAACCCCTCCCAAAATCCACCCTGAAATGGATTTGTCGTAGAATCCAATGGGGGAAACCATCTAACTCGTCCAAGACCCCCCTCAATGGGGTGTGGAAGGGGTCAGGCGGAAAAACCGATTGACCTCTCTCCACAAAGAATATAATGGTGGTTCGGGGGAGGCTCTGGTGGGGGAAACCCTCCTGCTCCCCAAAAACCTTTCCTGATAGTGAGTTTGGGTGGAGTCTGGGGACGGACCCACACTACCATTCACCCCCCAAACAAACCTGAGAGCAGTTTTGCAAGGTATCTAAAGGGAATAACCGGTGCCTGAGGGATCCTGGGGCCTGAAACCGCCCAGGAAGGTCTGCCGAATTCCGAAGAGAAAGTTTGAGCGTCCGTCCGTCCTTCAGGAATCCTAAAGCAGTCCGCGGTTCAAGGTCCATAGGAGACGCTGACGCCAATGGCGTCGGCGACAACCCACAGGGCCACGAGTGGGTTCGCGCGCTTGACTTTGCTGGCGCCTCTGGAACTGAAGCCGGACTGGGTTCCCCCTGGATCGAATGGCGCGCGGGCGCGCTTGGGAGAGAAACTGCTGGCCTGCCCCAGGCGCGCGCCACGAACGCTGGCGAGCAAGCATGCGCGAAATGCCTCGTCCGAGTCCGCATCTAGATCCGCACTCCTCACTCAGTCTCGTGCATCCTCCTCCTACTCCTCCTGCTCCTCATCAGCATCAGCATTATCATCAACAACATCATCATCACCATCATCATCAACATCATACTCCTCCTCCTGCTCCTCCTCCTCCTCCTGCTCCTCCTCATCATCATCATCATCAGCAGCAGCATCATCGGTTCCATTAATTCAATCAGCATCATCAGCATCACCATCATAATCACTAGCATCGGTCCCAGCATCATCATCATCATCATCATCACCACCACCACCATCATCATCATCATCATCACCATCACCATCACAATCACCATCACCATCATCATCAGCATCAGCATCATCAGCATCAGCATCAGCATCAACATCAACATCACCATCACCATCATCATCACCATCACCATCATCATCAGCAGCAGCATCATCATAATCATCAGCGTCATCAGCGTCAGCAGTATCACACATCATCATCATCATCATCATCATCATCATCATCATCATCATCATCATCATCATCATCAGTATCATCATCATCATCATCATCACCATCACCACTATCAGCATCATCATCAGCATCAACATCACCCATCATCATCGCCATCACCATCACCATCATCATCAGCAGCAGCATCATCATAATCATCAGGATCATCAGCATCAGCATTATCACACATCATCATCATCATCATCATCATCATCATCATCATGAACACCCTGGTCAGCACCGTCAGTACCAAAATCAGCGGTATCAGCATCATCATCACCACCATCATCAACGGCATTAGCATCATCATCACCATCGATATCATCAGCATCGTCGCCATCATCATCACTATAATCAGAAGCATCATCATCATCAGCAGCAGCATCATCATAACAATCACAAGCATCATCACCATCACCATCACCATCCTCAGCATCATCAACAGCAGCATCATCATTAGCATCTTTATCCGCATCATGGTCCTCAGCATGATCACACATCATCATCATCATCATCATCATCAGCATCATCATCATCAACAACAACAGCATCACCATCATCATCTTCATCATCGTCGTGAGCATCATAATCAGCCACATCAGTCGCATCATCATCAGCAGCACCATCACCGTTAGCATCATCATCAGCGTAATCGTCATCATCAGCAGCAACATCATCCGCATCAACATGCTAAATGGCATAACCATCAGCATCATCATCATCAGCATCAACATCAGCAGAAGCCTTATCATCGTCGTCATTATCAGCAGCAGCATAACCATCATCGTCAGCACCATCGTCATCATCCTCTTCCTCCTCGACATTCTCAGCATCCTCCTCATCCGGTTCCTCCTCATCATCATGAGCCACAGCATCCGGATCATCAGCATGCTCAGCATACATCATCATCATCATCATCATCATCATCATCATCATCATCATCATCATCATCATCACCCTCAGCAGCAGCTGCATCATCATCATCAACAACAGCATCATCAGCAGCCTCAACCTCATCATCACCACCACCACCATCATCATCAGCAACCTCGTCATCAGAATCATCATCGTATGCATCATCCTCATCATCTTCAACAACCTCCTCCTCCTCCTCGTCATCAGCATCGTCATCAGCATCATCAGTATCATCAGCATCGGCATCATCATCATCATCCTCATCACCATCATGATCGCCATCGTCATCATCAACAGCAGCATCACCAGCAGCATCGTTGTCGTCGTCATCAACATCACCATCAGCACCATCATCAGCATCAGCATCAGCATCACCATTACCATAACCATCGCCAGCACAATCCTCATCATCAGCAGCAGCATCAGCAGCACCAGCATCAGCAGCACCAGCATCAGCATCACCATCATCATATGTATCTTCATCACCATCATCATTCACATACCTTATCATCAGCGTCATCAGCAGCAGCATCATCATCACCGTCATCGTCGTCATCATCATGACCATCTTCTTGATCAGCATCACCATCCTAATCACCACCACCATCACCATCACCATCCTCACCATTAGCAGCATCAACATCGTCATCATCACAAGCATCATCATCATAATTAGAACTGGAATCATCATCATCGTCGTGGACATGGTCACCAGAACAATGTAGCACCCTCTTCATCATCAGCGTCGTCGTCATTCCCGCCATCATCACAATCATCATTCACGTCCTCCTCTTCCTCCTCGCTGTTCGCTGTTCGCCGCTCGCTGCTGCTCCTGATTGGCGGCAGTCAAACACGAGCCACCCTCTGATCATGCCGAGCAACGCGTGATAGTGTAGCGCAGCGGCCCGACACAGTCGGCGGCGGCGAACCTGGGGCCCAGACACACGGCGGGCCGCAGCTAGGCCGCCTAGCTTGGCCAGCGCGGCGCTGGTCGCCTGCGCGTGCTCTAGGCCGAACGCGCAGCGCAGCTGGCGGGCGCAAGCGGCGCACAGCAACACGTAGAGTTCAGCGCCCGAAAGCTGGGCAAGCGCCCCCGCCGCAGCCTCAGAGACGGCATCGTCGCCGTGCTGTTGCGCGAGGTCTCGCACGCGCTGCAAGGTGTGATTGAGCGCTGTAAGACCGCTCATGCCTCCGGTCTATGGCGCCGAGGGAGGACCAGCAACGTGGTGCGGTCCTCTGGGTAGCGCTGGCGTTCATCAGCCTCGGCGTCGCGGTTGACAGCACCGTCCCGCGCTGCCGATGCGCCCAGCGCGCGCGCCTCGCCAGGCTCGCCACGGCGAAAGAAGACGTCGGCGAGGGGCCGAGGGCACCCGTCCCGTGCGGTTGACAGCACCGTCCCGCGCTGCCGATGCGCCCAGCGCGCGCGCCTCGCCAGGCTCGCCACGGCGAAAGAAGACGTCGGCGAGGGGCCGAGGGCACCCGTCCCGTTGCCTCGAGAATGCCCTCCTCGCGCCGCGAAGCGAAGGCAGCCCAGCGGGCGCCGCAAGGCCCAGCTGGCGGGGGGGGAAAGCGCAGCACCGTGCGTCGCAGCGGGGCGCAGTGCAGCATTAGCGCCGTCAGTCACTAGCGGGGACGCGCAAAGGCCGTCTCTCGGCGTGGTAACCGCACTCTGCATGGTAACCGCGCCTCTCGCAGAGACACAGCGGTGGGTGCGCTGCGCCTTGTTGCAAAGAGGCCTGTGGCAGCGCTGGCCAGCACGCGGCCCCGAGCGGGTTCCCAGACAGCGCGATGTCGCGGCTGAGGAACACATTGCCCTGTCGCAGGAGGCCTCCCACGGCCCGCCGCATGCCGGTCGCCGCAGAAGCGCAGCAGCGCCCGCGCCCCCGAGGTCCTCAAGCGCTCATCAAAGCTTCGCGACTTTGGCTCCGCTTTCGCGCGATTGTGCTCTGGAGAATGTCCACAGATTCCGGCGCGAACTCCTGCCAGGGCGGCAGCGGCTCCGCGGGGTTGGCTTCCGCGGCCCGCCCCGCCAGCAGCGCGGCAAGGGCGCCCTGGCAGGCAGCGGTAAGTGGCAGGGCGAAGGCCTCCAGGTCCAGCAGCTCCTGCACGGAAATCTTTCCGGCTCTGCACGGCGGCAAGGCTCTGCGCCCACGACGCCACCCGAGTGGCATCGGCGAACTGGGCCTGGCTCCGAAGCTGCGACCGCCCAGTCGCAGTCGTCGGCGCTGCTCGTGCTGTGCGTGCGGCCGCGAGAGGGTGCAGGTGCGTCACGGCCCAGCAGTCGTCCAGCGCGGCCCAGTCGTAGGCAGCATCGGACGCCTCCGTGCTCGCCGGCGGGCTCGCGCGCAAGAGGCGCGTTAATTTGCCCGCCCCGCAGTGCCGGAGGAGGAGGAGGAGGAAAAGGCCAGGCGCCTGCATCGCCAGCCAGCGCGGAGGGCCGACGTCAGCATCAGCCCCAAAATCGGCCTGGCGTTTCGTCTGATCACCGCGGATCCTGAAACTTGCAATATCAAATCGGTACATGAAACGGAAGGCGGGCGGTTTAAAAAATGTGGCTCTCGCCGTAGCACCGCACATAGTCGTCTCGACAGCGTTCAACAAGCACGCAAATGGAGGGCGGGTGGTTCTCAACGAATAAATCTCTCGCCCAGGCTACCAACGACGATTCAAAGTGGGCAATAAGGCATCCTGGTGGGTTCCAAGACGGCTCCAGAGCCCAAGACCCCTCAAAACACCACACCAAGACGGCCCAAGACTAACCCAATACTTGACCACGGCGGACCCCGAACCACACCAGACGGCTCCAAGACTCATCCACTGCGGTCTGATCTGCCTCCGCCTCTGGCCTGCGTCTATCTCTGGGACTGCTACAGGAAGGGAGGGGGAGGGAGGGATAATGGTCGACACTATCGTAGCTTGCTCCCTCGAGATTTTCGCCATGGGCCACGAGGTGGTGATGAAGCTATGCGGAATCTAGGTGAACCATGGGCGGTTATTACGAAGCAACCCCGAGGACGAAGAGGGGAAGAGAAACACGGAGAAAAGGCGAGGTTAGCTGGTGGAACCGCTGCATACGAAACATGCTGACTCTGCCGACGCGAAGCGAGATTTGGCACTAGGCACTAGGCTGCCGATACCCCTACATGTCAGCCTGGTCCTCCTCCTGCTCATCCTCCTCCTCCTTACCTCCTACTGCCCCTCCTCCTCCTACTTACCTTCCGAGGTGGATCGCCCAATTCGCCAGTTGTGCCCCGAGAGAAGCATGGCGCGGCCCAGCAAGGGCTCAGGTCACCTTAGCTCTCTACCGAGCACCCCGACCACGACCTCTCCTGGACGCGATATCGCCAACAGCGCCTTGGCGCGGACAGCGCGGCCATGCGCGGAGCATTGAACACAGCACGCCAACAGGAGAGGAGGGAGCCAGCCAAGGCCAGAAGACAACTAATTACGGATGCTGCCAAGGCATGGGAAGTCCTGCTGGTCCGCCGACACCTGGCCACCACTCCCAAAACTGCTCAGGACATCTCCGAAAACTGCCAAAAGTTACTGCTCCTGCTACTGACATGAAACGGGTGCTGGTGGAAACAGGTCCTGTGCCCTGCCTTGCCCTGGACCTGCTTGTTGTCCCGAGCACTTCTGGCGACGATGGCGCTCTGGAGAAGGGCCCCACGACCCCGAAAACGGCCAACTGCCAGAAGGATTCGATCCCTCAAGGAGTTGTTTCCTTCATGTTGATGCTACTTTGAACCAGCCAGAGAGCGTCTTCATGTTTCGCACACGCGGTCGGTACAGGCCTTGGCCGCCCCCCTCCCCTCCACCCCCGTAACGTCACGATTCGCGCTGATCTATGAACTGCCTGTGGATACTCTTACACATTCCCGGCGCAAAACGTGACGTTACCTGCCCCGCCCGCCCCCCCTCGCCCCTCCCCGCCGGTAGTGTAGGTTATCGTCCGGGAACGAGAGACGCACTCCTGAGCCGGCAGAGACCAGAATGCCGCGCGCCAAGATCCGCAAGGGCCTCGTTGCGCCCGCGTGACTCTCAAGCGAGGCGCCCGTCCGAACCGAACATATAGGACAAACATATAGTAGGACGCAGATCGTTTCCCGAACGGTCTGGCCAAAAAGCGTCGGACGCCACCGAACATACCTATACGGCCACGCTTCGGGTGACCAAGTTATGACAATCGCGACTATGATGGTAGAAGGGGTGGTGATGCGCCCGAAAGACTTCTCCATCAGGACACAATCGGAACCCCACTGGGACACCATCTGGACACCACGAAAGCCGCCTCCGCAACCACTTGTTGGACGGATCTCGCACGCTCGCCGCCGCCTCAGGCGGCGCGCGTTCAGGGCAGGAACGCAGTCAAGCCACAGGGAAGCGTGGCACTGACCGTGTATAGCGCCGCACGCGCGGCGAATGCTCCAGCGAGCAGGAGCAGCCGCCGAGGGGCAGCGGCGGGTTTTTCCCCAGGGGCGCCACGGCCCCAGCGCGAGGCGGGCGTGCGCCACGCTGCGCGACGGGGCCAGGAAGCTGCTCGCCGCCACGGCTGACCTGGGGCTCGGCTCCGAATGCTCCAACGCCCCAAGAGGGAACCTGGCACGATTCTCGTCCTCGAGGGCCGGCCCAAGGAGGCATCCACAGCCAACTCAAAACGAGGAAGTCTCGGCGCGCCAAATTCGAGCCGACACTTCTGGGAGAAGCTGTCCGGCGAGTGTTGCCGAAAATCGGGCCCCCGCTTCGGGCAACGATGGCTCCACGCTGTTTGGCAACGCTGGCTCTGGGCAGGCTGCGCCGCCCGGAGAGAGAGGGAGGGGGGGGAGGGAGGGAGGGAGGGAGGGAGGGAGGGAGGGAGGGAGGGAGGGAGGGAGGAGGAGGAGGAGGAGGAGGAGGAGGAGGAGGAGGAGGAGGAGGAGGAGGAGGAGGAAGGCGAGGAGAAGGCGGAAAAACGCGACGAGCAGACACAACCACGCAGGAGGAGAGGGGAAGCGGCAAAAGCAACAGCAGGCAAGCGCGCACGTCGGGGGCGGGCGGGGGGCGGAAGGAGCGGGGGCCGTCGGCGGCGATCGGGGGTTCTTCGTGCGTCGTCGTGGCGCTCGGGGTCGTCGTGGGTCGTCGGGGGCGGTCGTTGGTCAGAAATCGTCAGGGGGCGGGAGGGGCGGAGGGCCGTCATGTCACTGGGGGTCGTCGTGGGTCGTCGGGGGAGGGGCGGAGGGTCGACGTGGGTCAGGGGTCGTCAGGGAAGGGAGGGGCGGAGGGCCAACCAGTGCCGACGACGACTCAGATGGCGTCAGCCGCGGCCGCCGCCGTGGCTGCTGCGAGGCGCGCAGCAGGCACCCCGGCCGCCGTCTGCGGCCGTCGCAACACCGCCCGCGCGTTCTCCCGTTGATGGGAGACTGAAAGTCGCTGGGCGTGCCAGTCTGCCACCACGGTTGCTTCCTCCCTGGTGGCGTCCGCCACCCGCTTGGCCTAGATCGCGAAAGCTCTCCTGGCCTCGCGCCCCCACCCGCCACCGTGGGCCTCTACCACCATGGGTATGAAGGTGAAGCCCTGCGCCGCGTACTGGCGCTCGGTCTCCAGGTGTTGCCGCTTGAACTCCTCGTACCTCTCCGTGGCCGCGCTGGGGGACGCGGCAGACGCGGCGAGGAGGTCGGCGCGCATGCCAGACGTGGCCGCGAAGTCCCAAGCTGCTGGCACCATCGGGACACAACCGGGACACTATCGGGACACCAATCGGGACACCACTGGGATACCATCGGGACACCATCGGCACACCATCGGGACAACATCGGGACACCGGCGGGACATCACCAAGACACCATCGGAACACCAACGGGACAGCGCGGGTCACCACGGAACACCACAAATCGGGACATCACGTCAGGACACGCCCGGCCACTGCCAGACAACCGGGGCGGGGGCCGGTCTATGGGCCCGGCGGCGCCCTTGCCAGAGGAAGGTCCATTCCTCTCGCCCGCCCACGCAGCTTCGCCTCGCCCGCACGCACGACAAGAATACGAAACGGAAACCATTTCCCGGTAAAGGGGGTACCTATAAGACCACCCTTCGGGTGATAAGGAGGATCGGGGGGAAGAACCAACTGATGGCAATCTTGATGGTTGTGATGAGGACGATGCCTGTGATGCGCCCTCGGGTTGGCGACGACGCGTGATGATGATGCTGGTCCCGATGAGGGCTGTTGTTTGTCACCGATCGGACACCCCCGACGGGGACACCCCGACGGGACACCGACGCGCCACCGACGGGACATCGACGCGCTACCGACGGGGACACCGACACGCCACCGACGTGGACACCGACGCGCCACTGACGAAGACACCGGCGCGCCACCGACGGGACACCCCCCCGGCGCGCGGTGACCGGCTCCACAGCCCCTAGCCACGGCGGCATCATTACTCTCGCACGCCCACGCAGCTTCGCCTCGCCAGCACGCACGACACGAACACAAACCGAAACCAAGTTCCTGGTGGGAGGCTCGTTCCTCTGCGATCTCACCCCGCAACCTCCGATCCGTGTCACTTCGGAACTTTGATACCGCCCCCAAATCTCCGATACTATAAATTTCTCGGCGCGCGCGCGTCGCCACTTTTGGGGGCGACACACACAGACTATTCATATGATTGGGTGACGCCAATGAGCAGAGAGGTCGGAGGGGTGGGAGGGGCACGAGGGGGGGAAGAGGGAAGTTCAGCAGGGGGGAGGATGGGGGAAAATGGGGAGAAGGAGGGAAGGTGTAGGAAAACAGTCAGAATGACGAGACGCAAACCATATTCTGTCTCGCTCACTCCCGCCCGCAACATTACCGCAGAACCCAAAACTCAGTGTGAACTAAGATCGCCACTCCATTGGCAGTGGCAGCCGACACCCGCTGCGTCAGGTGAACCATGTGACAGCTGAGCAGCAGAGCCAGGCGCGCCGTTTGCCACAGGCGCTGGGCCCGCCAGCTGCGCTATTATTGACTACCTACCCGAAGACCCGAATTTCGGGTCGGAGAGGGTACGGGTCCCATCCATGTTTTTTCAATATTCCCCGACGCCCCCCAACTGGAAATGGAGGGCAAATTGGAGCTTTCGGGTTGGGTTGGGGTGGTTTGGTCGCTGGCGAATTATTGTCCGGCGCGCGTGCTTCGGAATAGTGTTCTCGCCTACACACCTGGCAATCTCTTGACGGACAAGAGGACCGCGACGCACTCTCTGCATCAGCGGTTGCATGCGACTGCGCGGGGGGTCATCACGACGATCAGCGTTCACAGCCACGCGCGCTGTAGTGGCGTTCGACAAAAATGGTGGAAGGAACCGCTTTGTCCATGGTAATGGATGACAAGGACGGGTGAACATCGTCCAGGCCGACAGCCGATCGAGCCTCGGATCGGGGACGGCGGCTTTCGCTTCGCCAACGCGACCCCATCTGGACCTACCAGGGGTCCAGCTCTGCAGGATGCCCGCCAGAAACATAAGGGTTTCCAAGGGGAGGACGCTCTGAGGGGGTTGGGCCAAGTCCCTCGTGCTTCTAAAACGAAATCAAAATGATTACAGCACGAACCTGGAGGATGTAGCCTGAACGGAGGGGGCCGGCCCCTCCGGTTGGGAGGGTCTCCCTGAGCAGGCTGGAGGGCGATACGTCACTGGCTTCCGAATTACTTCGGACGGCGCTGGCTGCAGCCGCGCCACGACCGACGGATGGGCAGCAGCGCCTGCGCCGCTCGCGTCTGCACATGCCCCACCAGAGCGCGGCGCTCGGCAGCGGCGCGGCGGGGCCCTGCGGGCGCCCTGCCTCCTCGCACCACGGCGGCGCCCAGCGAGCAGCACGCTGGGGCAGGTCAGGGAAGGAGGAGAGAGAAAGGGCAGCGGCTGCAAGCAGGCAGCCGCATGATGCGAGCTCGCGTCCCGACGGGGACGATCCGAGCCAGCGTCGAGGAGGGGTGGGCGGAGGAAAGCAGGAGAGGAACGATGGAGGGAGGGAAGGGGAGAGAGGAGGGAGGGAGGTCGCGCTACCCGTCCCCGTCCACACCGCGGCTGATGAAGGCGCCAGCAACAGCGGCATGACATTCGTATCAAAATGGGCATCACCACACACAACCATGATCTCCACCATCGCCAATCACTCGTAAAGTCCACACTGCGCATGAGGCGCCGCCAGATTCCCCATGCGATCAGAGCATCCAAGGCGGCTGCCACATGCTTGATGGCTCTGGCGATTTCTGCGCCATGTCTGGGGGAATGAGATACTTCTTCCCCTGGTCGAGCCCATCGTCGCCCTTGTCTGCCATTCGAGGCGGTGCCTGGAGAACACGCGTCGACCCAATCCTGGCTTCTCACCTACATCTGATACTCCGTCTGACCACTGCTCGCACTTCTGCGCTCGCTGCTCCTCTTTGGTCCTCCAGTTGGCCGCACGCCTGCACGCCGTACATCTTTTTACGTCGTAGCGCGGCAGAGGCAGTCCGCACACGCGCTCGAGCAGGCCGGGAGGAGGCAAGCGCTCATTGTCACGACCGCGCACACGCATCCAGACAATCATCAACACACTCACGACCCCCTGCACACACACACACACACACACACACACACACACACACGCGCGCGCGCACAAACACATACACACACACAAACTGTCTCACCCCCAGGATCTCTCTCTGTCTCGCTCGCATTCACTTCCTCCCTCGTTCACTCGCTCGCTCGCTCGCTCAACTACATACCCACGTCACTCTGTCTCCCGTTGCTCGATCACACTCGCTTCACCACTCTCTCACTAGCGCTCAAGCTAGCAAATGTTCAAGGCGGCACACTGCTGATCACAAGTGCATCACTGTGACCCCTACCTGACGATGCACATTCTTTGGGGGGACAGACACAAGTCAATGTCAGTACGTCAAACTGGTCAGTCGCACAGATGTGCGCAGGTTACGTTACCTACGTATGGATAGCAAGCAAAGGAAGAACAAGGAGAGGCGGGCGAGAGAGAAAAGGGCGGGCACCAAACAAATACAAGAGGAGCGTTGGCAAGGATGTTTTCATGAGCTCTCGCGAAGGTACCCCGAGCACTGGCAAGGATGGCCATTCGCGTCTTCGGCGCGGCACAATGGTTGTCACGTGTCCCTCCAATTCGGGGGGGGCGGAATCAGGGGCAGGCGTGCGTCCCAGTCCCACCAACCCTGGGGCGAAGGTGGTTAAGCGAGTTCTTCAAGCCTCCTTCTTCCAATTGGGGGGAGAGGTTTGTCTCTCTACCCCTTCCTCCTCACCCTGGGTCTGGACAGGGCGTTTCGCGAGGAGTTGATGAGTCCAAGATGGCGCAAAGATGGCCTCAAAGATCGCACAAGATATCGCAAGATGGCGCCAGATAGCGTCCAACATGCCTCTAGAAGGCGCCATGAGCGTCCCACGAAGCCTCCAAGTGCCCACGGTGCCTCCCCAGGACCCCCTTGAGAGTCCAAAAACAAGTTCCCAAGAAGGGCCTAAGACCGCTGAAGAACGCCCCGATGAGCGCCCTTAGAAGCCATTGTTCGGCCTCACAGGGGGGGGGACCGTAATTGAGAACCCCCCTCTTGTTTGAGCTCCCAAGAGGGCCCCAGGAGGACCCCGAAAGAAACCCCAAAAAGCGCCAAAGGCCTACATCCTACATAACAAGATGCCCCAAATAAACAAGCTCCGTATCGAAAGATTCGTGAAGGCATCTATGGTTGAATCGTGGGACTGCTTAGGCTGATCCCGATTTTCGGCTTGACGGCTGCCCCCCCCTTTTGTTCAGCTGCGTGTTCCCACGTGTCCATGATCAGTGCAACTCCCCTAGGCATCGTTGCTGGCTGGGCTGGTGGGGATATGCACAGCGTCAATAATTACCTACCGAAGTACCATCGCAGGTAGTCCTCACCGGTTCACCCCGACTTCGCAACCGGGTCAACTAAATTACTGGTGAGATCATGCTGCAAGCCTCAGCATCTTCAGGTTACGAAGAATTCCCTAAGAACCGGAATTGGGGGGGAGCACGCAGCAAGCAGTGAAAATATGTCCAAGTTACTCTGGAACCTGCGTCGCCCTAGCGTTGAAACGAGCACAGCCTGTGAAGAATGAGTGATTCGCACGTGGGATGCAACAGCCCTCGAGCTACAATCTTGCACTGTCACTCACACCCTGCTCCTAACCGCACTCTCACTCCCACCAGACATCACCCGCCCACGCACACGCCAACCCTCCCTCATTTCCTCCTCTGCCTCCTCCCTCTTCCCTACCGAATCCCCCCCTCCCTCTCCCTATCTCCCGCGTCATCCTCGAAATCCATCCCGACACAGGACTGCGTTCAAGTGCAAGCCAGCTAAATCCAGTCCCCAAGGCCAAGAGCCATCGGAGTCGAAGCTCGCTCTTCAGACGCGCTTACAGAACCTCGAGCGTTTCGCCTGTAGCTCGGCTAGGCTCACTACCCAGATAGCCAGACATTCGTCGATTCGATGTTGATCGAGTCGACAGCCCCCAGAACTTTCGACCCATTCCCCAGGACGAGAATTTTCATCCTGTCCTGAGAAGTATTTGAAGAACCCAGAGCTCGGAAAATGTCCCGAAAACTCAGGAAACATTGCAAAAAGCACAGCCTGATTTAGACATGGGTCCTGGCGCACGAATATTCCGCAGACCTTGCTCTGGCAAACAAGCAAGCCAAGGCGCCGAACCCTGCCAAGGGCCCACGAGACGTCCCAGAACCAGTTCTCGTCGACCGGCTCCCTGGTCATTGCCAACCTCAGCAGCGCCCTCTCCTGTGCAGCACGAGCAGACGAAACCAGGAAGAGGACACAATCAGGATAGGAGAAATCGAGAATCCATGCGGGCCAGCGGGCCTAGAGAACGCATCGGGCGCCGCAGCCGTTCCAAACATATTCAAAACGCAATGAAAGCGTTCCAGCACTCTCTGCGGCTGCCGGACACCAGCCAGGCAACACGCAATTATGTGAGGCATACCTGCAGGATGCTGGCTCTGACTGGTCAGAACGTTCGCGGAGGGGCTCCACCTGCTCCTTCACAACGTCATCATCATCATCATCATCATCATCATCATCATCATCATCATCATCATCATCATCATCATCAGCATCATCATCATCATCATCATCATCATCATCATCATCATCATCATCATCGCCATCACCATCACCATCACCATCACCATCACCATCACCATCACCATCACCATCATCATCATCATCATCATCATCATCATCATCATCATCATCATCATCATCATCATCTTGCCCTCCCCTCGCCCACCCACGCACTCGGGTGACCCGTGAATGCTGTACCGTGGCAGCTCCAGGTGCGGTCGGCTCTCATGACGGAGTTCATTCGGCCGCCACGCGGCAACGTCCGATCATGATTGAGCGCCACGCCAGAAGTAGCACATTTGATGTTCCCACATATGGCTTCTCAAGTTTCAAAAGCTCCCGCTGACCCTTACCATCCCCTCCCGCCCTCGCCACCTATCCCGCTGACCAGTTGAATGAAACCACCAACGAAACCCACATGGTTCGGAAGGATGCCACTCAGAACAAGTTCCCCTCCAAAACTACGTGAAGGTTTATCAGGGAGACTTGCGCGGGTGGGAATACACGCGCATGAACACGCTGGAGGCAGATCGGGCGCAGCCCCATCCCTGGCGACAGCTGATCCTGATCCGACAAAATAATTCGGGGAAGGTCCTTCGGAAAATCCCCTGCCCCCTCCTCCGTCGCCTGACGAAAACTCCCTGTGAACCGCGCGTGGCAACCAGCGTGACCTGCCTGGGGCCTCGTGCGGCATACTTGCCTGCGGAAACAAAGCATGTCTTTGACGCGCGCGCGCGCGAAACGGCCGTCAGAGGCGCGAAATATCTCGGCGCGAAGGCCAACCATGGCCGTTATCCGCAGATGGGCAAACAACACCAGGTTGAACAGTTGCACGTTACAACGGCAGAACACATACCCATGCCCATGAAACCGGGTTCGGGGTGCCGCGCGGGGTTCTCATCGAGCGAGAGCGGGCGCCTTCGCAGCCAGCTGCGCGCATACGCGCGCGTTGGTTGCAACCGCCCACATAGATAATACCGAAATCATAAGACGATTGAGGCGAGGTTGCATTCGGCATTCGGCAATTTCGTTTGAGGGGTGTTTTGGACTGACGCACTTTTTGGTTGATAACCATCAGGGCGTGTTGGTTGCTATAGGCGGTTCTGTAGACCCCGGGCCAACTGCGACCAGCTTCAGGGGCTGGCCACAAAGAAACTAATCACCTGAGACGTTCCCCAAAATAAAGCCCCTAAGATGATTGTAGTGGGCGTTGTTGGAAAGGTACCCGTGCAATCCCAAAGAGTTACCATCCACGCTAGACCGATGGCTTCGGTTTCCGAGGGTCAACCACAACCGAATCGGCAGAATCCGGCAATTAGCGCGTGAGGGTGCGTTACTACTCTGAGGCAAACGGCTCTCGCAACTGATAAGAGAACATGTGGGGCTCAGGCGCTCGAGCAGTCGATCCGATATGTGATTCATCTTTTTCCCTCCTGAAACGTCGCCAGCCTGTCACTGGCAATCTCGCATTTGCACTGCCCCTACGAAAACCAAGCCATCTGCGAGCTTCCCCGAGGCGGTTGCTACTCCATCTCTCTCTCTCTTTCTCTCTCTCTCTCTCTTTCTCTCTCTCTCTCTCTCTTTCTCTCTCTCTCTTCGCACCTACCCCCTGACCTCATTCCACATCGTCCCCGCGCCGACTCTTCTGGGCCTCGCGCGCCCTGGGAGCCGATGCGACGACCGACGATGAATTCCAATCGTCGAGTCCCCGCTGCCGCACCAGCAGGACGACGGGGGAAGAGGAGAACAGAAGCAGGATGGAGGAGGAGAAAGAGGAGGATGGAGGATTGAGGAGGAAAAGGTTGAGGAGGAGGAAGTGGAAAAATAGGAGGAAAAGGAGTAGGAGGAGGGGAAAGAGGAGGAGGAGGAGGAGGGAGGAGGAGGAGGAGGAAGGATGGAGGAAGAAGAGGTAGAGGAGGAGGAGGCGAAGGAGGGGGAGGAGGAGGAGGAGCAGCAGGAGGAGGAGGAGGTGAAGAAGGAGGAGGGGGAGGAATAGAGAGCGAAGGGAAGCCGCGTCCTCCTCTCCCTTCGCCTTGTCATCTTCCATTCCCCCTCCCCCTCGCCCCTTCCCCCTCCTTGTCCTCACTCCTTCTCCTCCTTCTCCTCCTCCTCCTCCTCCTCTCCCTCGTCCTCCTCATCCTCCTCTTCATCCCCCCCCCCCCCCTCCTACTCCCCCCACCCCTCCCCCACCCGTCCTCTCGCAGCTGGGCCCCAGGGCGCTGGCGCTCTTGAGCGATGCCCTGACTACGACGCCTCGGCGTCTAATTTGGCGATGAGTTCGAGCACCGCCGCATTGCGCTTCGCCAGCGGATCGTCGTCCGCGAGAGAGGAAAGGCACTTGGCGGCCTCGTCGCGCCTCAGCTTCGGCCCAAAGGCATGCCAGCGGACGCCGTGAACATTCTGATCGGACGCGAGCATCACCATGGCAAAGCCCGCTGGAACGACGACTCGCGTCTTGGGCTCGAGGCGGTAGTAGAAACCATGGGCCTTGACCTTTGCGATGACCGAGTCGATGGCGTCCAAGCGCGCGCCGAAAATGTGCTCGATGCCCCCCGCGGCCAGCTTCGCGTTGACTGTCCCGAACTCGGTGTTCGGGATGGCGCGGCAGGTCTTGGGGTTCACCCGGTAGCACTGAGGTGACCGCACGTTCTTCGCGATATCTGGCCCCGAGACCCCGCGAGCGAGATCTCGCGCGGGGCCTTCCTCAGCTTGGCGCACATCTGCTTCAACGCCAGCGGCTCGACGATCACGGCAGCACTGAACGACGCCCGCTGCTCCTTCATCACGTTCTGCGCCCACTCCTTCTGCCGCTGGAAGCGTCGCATGCCCTTGATCATGTCGGCCAGCTCGCCCACGACACCATCAGGGATATCAACTGGAGAAGGGGATATATCATCCAGGAGCGCCGACAACGACCACTCGATGTTGACGCTGGCGGCGCAGACTGGATCACCGCCACCCGCATCGAGGTGTTCGATGAGACCCCCCCCCCCCCCACCCACGAGCACAAGGCAGGGTTCGAAATTGCAAGAGCACTTGAACATGGTTTGCGGAAGCTTCGCGTCTTCCTTTTATTTCTTCGCGATACATTTCTTAGCCATGCCCTTCCAATCCTTGCGCGCCATGGCCTCTCTCTTCAAGATCGCCAACAACTCTCAGGAGGTCACGTTGAACAGCTTCGCCTCGTTGGAGACATTGGCCCGGTAATCGAGCAACTCCGGGCTCGCGTGGACGCTCCCCCGGCAATCTGGCCAACCCGTGACGACATGCGCGATGTGCCGCTCAGATGGGGCAACCGCCCCATCCGCGGCCTCGCGTTTCACGCTCGCATCCTCTTTGAATTGATCACCTTGCTCCCCGCAGGACTTACTAATTTTCGTCGCGGCCCCGATCGTGTCCCTGAGCCCGTGGGCAGTGCCCACCACCATTGCGCGGCTGCCCTGGACGCGAGCCATGAGAGCGGCCTGCTCGACGGCGGCGCTCTTCAACGCGTTGCCAACCTCACCCAACGCCTCCTGGACTTCCTTCTTCTTGGCCTCAGACAGGCCTGAACCTGAGCGGTGTAGCGTTTCCGCTGGCATCGGCAGTGCCCTCTTCGGTGTCTCCAGCGTTTCCGCCGCCCCCTCCAGCGTTTCCGCCCCCCCCCCCCGCTCTCGCGACATTGGGGGTGGCGCATCTTCAGCTCGCGGTGCTCAGAGAGGTCTGCCCGGAGCTGGGCGACGGCGTCGCGCGCCATCTCGCTGCCCGGGGGCGCCGCGGGCCTCCGAGGGCACAGGCCGCGCGACATCCACGCCGTCGCCATGGCGCGGCAGAAACGGTGCGACGCCTCGATTCGGGGACCTGCTGCCCCGGTCCATGGAGCAGTCTGGGCGGTGTTCCTGCAGCCCAAAGCGGCAGTAACTGCGCAGGTTGACGCGCCCCCGCCTGTCCTCTCGCCCCCCCTGGCGTCGACGGGCGCGCATCCCCGCGGAGAACCGCGAGTTCCTGCCCCCATCGCCCCGCCCGCACCTCTGGACAGCATGCCAGTGGCGGATCTGATTGTCGGCCCGGCCATGGCCGAGCCAGAGGCCCATGTCTTCGCGGGAGACGCGGCAGTCGGGCGGCACCCACGCAGAGCCACGCGAACGGCCCCGCTGGTCGCGATGCGCCCCGTAGGCGTTGAAGCTGGCCATGCCCCACCCGACGTCAATGAGGTCTGCGAGCGAGATCTCAGTCGCAGGCGCGACTCTTTGTCTCAGCGTGTTTTCGCGCGATATGACTAAATATATATATATATATATATATATATATATATATATACAAGTGGCACGTGCGTGCCCAGGCTCATACAGAAAAACTGAAGGGGCGTTTGAAGCAGGAGTGAAATGCAACATCGAAGTCGCACTCGAGCGCAAGTGGGGTTGCCACACCTTGCGATGCGTGTACCAGGGCCCCCAGGAAGCCTTAGGAGGCCCGACTTGGATACCAGAAGAGGCTCCAGGAGGCCCCAGGATTGTGAGTGTTGTGCGCGTGTGTGTGCGTGTGTGTGTGTGTGTTTGTGATGTATGCTTCGTGTGGTGCGTGCTTTTTGTGTGTGTTATGTTTGTCTAGCGTGTGATGTGTTGGGCGTGACGTGTGTCTCTGTGTGCATGTAGTTCTGAACCCCCAGGAGGCCCCAGGAGGCCCCACAATCGGGGTCACAATTATTCACTGAGAATCGGGGTCACAATTATTGAAATTACAATCACTGAGAATCGGGGTCACAATTATTGAGAATCGGGGTCACAATTATTGAAATTACCATGTGTTTTTGAAGGCTTTATGTTAAAATATTGAATTCCCCATGTGTTTTTGGACCCTGACGTCGCGATCTGCGTGAGGGGTGCCACCGATTTTCTGGCGAGATCTTTTCTGCGGATGCTTGCCTTGAGCCATACCAGCAATGGCATGATCTCTGTCAGTAAACCTGCTGGGGGTCTCTGGATTCCTGCAGCCCCCTTCGTGCCGCCTAGCTCTTCAGCCAGGCACGATACTCGAATCCTGAAAAGCTCCGAAACTCATTGTCAGTGCACAGCGCTCTGGACCACGGCGTTGGTCGAGCACTCCAATCAAAGTACACGCAATAGCCGCGCTGACGGCCGTAGCCCGTCCAAGGCAATGACAGCGCGGAGCGAAAGACTGCAGGCCGAAATGGCCAGGCCAAAATGGCCGCTCGTGCCCCTCAGTTCAGACCTTCGCCTGAAGGGCACTCGAGAGGGGGGCGCGTCCGAGAGCTTGACACTCATCATCTCCAGCCCTCGGAGCATCGCCGCCTGGTCGAGGAACTTCGTCCCCAGGTCCGCCGGGTTCGACTTCCCGGGACCCTTGGCCAGTTGAAACCGTCCGTCCTTGAGTGCCTTCTGCACCCACAGCGTCGGCGTCTCGAGGTGTCGGACTTTGCCGCAGCCTCGTCGTTGCATGATGCCAAGAGCAGCTGCCGAGTCGCTCCAGATGCGACGGCTCACGTCCCTGCCTAGGCCCTGGCACAGTGACTGCATGCCGATGGCCCTGCTGGCCGCCCGCACACAGCCGTAGAACTCAGCCTCCCCCGAACTCATGGAGATGGGGATCTGAGTCGTCGACGCCGTCACGATCAGGTGCTGCCCATGTTTGATCACGACTGAACTGGTGCTCCTCCGCGTGATCGGGCAGCCTGCCCAATCGGTGTCCGAGTAGATGTCCATCACTGTGGGTGCCCGCCGTCGGCCCCACTTCCAGATGGCCCGCGGCGCCCCGATCAAGAAGCGTCCAGCGCGCTTCAGGAGGCGGAGGTGTCGCTCTGTCGGCTTCTGCATGCCGCGAGCGCACTCCTTGGCCGAGAACTGCACCTCTGGCCGATCAAGCGCCAAGTAGCCCAGCCTCATGCACGCACTGCGGTACTCTGCCGCCTCGTGCTCGTTCAGCTCGCGCTCGACCTCAGGTGTAAGCTTCTGGCTCAGCCCTGGCGTGCTCAATGACTTCGCGGTGCGGGGGTCGATTCCAAGCTGCGCGTGCAAGATCTGCGCGTGCCTGGGATCCGCCTCGTACTCGATGGCCTCGCCCCCTTGGCACCATCGGTCTCGCCAGCGCATTACTCTGTTGAGGCACGTGATCTCCTTTGCGTCGGTAGGCGCCGGCCCGAGCACGCCCCTGTCCTTCACGATGAACTTCGTCTTCAGGGCCTCGCAGATCAACTCCGCCCCGCCCCGAGAGCCCTCGAGCACGAAGTCGTCGCCGTGGTGGAAGAAGCTCACCTGGAGGTCCTTATGGCAGTACACGCAAGGCGAGAAGGCCGACTGGTCACAGCCACCACCGATGACCGTCTCGGCAGCCGTGAGCTCGAAGTTCTGGCCAGCGTCGCGCGTCCCGTAGAGCGCCATCCGCAAGAGCCCACACGTACCGATCTCCTGCGACATCGGATCCTCCCCTGGAAGCTTGATGTAGACCGTCCTCTTGATCTCACAGTGCGGGTGTGCCCGCGAGATGTCCAGGAAGCGCAGCACGCGGCCCTCGGACGGGTCGCTCGACATCACCATGCTGCAGATGAGCCGAAGGCACTCTAACGGCGGGGTCGCCGCAAACACCGCGCCGACGTCGTCCCCGGCGATGGTGCTCTGCGCCCTGGTCTCCTGCACGACGAGCCTGGATCTGTAGTCCGGCCGGTCGGTGTCGCCCTTGTCGATATCAACCCAGCGCACACTGAGAGGCCTCCGTCCAAGCTCGCGCTGACAGTCCTCCTCCCTCGCGTAGACCCACACGCCAAGCTGCGCCATGAAATCCATCTCCAGGCGCCTCGCGGCCTTCACCCGCGTGGGGTCCAGCGAGAGGCCGGTGAGGTCGTCGTAGAACTCGGTCCTCAGTGTGTCGCGCCACTTCCCGACGAAGTCCTTCAGGCTGATCTCCTCATCGCCCACGTTCGGCCCAGCATCCAGGGCCGAAAGCGTGAGCACCTTCTTGTTGCTAAGGTGACGGCGGAGGCCACGGAGGATGGCGCGGAGGAGCTTGACCGGGTACCTCTCCGCCACACGCATGTTGCGGCCGACGAAGGTGGAATGCTCGTGGCGGCTGCCAATGCCAGTATCATTGGGGCAGCGCTTGCA
Source organism: Prorocentrum cordatum (assembly GCA_963575745.1). NCBI lineage: Eukaryota > Dinophyceae > Prorocentrales > Prorocentraceae > Prorocentrum > Prorocentrum cordatum. The sequence continues at coordinate 824,147 of CAUYUJ010015394.1, forward strand.
GACCTCATCCAACCTCTCCTTGTTATTACTCATCCACCCTGTCGGCTTCTTGGCGAGCCTGTCGCCGTGCGCGTCCGCAACCACCAGGCCGAACACGCACTGGTCGCCTCGCCCGACCTCGACACCCGGGAGAGCCATCACATCCTTCACGATGTCCAGGTCCCAGCTGTCCGCGCTCCAGGGGTGCTCGTGCAAGAGCGTGCGGTCGTGCTTCACCTGCAGCGTGTAGAGCTCCATCACGAACCTCAAGTGCTCGTACCCGATGGCGTAGGCCTCACGCTGCTTCTCCGTGTCCTCGTTCAGGTACTTCAGCATGGAGAACGGCGCGCAGCGAGGACTGCCCAAGAGGAAGTACACCTCGAAGTGCTCGATCAGCTCCCGGCACTGTCGCTGCTGCTGGCGGTCGGTCAGGTCCCAACCAACCCTCAGGTCGAACGAGACGCCGTGGACCAGACCGAAGAGGGGGGCAAAGCCCACAAGCCTATTCGGGCAGAAGACCTCCATCACGTCGGCCTTGCGCCCGCTGTAGCCGAGGGAGAGCAGGAGGGCACCGATCTCCTCCTGCATGTTGTCGTCGCCGGGGTCGTGTGGTACCGGAGCCATCGCCACGTCAGCCGCCGCTGCGGCCTCGGGTGCTGGCGGCGCCTGCTGAGCTGGGGCTGGGCCGCCACTGCCTGACGAGCCGCCCTCTTGATAGACAGGCCCAGCGACGTCAGTGCGATGCCGCTTCCGCTCACGGGCATCCTCGAGCCTCTGCTTTGCCTCCTCGTCGCCCTGCATCGCCTGCTCGATCCGAGCGCGGCACTCGGCAGAGTGAGCCTGCGCCCGGGCGCCGTTGAGGATCGCAGCGCAGCCGTAGCAGCCCGGGGAGAGCCCGTACTTCGCGATCACGACGTCCTTCCTGATGTAGACGGCCCGCGGTCCTGCCGGTGGCCGCCCGACTCGGAGAGCCCGGGGCGGGAGGTCCCCAGCCTCAGGGATGGGCGCCAGGTCCGCCCAAAGGCGCGACCGGCGCTGGCACCGGCGCTCGGATCTCGATGGCCACCTGTACTTCGCCCATCTCCACGTCCGTCGGCACCGGCGCCCACGGCTTCCCCACGAGGCTGTTCAGCAGGTCCTTGTCGGCCCGCTGCTCGACCGTCAACCGCTTGAAGGCCCTGGCCCGCAGTACGCCCAACTCCGTGCCAATGTAGACCTCGCCCGTCCGAAGCGTGGGCCCCAGGTAGAGCCCAGCGAGGAACTTGTCCTCGATCCTAGCCTTGCGCTTGCCCCCTGGGAGATACAGGACCTTCTCCGAGAAGCAAGCCAGGTCCTTGTTGAAGGGGCGCCGTGCCGAAGCTCCCAAGCCGTGCGGCCGCCAGCGCCCCGCCTGCCCAGGTTGATGGACATGGCTGCGAACTCGACCATCCACGGGGTCACTGGGTGCTCGACGCCAATGCTCACGCCGTGGAGGTCGTCCACCTGCGCCCGCGCCGTCCTCGCCTTGGCCATGACCTCGCGCACCGCGTGCTCGGCCAGGCCGTTGCCCTGAGAGTCGCCGACCGCGCTCTCCTCGGGCACCGTCTCGATGCCGTACTCCTCCTTGAGCTTGGCCCCGATGCGGGTCTTCAGGGCGACGAGCGGCGCCTCGCCGTCTGAGCGGAAGACGAAGCGCTTGTGGCCAGCCGATGCCAGCCTCCTGGACCACGACTTTGCCGGCCAGGGATGCTGCGTCCCCTTAGCTGGCACCACCGACGCGTGGAACCAACGCTGCTTCGAATCTTTCCCGATCAACAGCGGCGCGGCGTCCTCTCGTTCACCGAGGTAGCCGTAGTCGATGCCAACCACCGCGAGCGCCGACTCCTGGCGGTCCTTCGTCTGATGGCCTGCGGACAGGCCTCTGCCGGAGACGCACTCCCGGCACCATGCCCTGTAGGGCTCGTGCAGCACCTCGTGCGCGGCTCGCTCGGCCGCCGTCGGCGCTGCGGGCTCCCTCGCCGGCCGTACCGGCGGGCCCTCGGCGACCTCCTCGTGAGCCGCGCCTGGCTGGCCGGCTTCACCCTCGGGAGGCTCGTGGCCTGCCACCTCGACCGGGCAGACCTCCGGCACGTGCGGGTCGACGTGCATATCCATCTCGTAGACCTTGTTCCTGCGGCAGAACTTGACAACGTCTCCGCTGGTCTTGTGGTACGCGTAGCTAATGTCCTGCCCGCCCTCCGAGTCGAAGACGAGCCGATGGCCAGAGTCGACCATCTCCGCGACGCTCAGCAACGGCTTGCTGATGTCCGCCACCCTGAACTTGGCAGCGCGTGCCTGAGAAGCCCCAGGCATCGTCCCCACGAGGATCTTCTCGCCCTCGTCGTTCACGTAGTGGCCAGAGGCAGTCTTGTACGAGATCGCCTGGCCGCCCTCGTGCACCGGGTAGTCTGCACACGAGCCACGCGGCAGCACCGATGCCGCCGCACACGAGTCGATGCCCACTCGCAAGATGCCGTTGAGCTCGACCTCCTCCGCATCCGAATTGCCGTGGATCATGTCAAGGTCCAGGGCCGCGCCGGTCGCAGAGTCGACCACGTCCGCCTTGTCCGGCCCCGGGTCGTAGATGCTGTGGAGGTTCGCGAACGGGTAGCTGACCTGCTCGTCCGCGTCGTTCAGGTAGAGTGCTGCGACCTGTCGAGAGCTCGCGCCGGACATCGCCGTCGCCGGGCTCAGCCTCGTAGTCGCAGCCGTCGAGATAGAGCTGGCCGCCGATGGTACGGTCATACTCGTCGACTGGGAGGCGCTGATGCGAGCTAGCGTCTGCTCCATGCTCGCCAACGTCCCCCTGTGCTTGCTCGGGCATTCACGCTGAGTGCGGCCGCGACCGCCGCAGCCCCAGCAGAGTGGCCCGAGCTGCTGACCATGTGACTTGCTGCTGGTATTGCTCTTGCCGTCGGACTTGGACTTGCCCTTGCTGTCGCCCTTGCTCTTGCCCTTGCCACTGGACTTGCTCTTGCCCTTGACTCGCCCTTGAACCTGCCCTTGCCGTCACCCTTGGTGAACGCGCTCAGGTCCACGGGCACGGGCACCGGGGCGATGGCGCTCTGGGCACGGCGGATGTCGGTGACCTAACGTCGGAAGTCCTGCCACTCCACCAGCCTGGTCGCATTGAGCAAGAGGTGCTGGCGTAGAGGGCCTTCCTCGAGCTGCCGAAGGACGAACCCGATCCTCATGGAGGCTGTGATGGCCTCGCCGCTCCTCTGCTCGTACCTGAGGAGCTCTCGCTCGAACAGCGCCAGCCGGTCCTCGACATCGCCAGTGAACGAGAAGTTCAGGAGATTCAGCAGCTGCCCCGCGATGCGGGACCTCGCATTCGGTTCGTAGTATTCAACCAGCTTGCGCCAAGCCTGGAAGCCCGCATTCTCGCCAGCATTCACGATCGTCGTCAGGGGATGCTGCCGGCAGAGGAGGAGCAAGATGTAATACAGCTGCTGCGAGGCCTGCCTCATGTTCTCCTCGAGGAAGTCATCGTTCTGAACTGGGGCCTCGTCAGCGCTCTCTGCCAGTCGCATCCCTGCCAGCAAGTCGGCGTTCACGACGCCACAGTACGCCTTGAAGATCACCCTCCAATCGTTCCACTTGTGCTCTTCGCCCGTGAACACGTCTGGCTTGCCCAGCGTGCGGGTGTCCACGAGCGACTCGGCTCGAGGCTGCGGCACAGGCCCGTCCACCCGTGGTCTAGCCTCGGCCACACGGCCGAGCCGCTGCACCTCGGCCGTGAGATCGTTCTCCCTCTGCTGGCGGTTCTGCAGCTCCTGGGCCAGCGCTATCATCTGTTGCTCTAGAGCCTGCACGCGCTCCTCCGCCATCTCAGCGGCGGTTCGCGCGCAGCTTCGTGAAATCCTTCAGGTGCTGGCCCATCGCTGCCCAGGTCCTCCTCAGCCTGAACAGCTTGCGTAGCTGCCTCGCCACTCTCCTCCAGCCTCCATGGGCCTCGACGAGCTCCCACTCGTCGCCCTCGCTGGAGCTGGGCCCGGCAGGCCCTGCTGCGGCCCCCGCACCGGCGGCCGGCCCCAGGCTGCTGGGGCTCTCCGCGCCGCTGGCGCGAGAGGGAGCCGCGGAGCCCGACCCTGTGGACTGGGAGGGTCGGGACCACGGCTCCGCTACCATGGCGAGATCTTTTCTTCGGATGCTTGCCCTGAGCCATACCAGCAATGGCATGATCTCTGTCAGTAAACCTGCTGGGGGTCTCTGGATTCCTGCATGTTCAGAATTTCAAGGATGTCCCGAGCGAAACGCCCAGAAAAATCGCGGACGCGTGCGCATTAATCGCCTCTGAGCTCTACTCCCTCGGAGAGGTGCGTATGATAATACATATCTATATATATATATATATGTGTATACGTTCCTGCTGGCATGTTGTTTCTGCCCAGAGCGTCTCCTCATGCGTCTCCGCAATATTGGGCAAGCTGGCATGGCGCAGCTCGGCCGCCGTAGCAGGGGCCGCCTCAGCTTCGGAGACGCCCCTGCCATGCGCAGTAGCGTCTCCGCCAACATCGGGGAGCACGTCGTCGAACGCGTCCTCGACTGCTTCTTGAGCCGTCGAAAGGGCCATGTCGTCCTCCCCCATCCCCTGTAGAAACGCACTGGCTCTAAAAATGCGCATCGCTTCCGCGTCGGTCACGCGGCATCTCCTCCCCGTTTCGGCCCATGGGAATGACCGCCCACCGCGACCGCTGGCCCGGGAGATTTCTTCACGCTCGGCGCTGGAAGAGGCGGCCGCGAATTCGCCGAAGCCTTCATCGCGCAACCGTCGGTTGCGACGACCACCCCTTCCATGGCCCTTCCCCCGTCGGCGAAACACACTCCGCAATGCCCTGCGCACTCGCCGCGCGGGCTTCTTAATGAACCGCCCCCCGCTGCATTTTGCGCGCTGGTAGCCTAGGAATAAATATTCAGCGGTTTCAGCGTCAGCGAAGCCGGGGGGCAAATCCGACTTGTCAATCCGCTCGGTTCCGTCGGATGATAGCGCGTCGGTATCGGCCCCAGAATCGATGGGCGAAACCCCAGCGGAGGTTTGGCCCCATAGGGCAGTCTGGCTCTCGGGAGCGGCGCGCGATGGAGGGTTTGAAGGCTGCCCCCAGCCCGGTTGCGCTGATGACGTCGGGTAGCTTCTGCCAGTTCCTGGACCTTGCGGGGCCGTCGAGAGCAATGCAAACGCCTCCTCTGAAGCGTTGGGGTCGCCCGCCCATGCGCTGCTGGGCGCGGCCGCGTCTCCGCCAGCGTTCGTCGTGCATGCACTCGCGCGCCCGCGCCCTGCGCCCCCCTGCAACGCGTTTCCGAGGTTGCCATGAGCGCGCCCCGCCCGACGTCCAGAGATGCGCGCGCGGTCCAACAGTTCATTGACATTGTTGGGCCCGTGGCATCTAACCGCTGAGAGGCTGAATCATCTGCGCAGCATTCCAGGGCCGAGCCATAGGGCTCTAAACAACACCGTTGTGAACAGCTGGCAGTCCCGGATGGCAAAACCGACTGAGTCAGCCTCAGGGCGGGCCATCTCGGACCTGGCGGAGATGGAATCCGTTCCCCCGCCCGGCTCGGGCCTGAAGTCCACGACCGCCGCCCATGAGGTGAGCTGTCGCTCATCTCCACGGTTCTCGAATCTGGCGCTCAAGAGAAACATCGCGCGCGTGGCGGGGTCCGCGCGAACGACTTGCATCGAACCACCGCACTTAATGATCTGGGGGGGGATTCGCATCGCAATGGCGCGCGCTACCCCACCCAGACCACGCTGCAGGCATGCAGCTTGTCGTTGTAGAGTCACGCGCGCGCTCGCGACATTCGGCCGCGCATGTACTTCACGAGTAAACTCGAGGAACGATGCTTTCCATGACGGGTCCCAGTATGAGCCCCTTGTCGTGCGATCGCCTCCATAGTTGTGTTTACCACATTGCGCGCATCCTATAGCACGCCCGATGACCGACCACAGAATGCTGAAAGTAACATACTTGGAGAATTCCAAGAGAGGTCTGTGACATCATTGTTGGCGGTCATCGGTGTGCCCATCGCCGTTAGGCGGCGGATTGGCTGTGGAGGCGCGCCCCCATGTTGGCTCAGGAATATGGGGGTCGCGCTTCCGCAAGTTCGTCGTAAAGCGGGATAGAATGGCGCAAAGCAGAGGCGTACACGCTTTTCAAAATAATCAAGCGGATGCCGCCCATAGTAAATGTAGCGCGCCGGCTAAGGGTGATTCCGCCTGCTCGCCAGTAGTCGCGCTCTGACGTCGCAGCGGCGTTGGTGGCGCACCAAGCCGCGCCGTGGGCAAGCATTGCGACAGACAGCGCTGACCACTTCTTAGTGGGGCCGCTCTGCTACCAAGGAAAAAACAGGATGAGGACAATGCGGCGATGGGGTTTGGGATATAGTGTACGACGTCGCATATTCTAGGGGCGTGGTCGAATCCCTCTTCCAATGCGATGGTGAAGAGCCGAATCTTCAGGCAGTGAATGCACATTGGGCGCTGGCGTCATGAGCCAGACGCCGACGGCGCGCTCGCTATGCTCGATGCACGCATGCCCCATCCAAGCCACCCTTCCGGAGATGTACACATCACACTCGCAAGGCGTCCCCAGAACAGGCAAGACGGACCAACACACCCTCGAAACGTCCTCAAGATGCCCACGGACGCCGTCAGCCAGGCCCTACCGCGCTCACATTGATTCAACAAAACGAAATGCGATGTTCTTTGCTCCTGCAACTTTTCCGCTTGAGATCGCATCGGGGAGCTGCGGGAAGCCCCGAGAAGCTCCCGGGACGACCCCGAGACGGCGCCGAAAGGGCACGAAAAGCACCGGAGACGGCCCAAGACCAGCCCAAGAGGGCCCCAAGACAGCCCCCACACCTGTCCAGACATTCCCGCGATGATTCAATCGAGCCTCTAGGACCCAGGAAGAGCTCCGTAGTGTCCGCATAACCTCAGCTAGCGAGTTGTGTATATGCACTTTTGTGTAGTAGCACTTTTCAGCAGTCTCAATGAGCATGATGCGTCGCGAGCAGGTGTTTCACGTGTCTGTACCAATGCCATTTGATGTTCTGGGGCCCCTGAGTCAGGCGCAAGGTTTCGCATATTACGAATTGCTGCGGTTGACAAGATAAGCTGTTCCATCGAAGGCGCCCCGAAAAAGCTTTGCGCGCTGCCATCGGTTGATATTGGTAGCGGAACCGGAGATCCGCATTCTCTGGCTCCCCCGTCGCCACCATGCCAGACGGCGCAGCTCGCGCGCCGCCCCTGGCCACGCCGCCGCCAGGCGGGCCGCCGGCAGCCTCTGCCGCCGCCACCCCCGCCGAGACCGACGCGGAGGGCAGCCGCACCCCGCCGAGCAGCGCGGATGCAGACGAGGCCGACTACGCGGATTGGAACGGCTGGCAAGGCAGGCGGACCCGACAGGAGAGCTCCACCAAGGACGGGGGAGGGCGAAGCAAAGATGCAGGCCTGTCCAAGACGGCGCCGAGCTACGAGCTGTTGAAGACCGACGGCCACAAGGCCTTCCGACGCAAGCTGGACGCCTTCGAGGGGCGCCGCAGGAAGCGCGGCGCCACCGCAGCCAGCGAGGGAGCGCTCTCAATCGCGAGCTCGCTGCAGGGCGAGGTCGCGGGGGCCACGGGCGACATCGACCTGGACATGTCAGGGGCGGAAGAGGCTTGCAGGGAATTGTTCCACGCGCCGATGAGCGCTGCACGTGCGACATCCAAAACGAGCTGCCAGCCCGCGCAGATCTTCGCTTCGGCAAGTTCCCTTGCCGAGAGAAGGAGGCGATGAAGATGCGCTGCCTTCGCCGCGAGAGAGAGCCCAGGAAGCTCAAGGAGTGCGGGATACAGATCTCAGACATGCTAGCGGGCTGGCACCCCCTTGCACGCGCGGCTGCCCCGCCGTCGGGCGCCGCCCAAGTTCGCAGCCAACGCGTGGGCGGCTCCTGCTGGACGAGAGCGAAGAAAGCCCTGCTCGACGCGCATTGGGCCGAAGCCATGCCCGACAAGCGCGACGCGAAACGAATAGAGAAGATGCCCGGTCGGACAGCGCCTGAAGGACGACGCGAACTACGCGAACGATCACGAGTGGGAACGAGGCCTGCGCTACGAAGACTCGCACCTGCAGGAAGAAGAGCACGGGGACGACGACAAGCATGACAACGACGGGCAAGAGGGGGAGACCGCCGTCGGGGAGGCGCTGCCGCAGGAGTTCGAGGAGGCCCAACCGGCGCGCGACGAGGCCCACATCAGCTTCGTGGACGAGGTGAAACGCGCGGCGGAGATCGCCAAAGCGAAAGGATTCCACCCGATCGTCGCCCCCGCCCCCGAGAACAGCCACCAGCGCGACGGCCGCGCAGGACCCGCGCGGGCGACGAGACCAGGCACTGGCAAAGGCAAAGAACGCGGCAATGGCAAAGGACGCCGCAGAAAAAATGGCCCACCACGAAGCGAAGCTTTCCGGCCTCAGAAAGAGCGCTTGGCAAGGGCGCGCCATCGTCGCCAGCGGGCTCGACTGCGTCGGGCGCCGCCCAGCAGCGTGGCCCGAGGTTCAAGCGCCGCAGGCACAGCGGCTTCATTATGCCCGAGGACGCGGGCGCAACGTGGAGGATGTTGAGACGCTGGAGTGCGCCAACTCGACCGAGGAAATCTTCCCGCTGACCACAGGCGGAGGCATCGGCGATGGAGGTGCCACGCGAACCGTCATGGGCGACAAACAGGCGCGGGCGCAGTGCGAGGAGCTACTTCGCACGAAGCAAAATTGCGCGAGGTCGAGCACGGCATGAGTGATCGAAACTTCCGCTTCGAAGACGGCAAGGCGCCGGATTGCACGCAAGCGGTGACGCCGAGACGGGGCCGTTCGGCGTCAAGAAGCAGATCGCGACCCAGCTCGTCGAAGGTTGGGCCGCGCTGCTGATCGCGCGACCATGTATGCAGGATTGGGACTTGATCCAGAACTACCGAGCTAGAAAGTTCACGATAAAGGAGCTCCCCGACATGGATTTGATGAAGTCCGAGCGCGATGACAAGGGCCACTTCCTCATATCATAGGACCCACTGGGCGGAGCTGGGCGCGACGCCGACGACGCCCAGAACGAGGGGCCCCCCCGCCGACAGAAATGACAGCAGCAGCGACTCGGCGGACAGATACACTGAAAGAGATTCGGTCAAGGGCGGCGAAGGCGCCGACGGGGGCCCGGCGGCGACGCACCCCGACGCCTTCCACCTCGAGATGCGCGCGATGATGGGCGCGGACACCCGCTCGAACCTGGCCCTGGCGCTGGAGCAGGCGGCGTGAGACATGATGGACACGCTGCGCGGGCCGCTCAAGCGGATGGTCTGGGAGGCCCTCGTGGACCAGGGGGCCTCGTCGCAGGAGCTGCTCGAATCTCCGCAGATCGAGGTTATCCAGATCGAGATGCGGACGGCTGGGGCATCTCCAAGCCTGCCGCGACCCGCGACTTCCTGAACAAGATAACAAGACCGACAACGAGAAGCCCGGCGAAATCTTCTTCGCTCCCCCGCGCAAGCACTGGCGCCCCTGGCAGCGCGCGAACGAGAAGATCCCCGAGGAGCGAGCCAAAGAGGTCAACGATGCCAGGGGCGAGAAGAGCGGACGTCTCTCAAAGTGATCCTGACAGCGTTTTTGAAGCAGCAGAACGGAAACCGACGCGCGCATGCGGAAGGCCCGCGGCAGGGGCTACACTGGCGGACGAAGACGCGGAGGAAGTGGCCAGGATGTCCTTGCAGGCTCGACCAGCGCAGGTCGGGGGTGAAGTGCAAGGTCCAGGGCGTGGACTTGCCCTGTCAGATGCCCGCGAGACTGCAGTCGACAAACACGGAGTTCGTCCACCACGTGAACCCGGCACGCGCGCGCACGGGGGGCCGCGTGATCCTGCGATGCAAGTTCGCCCAGAAGGCTCAGAACTACCCGAGACCGATGGCGAGGAAGATGGCCCACCTGATCGCCCACCAGGCCATGGCCGACGATATCGGCGACATCAACGCGGCCGAGCGGTCCACATGGAAATCGGCGCCATCGAGTACACCGACGTGATACAGGAGCTGATGAAGCGGTTCAACGCGTCGGCGATCCGAGCGGTCAAGCGCGCGCGCCAGCCTGGGCCGCCCTTCGAATGCAGCGCTGACGGTTGCTGCGCAGCACGCGGGCGCCCAGGAGGAGTTGACCCAGTGCGCCGGGCCCTCCCGGCGCGAGACCTGCCAAGGCAGGCAGAGGCCCCGAGCGGTTCGCGTCGCAGCGATGCCGAGGGCCAAGAGGTTCAACGAGGTGGTCTGCACCGACGTGCACAACATCACGTGGAAGAAGACGGAGAGGAATACCCTGGCCATCATGGACGAGTTGACACGCTACGAGGTCGACTACCCGATCGAAGGAGACGTTCCTGAACGAGACAAAGCTATGGAAGAAGCTCTGGATCAGTTGGGCCGGCAAGCCCGAGACGATGCGAACGGGCGCGGCGAGCTCGCGCGCGGCCAAGCGCATGCGCGACTGGACGAGCACGCATAACGTCGAGCTCGACCAGATCCTGAAAAGCGCGCGTCACATGTTAGGCCTGATGGAGCGGAACCGCGCGGCCAGGAGGGAACAGCCGGCCAGCGGAACACCCTGGGGAGCGCGCGCAGGTTCCCGACGGCGGCGCTGGCCTTGGGGGCGCAGCCGAAGATCCCAGGCACCCTCTGCGACGAAGACTTCGACCTGTTCGAGCAGGCCTCGCTGGTCGACCCCAAGAGCGAGGCGCGCGAGATGGCGATCAGGAGTGCGGCCGCCGCCACAGCCTTCATCGAGGCCAGCTGCTCGCGCGCCGCGCGGGCGGCGCTGCCGGCGCGCAGCTGGCCGATTAGGGGGAACTGCGAGATCGGCGAGTGCGGGTCTACCTCTGGCGACCCAAGCAGACGCGAGGGCCGGCGAAGCACCGCTGGCACGGCCCAGCTCCGGCGACGGCAGCAGACGAAGGTCGCAGAGGACAATGCGACGCGCGCCTCAGTGGCGCGGGCGCCGCACGGATGCACGACGCACCGATGCACCGCGAATAGCTTCGCCCCGAGCTGCGCGAGTCCCGCGAACGCGACTGGCGCAGCAAGGGCCCCGACAGCCCGCTCGGCGCGATCGAGAAGCTCGGGGGCGCGCTCAGGCGGACGAGGGGGGCCTGCAACTACCGGGACCTCGCCGAGGAGGGGCGCTTGCCCCAGCGCGACGGAACCCTGGGCGACATGGGCGGCATCAGCCCCTGCTTCCAGGCATCCACGGAGACGGGCGAGACCGACGGACCGACAGGAGCAGCTGCCGCGGCGGCCCCTGGAGATCCTCAGCCGGCGACGCCTGGCGAGGACGACGGCGACGGACCAGGCGCGGCCAGCGCAGGCGCGTCTGGCAGCGCTGCGAGGAGCCTAGCTGGTTCCACGTTGAGGCAAATGCTAGGAGGACTGTCGTGGCTTTCAATCGCAATGACGGCTGGGGGCCCTTCAACGAAGCGGACGTGGACCCCGCAGCCCGCTGCCCCCTACGCCCCCTACTCAAGTGGAAGATGAAGGACTGGCAAAAGGTGGCCAACGGGCGCGCACTCTACAGAGGGTTCAAGCACCGCGACGTCGCCGAGGGCCAGCTCGACATGGAGTCGCCGACCCTCAGCTGGCTCGGCCGACGCACGGCAATGCCCCGGGCGTCTCTGAGGAAATGGAGGGAATTCATCGCGGGTGCGAAGTCCGCGCCCCTGCAGGCCGAGGGCGCGAGCGCGCGCGGCCCCAGGCCGCGCGCGAGCCCGACGAAGGAGATGAGCGAGATGCTCTCTTACCATATCGGCCTGCAGCCCGAACAGCTGTTTAAGATGGCCAATTGGCGACCCGCGGCCGCCCAAGCTCAGGCGCCACCGCTCCGACGAAGTCACGAAGGATATCGGGCTCCAGAAGCGCGAGCTCGAGGATTGCCTGCCGTCGCCCCCGCGCCCGGCGAAGGTCGAGGACGACCCGATCGACGCGCGCAGCTTCGAGGGCCAGGCCCACGCGGTGGACGGCCCGATCGGCAAACACGTGAACGATTTCATCGGCTGCAGCGAAGGCGCGACGAACGAACGGGACCGCTACGCGAAGCTTGACGACACCGAGCGCTTGCAGGCACGGCCAAGGGCGCTCGGCGAGAAGTTCAAGTTCGGCAAGTGAGAGTTCGGGCCGAGTCTGATCTTCGCTGGAAGCGAAGCGGAGCAGTCCCTGAGCACCTACAGCGTGACCCTCAAGTTCGAGAAGTACTTGCACGCGGTGAACCCCTTCACCGTCGAGAAGCACCGGAGAGCTGACCCCCCGAGCGCGCCGTCGCCGAAGGAGCTCACGAACTTCGGGGCCCTGAATAGAAAATTGCACTGGCCGGCAGCCGAATACATGATCATGGCAGCGGCTACCGCGCCATCACGAGCTTCGGCGACAGGTCGAGCCACCGTGCAGGACATACTGGATGCGAGCAAGGATCTGCGCTTTCTGAAAGCCAACGCGGACGCGGGGCTGCACTTCGGTTTCGACAGCGCCTTGACCAACCTGCGAGTTGGCAGCTACGCCGACGCGAGCTGGGCGAGCCGACGCGACGGCAGTTCGCAAGGAGGCGACGCGATCTTCACCGGACCCGCGGACGAGCTCAACGCCAGCACCCCGCTGCCTGTCGTAGCAATGTAGTGGACCTCGAAGAAGTTGCAGCGTCTGTGCAGGAGCTCGCTGTCGGCGGAAGCCAAAGCAGCAGCTTTGGGGCGGACTCACTGATGTGGGTGAAGGTCTACCTGGCGTGGAGCTTGCGACCAGACCTGGAGCTTGAAGAAACGATAGTATACCTGGGAGAATCGCCGTTCATCACGGAAACGAAGTGCCTCTTACGATGCGTCGCGCTCAGCGACGGCAGGCCTGGGCATCTCGGAGAAGAGGACGGCCATCGAAATGAAGATCGTGAACGAGCAGATGACGGGGATAGGCGCCACCTGGATGTGAGTGAACACGCAGCAGCACATGGCGGACGGGTTTACCAAGCTCTCGACCCGCCAGATGAAGGCAGACGTGCTCCGCCGAGGAGTGCACGCGTTGCGGCACTAGCCTGGCTTCGCGGCTGGCTAGAAGCTTTCCAAAGGGGCGATGGAGGTGGACGACGCTGGGGAGGCACTGCACGATACACTCGACACGACACCTGTGACAAAGGCAAAGTCGAAAGCGAAGGCCAAGGGCAAGCGCAATGTTGGCGCAAGTGGAGCGAAGCTGGCTGCGGCACTGACAGCTAGCGAAGGCGGTTGCGCGGAAGGACAAATGATACAGTACACGCCCAGCGGCGTCCAGCTGTTCAACCCACCGACGCCTGCCGACTGGAACGACTTGATCATGAAGATGATGATGCTCGGTTTCGTGATGTGACTTGCTGTGGCGTTCTACTGCGGGTTTCGTGCTGGACTGTGGTGGACACACTGGACCAAGCAGCTCGAGCATGACACAAAGATCGAGAAAATGCTCGAGCCCGAGGCAGAGCCAGGGCCCGTCAAGGTCAAGACCACTGGCACCGACCCGAAGCCGACGAAGCAGAACCACATACGCAGCGTGCACGTCCAGTCGCAGTGTCGCTACAATCTAGACCTTAACACGCCGAGGTTTCAGCGGCTGCCCGAATACGCTCATGGAGCTTTCGTGACCGGATGAAGGGGTACCCCGAGGCCGCTTCGGCAGGAAACCAGTTTGGCATGATGGTCGGCATGGCCGACAGGAGAATGACGGCCGACAAGGCCGACGCGAGCAAGTTGGTCGGCGGAGGCCGACTCGTGACTGAGTGCTCCGAGGAACACACCTTGTGCCTGTTTCTGCCCGGCGAGATCGACCGATCAGTGGGTGTGCTGACAAAAAAAAAGATATTGATGTCGCTGTCGCGACCGCTGGTGAGTTCCACATTCGAGTCAGACTGGCTTGTGTAGGGGACCCGCGGTGTTTGTGACGTTTTATCTATTTTGGTTTCGGTCCTATTCCCGTTTTGAGTTTCGAGATTTCGCTTCTTGGTAAAACTCCGGGGAGCCTTGATATGGGCATTGCGCGAGTCTGAATGAATATGTGCTAACTCCTTCTTCCGCTCGTGACAATATAACCCCAGTTATATGGAGGTGTGGATATGCATTCTGAATATTGGCACAGCTCAGCAGTTTCAGCGAGCATGATGTGTTGCAAGCAGTTGTTTCACATGTGTCTGCACCATTGCCAAATGATGTTCAGGGGCCCCTGAGTCAGGTAAAAGGTTGCGTACCTTACGAGTTGATACGATTATCAAGAAAAGCTGTTCTCTCGAACACATCCCGAGAAGACTTCGTGTGCTGCCATCAGTTGATACGTAAAGCCATCGCACCCAACACGGCCCCAAGATCCCGACGGGCCCCCAGAAGGCCTCCAAGAAGACCCCAAGAGGCCCCCAAAGCCCCCACGAGGGCCCAAAGAAACCTCCAAAAAGCTTCCAAGATGCCTAGGAGTTGCCTTCAAGAGTTGGAATGGGGGGAAGAAGAGGGAGAGGAGAAGGAAAGAAGGAGAAAGGAGAAGGTGGAGAAGGAAACGGAGGATGAGGACAAGGAGAGGGAGCCGAAGACTCGCACCAGCTCGGAGAGGGCGCTGAACGCGAGTGGGTCTCAAACTCAACATCTTCTCTGTTGCGCTGCTGCGCTAGCACGGTGGCGGGATTTGCCGTAGGCAGCTCAACAGAAGAAGAGGAAGCGGACAAAGACGACGAGGCGCCACGAGCATCCCCGGGACCAGCGCTACGACGCTACGACGACGATACCAGCGGGCCGCGGCCAATCAGGCCCGTGTGGCCATCGCGGGCGGCCCCGGCGTCCTCCTCGGCGGGGCTCAACTCTCCGTACCTGATTCTGAGGATATCCCGGCTCACCGCCTCAAGCTGGCGGAGCCCAAAGGCCAAAGCCAGAGGCAGGAGGACAACGACGATAACTGCGGCGACGATGGCGGCGAAGGAGGCTGAGGTAAACAACACATCATCGTTGCAAATCTGCCCGCTCACGCAAAACATGAGGCTAAGACTGGCAACCTATGCGTCACCCGTGCATGGTAAGAGGCGCCCTGCCATCCTTGCATGTTAGTGTTTCCTCACTGTGTGAGTGGGGACTCACTTGGAGGAGCGTTCTAAACGGCTGACCTCGATCGAAAAAAAGGCCACGGATGCGCACAAACGCGCTACGTAAAACTAAGCCACCCAGAACATGACAAAAGTGAACGAAGATTCACGCATGGCCCGTTTCAACCTGAGAATCTGCACCAAACAAACGCTCAGGCCATTCGGTTGGAGAACCCACTAACCAAGGAGGAAGCCCCCATTCCACAAACTCTCTCCAAGTCGAACGGAGCTGACATGGCAGCGGGCACATCAGAAGCAGAGTCCCGTTCTCATCCGCCGTGCCTCTCTGATCCCAAATGCACATGCAAGGGCATGGACAAGGACGAAGACAACGAGAGCGACGACCACGATGACGAGCAGGGGGTGAATGTGGCGGAGAAGGGCGAGGAGAAGGAGGGCGAAATCAAGGGCGAGGACAAGGAGGAAGAGGCAGTACGAAAACAGGGAGGCGGCGGTGGGGAAGAAAGACGGGTCTACAAGCTAACTTTCGCGCAAGATCTGACACCCTACCCCTCCCACCCATCCCTTCCGATTGCGCTGAATTGTGTTCTATCCGCCTGCTGGGCTGTCCCAGGATGTCCTCGATCCTCAAAGTGCCCCCCATCGCGTGATGCGCATTCAGAAAGGGGGGCCTTGTGCAATGGACAAGAGATGGCGAAGGAGCAAGAAGAAGAAAACAATGATGAGGATGGAGGGGGAGCAGGAGCAGGGGGAGGAGGAGGACCAAGGGAGCACAGAGGAGAGACAAGGAGGAGAACGGCAACGACGAGGAACGAATCGGATCCTAAAGTGAGGCCCGCGCGGGGGCGAGAGCGCAACTATGAACGACGGGAGCACAGCGTCGATCCTGAAATGTAGCCAACACTGCAGCGGGATCAACCTCTTGATGAATCAAACATGGGAGGCATCGATTGTTGAAATCCTGCGTCGGAAAAAGATGCGGGGAGGGGAGCGCCCCCGCCCAACACAGTACCAGTGAAAAGAGGAGACTTCTACTCAAGTTGCGCAAAGAAATGCCAAGAGCAAGAGCGAGGGCGAGGGCTAGGAGAATGAGGCGGGCAAATACAAGGGGAATGAGGTCAACAGCAAGGGCGAGGGCGAGGGCGAGGCAGACGAGTGCGAGAACGGGGGAGATGAAGATCAGAGGGGAAGAGCGAAGAGAAGGAAGGCGAGAAAACAGGCAACCGAGCCAAAGGAGGAGCAGCAGCAGCAGAAGCAGGACGGGGACGTCGAGTTTTTCCAGCGCAATTTTGGAGGGAGAAGAAGGAGCGAAACGGCCAGCACCACGACATAGCTCCTCCGCAAAGCGACCGTGACTGCACTGCTACAAGAACATAGATTGAGATGGTCGCCAGGCAACCACCGCGTCCGTGGAACCACGAAGAAACCCGAACAGCGAAACCATAGGAGGAACAGGAAAAGTGGATAGGAAAAAGGGGAACGCCGAAGGGCCAGGAAGAAGGACAGCTTCGCAGTGTAGGGAACTCGGCCTAGGGCAGGACGTGTAGAATTCGCCAGAATGTAAACTCCAAAAAGGAGGATGAGGAGGAGGAGGAGGAGGAGGAGGAGGAGGAGAAGGAGCAGGTGGAGGAGGAGGACGAGGGAGAGGATAAAGAGGGAAGAACACACAGGCTGGCATGTATTAGGCCGCGTACCAGACTTACCCTATCTGGCACAGGAGGGGCAGCCGCAGTGGACAGGGGGACGAGGAAGGGGAGCGGAAAGGCAAAGCGCCCGCTTCGGCCAAGAAGGACGCAGCCTGCTGAAGACAGTCTGGGTGAAAAGATAGCCCTGGCAGGATCGCAAGCGGCCGACAAAAGAGAACACTGCGGGTTCGTTGGCGAATCCCTGGTCAGGGAGCGGTCGGCGAAACCCGGGGCACTCCACCAACCATCTCCGAGTGCTCCGGCGCGAACACCAACCATTTCATGGAAGGGGCACTCCGCGCCACGCATGTGGAGGAGAGCCGAGGGGGAAAGAAGGAAGGGAGCGGAGGAGGGGAGAACGAAAAACTACGCGTGTAGCAACTAGACCTCGGGCAAGATCGGACAAGAATTGGAGCCGCATGGTTCGGGGGTGGATGAAGACGAGACAGGCAAAGGAGAGAACGGGGGGAAACAGACGAGGGGGAAGGATGCACCAGGTGCGCGGTACAACTGTGAGCCCCTTTCCGATCCATACAGGCCCAAATTGTGATGCTATCGGCCACGCGGCTGGGACATCAAACGGTCCCCGGGATACCCCGAATCGACGGACTGGCATCCCCTAAACTAGCCGCCCGAGAGGAGACAAGGCGAAGGAGGGAGGAAGACAGGGAACAGGAAAGAGGGCCCGATCGCCCGCGCCTGGCGCATGCCATCATGCCGCGCGCGGGCGCGGTTACCGCCTCGCTGCGGGCCCGAGATCACACTTGATTGTGAAACAAAATTTTGCCAGCTCGCTCCTGCCGCGTACGCGGGCCCCAAAACGCAAACACCTGAAATAGCCCTGCACTCGGGAGCTCGCGAAGCAGCCGCGCATGTAGCAGGGTTGCCCTGCGAACGCGGCCGGAACTATGGCCGCAAATTCGCGCAGGATGGGGGAACAGGAGGGGGAGGAGAAGGAGGGAGGAGGGGTGGAGGGACGGGGGCGACAAAGAACACCTCGGGAGACCGCCGCACTGCTGCAATGATGCGTCGCCAAGCCAGCCCGGTTCAAAATTGCACGGAGCTTAAACGAGGAAGGAAGGGAGCAGGCGAAGGACGGAGGACAGAGAAAATGCAGCCCTTCTGTATGCCCTGGAAGCTGGCGGGGCCACGCACTACCACGACCCCCCCGCGCCAACGCAGCTGCGCAAGAAAAAACAAATCCGCCGACCCCTTGGGGACACGGCGTGTAAAATGCTTCCCCCTCCCCAAACCCATCCCTCGGGAGCCCGGCCCGGCCGGTTGGGAGGGAAGGGGGGGCGGGGGGCAAAGGTGTCAGCCGCACCCTTGGAGCCTCAGGGAGCCCAAAACGGGCCAACAGGGCCCCAAAAGGCTCCCCGGACGGTCCAAGAGGGCTACGAGACGCCGAAAGATCGCTCCAAGACGCCCAAAATCGCCCCCTGACGGTCCCAGAGGCCCCCACGACGCCCCAAGAACCACCAAGAAGCGTCCCAAGAGGCCCTCCAAAAACAAAAATCGCCCCCTGCCCTTGGAAGAACGTATATTTTTAGCACATTCGCCTCTTGGGTTTTCTCGAGACCCACGACGGCCCAAGAAGCCTTTAACATCGACCCAAGATAGCCCAGGAGGCCCCCAAAAGGGCTCCAAGACGGCCCACGAGGGCCCCAAGACGGCCCCTGAAGCTTCCAAAACGACCGAAGAGGGCCCCAGGACGGCCCCAAGAGGAGGCCCAGAGGGGGAACCCGAATGAACATTTCAAGCACTCGGCCCCGATTATCCCGGCAAAGCAACCTAACAGCGATGTGTAGGAGCATATCTGGAAGCATTCCCCTTAAGATTCAAATGAGAATCCAGTTGTAGAGTTCTGCTGTTCTCGCAGTCGTAGTCGCATTCGCGATGACAGTCGCAGTGGCAACGGCAGTCGCAGTCACAGCCTCAGCCTCAGCCTGCCTCAGCCTCAGCCTCAGCCTGCCTCAGCCTCAGCCTGCCTCAGCCTCAGCCTCAGCCTGCTTCAGCCTCAGCATCAGTCTGCCTTCAGCTTCGGCCTCAGCCTCAGACTGCCTCAACCTCAGCCTGCATCAGCCTCAGCCTCAGCCTCAGCCTGCCTCAGCATCAGCCTGCCTCAGCTTCAGCCTCAGCCTCAGCCTGCCTCTGCCTCAGCCTCAGCCTGCTTCAGCCTCAGCCTCAGTCTGCCGTCAGCCTCGGCCTCAGCCTCAGCCTGCCTCAGCCTCAGCCTGCATCAGCCTCAGCCTCAGCACGAAGCAACCCAGCTAGAAGGACAAAGCGCTGAATGTACACCGATGTGTTCGACGACTGCGTATGTAATGATGTGACGATATACAGACTGAGCCCTTCGTGAATGTCTACATGTTTTTCTGACGCCTACAAACGGCGCTGACGTGTGTGTGAAAAGTGTCCGCGCAGCAAAAGCCGGCGAAGCGTGCAGACAGCCAGCTGCAAAAGGTTGCGAGCGGCTCTTGGAAGACGTTTACGGAACGGAGCTACGGTGTCTGAAAACAATGGCATCGAAGCGAAGAGCCTCGGAGCCCTGCAGCCTGAGAAACACCGCAGGAACTCGCATACTGAAAAGGAATGCATTGCAAACCGCACGTTGCGAACCCTGCAGGCTGAGAAGCACCGCAGGATGTCGCATGCTGAAAAGCACTTGTACTGCAGAGCGCAGGCTGCGAAACCTGCAGGCTGAGAAGCACCGCAGGAACTCGCATGCTTTCGAACACTACTGCTCGAGACCGCAGCTGGAGAGCGGCAGACCGCAGGCTGAGAAGCACCGCGGGCAGAGAGACTTGCAAAACTCAGATGTCCTGATCGTCTTGGAGGAAGTCACGCCAGTCCGGCGGCTGCCAAGAATCGATGATGCGCCTGGAGCCACCGCCCGTGCTGCCGCCGATGTCCAGGTAGTCGCCATCGCCCCTGAACAGACGGCCGTGCCCGCACGCCAGAATCGCTTGGTTGCGGATTTGAAGCAGCGCTCCGCTCTCAAACATCTGCAACACGTCCTGCTGCCTGCGCGTGAAGTTCGGCTTTGCCTGGCCAGCCTGGGCAGACAGATATAGGGAAAGCCGCTCCCCCTCGTTGTAGCGCGCGATGGCCTCGGCCTTCTGGTGGTGCAGCCGGCGCCGCTGTTGCCGCAGAGCTTCCTCGGGAACTGCTGCATCACGGCCCTCACTGTGATCAGCTTGCAACGCTTGCGTTAACCAATCAACGTCGAAGCGCCCTGAGAAGGCCAGCACCTCCCAGATCTGTTTAGTACCGGCCACGCGTTGCAAATGGCGATGCCACCGCTTACGCTTCTGGTCTTTCACAAACTTGGCGACGCTACCCAGACCTGCACCCTTGGCCTGGCCACCTTTTCCCGCAGGCTGAGAAGCACCGTGAGAACCTTTCTTACCGCCTGGCCCTTTGTTCGGACCCTGCGGAACCGCATGGCCCCCTTGTGGCGCAGACTTGCCTTTCGCTTTTCCCTTTTCGATATCCCGTTCCTGAAGCGCACGCTGCTGCCGCGACTGCTCGTACTGGTCGCGAGCTACTCTGACCAATTCCTGGCGCTCAGGCTCCGTGAGAACGTAGCGCATGTCGTCGATGTTCTTGCTCCGCAGAAAGTCATGTCGAAGCTTAAGGACAGAGAGAATGGCTCGGCCAGTCTCCTCCTGAGACGCAAAGGCCGTGTCATATTCCGAGCCAGGCTGAGGAGCGCCAGCTGGATCAGTGTCCGCTGGCTCCGTGGACTTCCTCTTTTTGAAAAGCAAGAGACTGAGATGATGGAGGACTTTCGGATCGTACTCCTCGTCGTACCTGTCGTCCCAAAGCTGCCTCAGCTCCCTGTGCAAGTCGTCCGCGCGATTCTGAACGACATCCTCGACGTAGTCGGGATCACCCGGTGAAGTCGGTGAAAGCGGAGGAGCAGAACTCGGCGACCGATCCCAATGCACAGAAGACTCGCGGTCCGCCTGTACGCTGACGTCGGCGTCGGAGACGTTTTCGACGACAATTTTCCGCCTCTTGCTCTCCCCAGGCTGAATAGCACCAGGGAGAGTGAGCACAACCGCCACCGCATCGTGTGCGTCGTTGCGCATGCCACGATCCGTAAAAGACGCGCCAACGGCAATGGAGCAGAAACGGGCGACTGCTCCGCAGACCGCGACGTGGTCGCCTTTGAGGTCGGCCGGAGTGGCATGGACCTCCCATACCTTCTCGTCGTTCTGCTCGCGCTGGTAAGCCTCCCGCGCCTCCTGGAAAGTGAGGTTGTCGTCGCCGACTACAAGCACAACGACTGCCTCGTTTAGATTCTCAAGAATCTTGGCCAGGCCGTCCAGGTGCAAGCGGAGATGGCGAACTGTCCGCTTTCGAGTCTGGATGCTCGGCGGTTTCTTGCCGCACACGATGTGCATGTTGGCGATCACCACGTGGAACTTGTCATGGCCTGGTTTGTTCACCTCAAAATGTGAAATAACAGCATCAATATCTCGGCCGCTAGGAGGCCTGTAAACTTTGCTGTCTTCGCACAGAGTCAGTTCCGCAGGCTGAGAAGCACCGCGGAACCCCCAGAGAGTCAAGTAGTTGTCGACCTCCAAGAAGCGAATGCCATCACCGAAAGGCTTACTGAGGATGTCTGTCACGTTGATCCCTGCTCGGCGAAAGCCTTCACGGAACGCACCGACCTCGCAGCCACAGACCATATCAGCATCAGCGGTCTCCACTATCTTGGCGCACAACCTTCCGAAGTTAGCGCAGTGAGTGGCCGCCTGCTTACCAGTCATCATGCCCTGCTCGAACCCGAAATTGAACGAGGCGACCGTGAAAGACGCAGGCTGCACAGCGCCAGAACCAGGCGTCTGTCCACCTTCCTCCGCAGGCTGAGAAGCACCGCGAGGCGGCGCAGGCTGAGAAGCACCGCGAGGCGGCGACACTTCGGACGAGCCTCGCGGAGCAGAGGCTGCGGATGAACGTTGGACATGGGGGTACGGCCAGGGGAACGCCATTGCAATCAAAACTCAGTGGACTGCAGTGAATGAATGTAGTGGCCAATTGAATGCAGAGGACTGCAGTGTCACTAGCAAGTCCTGAACCAAACACAGCTGTGGCGGAAGGAATATGAAGCGTCTGGCTATTCAAAATGTTGCCCGGCAATGTCCTCCTCCTCCTCCTCCTCCTCCTCCTCGTCCTCCTCCTCCTCTTCCTCCTCCTCCTCCTCCTCCTCCTCCTCCTCCTCCTCCTCCTCCTGGTAGTCCTCCCCCTCCCCTCCTCCTCCTGGTAGCCCAGGAATGGGAGTTTTGGGAACTCGAAGAGCACGAAGTGGCCTACAGTTGGCTCCGGGCATTCAAAATGTGGCCCGGGAATGGAGTTCTGGGAACTCGAAGAGCACGAAGTGGCCTACAGTTGGCTCCGGGCATTCAAAATGTGGCCCGGGAATGGAGTTCTGGGAAATCGAAGAGCACGAAGTGGCCTACAGTTGGCTCCGGGCATCCAAAATGTGGCCCGGGAATGGCGTTCTGGGAACTCGAAGAGCACGAAGTGTGTGACTGTTGCATCCGGCCCCCCAGAATGTGGCCCGGGAATGGCGTTCTGGGATGTCGAAGAGCACTTTGTGTGTGACTGTTGCATCCGGCCCCCCAGAATGTGGCCTGGGAATGGAGTTCTGGGAAGGCGAAGAGCACGAAGTGTGTGACTGTTGGTGAAAAACGAGCCCGGCTCATGCCGCCCGGAAACGCCCCAACACCTGCCCGGACCCCCCTGTGGAGTGATCTGTGAGCTCTTTTGAGTCAACTAGAAACCTATCAGTCTTCGCTGTTAGGTAAAAAAACCTGAGGCGCCAATAGGTGCGCCCGAGGAGACCCAAAAGAGGCTCCTAGAGGCCTCCTTCAAAATGCTGCCAGGAGAGCCCTGAGAAACCCAAGAGCAGAGCGGCGATCCGCCAACCGCCCTCGACGAAATCCCAAGAAGCTGAAACCCCAAGATTCCTCAGAAATCGTTCCGCAAACTCCGTTTTCCACTCTTACTGCCGCCCCAAGGGGTCGGCGGTGCGGCGTCAGCCAATAAATTCACTGCGCGCTGCCATGCATTTTCGCGGTTCGCGCTGCCTCGCCTGGGGTGCCATGCGACAGGGCAAAGGCAAAGATCCCGTGCGGCGCGCGTTGTGGACCCAGTCCACCGCTTGAGTGGCACACGCGCTATGCCGCGCTCCCCCTCGGATCCTGTGAACCCAAAGAAGGGGTCCAGAGCGTCACCCGACGTCGTCCTGGCGAGACGGACGCGCGCTCGAAACAGGCGGCGCACTACTGGACAGCGCGCGAAATGCCCCACGCTGTCATCGTGCCCGTCGCACTCGAACAGACATGCGCCTCCCCCTTGAAATTGGCAGCGCGTGCACCACCCATCGCACACCAGGCGCAAGTAGGCGGCCTGGACACATGGCGCACAGCACCCCGCCAGCAGCTGCATTCGGGCCAAGACCCGGGCGAGCCTTCGCCCAGGCGGGGTCACGGCGGGACAACGATCCAGCCGTCGTCGGAGATGTCGGAAAGCGCGTTCTCCAAGCGGCACCTGAGTCAGGACGGCCGCGCGGCGCCGCCGGCCCGATTTCTCAGTCAACCAGCGCTCGACGGGCGCCGAAGCAGAAGTGCGACCTGGCCATCAGCATCGTCGAGCAGCCCAGATGCCCGTGGAACATGGCCCGGCACGCGCGGCCTTCGAACTCGGCAAAATCGGGGGGGGGGAGCGGATCCAATGGGGCGATGAAAAGCAGCACGGATGCCACGTAGACTGCGTACGCTTGCGCGGTCAGCAGCGCCTCCGCGCCCATCTGCCCCCGTAGGTCGTAGGTGCATTAGCGCATCCTTCCACCCTCCAGGCAGACCTTCTGAAACGTAAACACCTTCGACAATAGCATGCAGGCGAGATGCGATAAGCTGGCCTCTTCAACGCGCCAGGACGGCCGTCCAGCCCGCCCGCCGAAGGCGGGGAGCGAGGGCGAAAAACAGATCAGTGCCCGCTGCAACAAGTGCCGACAAGTTGAAGCGGCAAGATGAAGTCCCCGTGACACTTGAAAGTGACAAGATAAAGTCGGGGTGGACAAGAGGGGTACTTAGCATGGTACTGGGGGGGTAACGCAGCAGCCTTACTGTAGCCGCCTCTTCGGGCGCCTCGGGGCGCGGGAGCGGCCGTGCCGTGAAGCCGAAGCCAGCCGCATGCGGAAATACTGTGCGCAACGAGGGAGGAGGCGAGCGCGATGGCCGCGGATGTCTGCCGCTGGTCTCTGTACATCGGCTGCGTGGCCAGGCCCGGAACGAAGACAAGCTGCGGTGCCGCTGACACGGCACTCCCCTCTCAGGCGTCGTCAAGCTCGCCCTGGACAAAGAGGAGACCACGCACCATCTCAGCAGCAGGGTGCCAGAAAGACAGCCAAGTTTGACTTCTAATGCCAGAGAAACAGCCAGCACCGCCGAAAGGATCCGCCAGCTTGGGTCGTGTGTCGGCTGTTCTAGGCCAGCGACTTTCACGCTTTGCGCTTCGCGCATCGTGCCGTAAGAATCGCCAACCGCGGTCAACTCCCCGCCCTCGCGCCACCCCGTGGAGAAAACCGACTCCCCAGCCGAGACCGCGAAACGCAAAGCGCAGTTACCTTCGCGCCCCTGCGGGTGACCTCTGGGCTCTAGACGGTCTTTCCTGTCCCAGTTGCATTGGCCACACGCCGCTGTAGCGGGGAGGGACCGCCACGGCTTGGGGAGCGGCCTCAAGGTCGTCGTGCCGAGGGGCCAGGAGGCCCCGCTGCGGCAGGCTGCCACTTCGGGCGCCCGAGGAGCTCCAGCGGCTCCAAGCTCGTGCCGTGGGGCAGGCCCAGCCGCTCGGTCACCTCCTCCGGGAGGTCCCGCTCCTGCAACTGCCAGCTGGGACGCCCGCGGCACGCGATCACGAGCTGCAGCGGGCCCTCTGGCAGGTGGTACAGGGGCGACCGCTCGGGGGACCCATCGCCCGCCGCCGGCTTCAGCAGCGGGAGGAGCAGGAGCCTGCGGATGGGCCAGGGCACCAGCCGCGAGGGCAGGAGTACCAGCCAGTCCGCCTCGCGGCGGCCTGGCTCGGCAGTAGGAGCAGACCGCGACGGTGATGATCAGTGGTATAAACTGGAGCTGGGCGAAGCTGTGCAGGTGCTGCTGCGGGAATGTCCCCGCGGAGTCGCGGCTCCCGGCCTTCGGCCTGCAGCGCCCCGCGGCATGGCAGGCGGTGGTCGAGGAGGCTCGCCCCGCAGCCGCTGCAAGGCGGAGACGACGCGCCGACGTGTCCCACCCGTACTGCGCCGGGAGCAGGACCAACTCCAGCGGGATCGTCAGCTCCTCAAGCTGGAGGAACCGTGGCCCTGCCTCTGGGGCCCCCCTGGTTGTGCCTGGGCCGGACGAGGGCCCCGCCCTTTTGGTCCGGTCTGCGTCCACGATGGCGGGGAGCGCGTCCACCGCACAATTTGCCACAACGCCGGCCCAGACCACGAGTTCGCTGACGTGGCCCGTCGCAACGTTGCTTCGTCGAAACCCGCAGGTTTCCGTCTACACGAACTCGAGGACGCGGGGGGCGGCAGCAGCTGCAGACGCACCCATACTCATCGATATGACCGATTTCCACTTCGCAGCACGAATCTGCGAAAGCCGCATGAAGGTGGAATGGCAGCAATAAACCAGCTTGTCGCCTCGCTCTCCTCCTTCTCTTTCCTTCTAGATAACTCCTCCCTGTCGCACCCCCAGCCGTGTCGGCAGGCCGAGCGGGACGTTTCGCATGAAACTTCCTAGCCGTGTCAGTAGGGCAAGCGGGGCTTGTCGCCTGAGACGCCCTCACCAAGAGTGATCCTGAAGCTTGACACTTGCAACAGTTAAAGTCAACATTGAGTTATCGCCCTAGCATCGCGCGCATTCGTTTGCAACGCTTTCAAGGACCGAGGGGAGCAAAAAAAAAAAGATGCTCACGCCTTAGCGCCGCTAGTCTTGAAAGCATGCAACAGTTTCAAGGATGTAGGGCGCCTCCTTTTCAAAATGAAGCTCTCGCCTCAGCACAACGCACTTTCGTCTGAAAAGTTTGCAACAGCTGCAGAGATGGAGAACTGCTCCTTTCCAAAATGGGGCTCTCGCTTGAGATGATCCGCCGACCCTGTCGGCGTGTGTGAGAGGGAGTTCTTGGTCCGTCACCCCAGGGTACTCCGAAGAGACGATCTTCCATTCGAGTTGCTCTTCCATTCTCCGAAACTCTCCCGAGACCCTCCTTGGCGCGCCGAGCTCGTCAACTCGAGGTGAATCGAGCCAGGTCGCAATGGAAGTCGTAATTGAGTCGATGGGAACCCCTTCCCTTTGATCCCTTCCCCACCCAGGGGTGGGGGGGGTCACGTGGAAGGTGGGGGGTCAGAATACGGTCCCCCCTTCCCTTTTCGGGCCGCCTTCGACCAAAGTTGGCGCTCTTTCGGCAGAGCAGGTCCAAGATGCTCAAAGAGGGGCCCACGAGGGCCCAGAGTCGCCGAAAGATCGCCTCCAGGACGCCCCGAGATACCTCCCAGAACACTCCCAAGAGGCCCCAGGAGGCAAAATGTATTGACTTTCAAATGTTCGTGACAGAATTTAGCGTTGCTGTTTTTTTCTGCTTCCAGACGCTCCAAGGCGGCCCAAAAGGCCTCAAATGTCACCCAAGGACGGCTTACGAGGCCGTCAAGAGAGCGCCGATACGGCTCAAAAGCCTCCAAAACGGCCCAAGAGGTCTCCAAGACGGCCCAAGACTGCCTCAAAGAACGCCCCAAGAGGGGCCCCAGGGGACGAACACGAATCGACATTTCAAGCTCACCGCCCAAGAGGCCCCAAGGAGACCCCAAGAGGCTCCCAAGAGGCTCCCAACAGGCCCACAAGAGGCCCACAAGAGGCCCACAAGAGGCCCCTGGGAAACCCCAAGACGCTCCCAAGAGGCTCCCAAGAGGCTCCCGAGCGTCCTCCAAACTGCCTTCAGAGGTCCCCGACAGCCCTCCAAAGAGATCCAAAGAAGCATCCATGAAGATCCTGACCCACTACACGAGCACGGTGGCGGGATGCGCCGCAGGCCGCTAGATCCGCCGCCCCCTGCTTGCAGGGGTGCACGGCGTGCTGGATGTTTCAGGTTTTGGTTTTGGTTCTTTTTCCAAAAGAACTCCCCAGTGGGCTCCGGCAGAACCCGCCGGCCACCCGGAAGGCCCCCAAACGTGCTCAACGACCGGAAAAAATCCTCCAAAAAACGGCCGTTTCGCTCGGGACATCCTCAAAAAATCGCGAAGATGGCCCAAGATGGCCTCCAAGTCCGCCCGAGATGGTCCAAGACGGCCTCCAAAACGGCCCAAGAGAGTCCAAGACGGCCCAAGACGGCCCAAGAGGCCCCCCAGAGGCCTCCCAGACGGCCCAAGAGGCCTCCAAGAGGTCCTCCAGGAGAGTCCGAAGAGGCCAAAATCATTGATTTTCCTTGGTTTTTGAAGGATTCTGGCATTTGCGCCTTTTCGGCTCTCCGACGGCTCGAGACGGCCCAAGAAGCCCCCAAGATCGCCCAAGAGGCCCCCAAGAGAGCCCCATGATGGCCCAAGTGGCCTCCAAGATGGCCCCTAGAGGGCCCCAAGAGGGCCCAAGAGGCCTCCAACACGCCCAAGATGGCCTCCCAGACGCCCAAGATGGCCTCCAAGACGGCCCTGGAGCATTCCAAGCGGGCCCCAAGTCGGCCCATAGAGGCCCCCCAAACGGCTTCCGACGGCTTCAGACGTGCCAGGAACCCACCAAGATGGCCGAAGTTGGCTCGAAGCTGGCCCGAGACGGCCCAAAAAGCCCCAAAGATCGCCCAAAGCTTGCCCAAGAGGCCTCCAAGACGGCCAAGATGACCTTCAAGATGCCCACGTGTTCCCCGAAGGCTTTCCAAACCGATTCGGGGAACACGTGGTCCGATAGCTTGGCAGGTCTGGCCTCAACGTTCGGCCACATAGGCGCTTCCAAAAAGGCAGGGGGCGGCGGTGATTCGCCGTAGGCGTCTTCGATCCGCCGCCCCCTGTTGATTCATCACAGGGGTGCCTGGCGTGCTAGTCTATTACGGTTTTGGTTTTGGTTCCTCTTCCAAAAGAACTCTCCCAGTGGGCTCCGGCGCGTCCCGCCGGGATCCCGGGAGGCTTGCCCAGAGGTGGCTGCAAACTGTGTCCCTGCCCCCGACGGCCCCAAGACGGCCTAAGATGACCTCCAGGATGCCTCCAAGACGGCCAAGATGCCCTCTGAGACGGCTAAGATGGCCCCGAGATGCTTCCAAGACGGTCCAAGAGGCACCCAAGACTGCCTAAGATCGCCTCAAGATGGCCCAAGACGGCCCAAGAGGCCCTCAAGAGGCCTCCAAGACGGCCCAAGAGGCCTCCAAGAGGTCTTCCAGGAGGGCCCGAAGAGGCCGAAATCATTGACTTTGGCCTCTTCGGGCCCTCCAAGGGGTTTTTGAAGGATTTAGGCATTTGCGCCTTCTCGGCATTCCGACGGCTCAAGACGGCCCAAGAGGCCCCCAAGATCGCCCAAGAGGCCCCCAAGAGGGCCCCATGACAGCCCAAAAGGCCTCCAAGACGGCCCCAAGAGGGCCCCAAGACGGCCCAAGAGGCCTCCAACACGCCCAAGATGGCCTCCAAGACGCCCAAAATGGCCTCCAAGACGGCCCCGAAGCGCCCCAAGAGGGCCCCAAGTCGGCCCAGAAAGGCCCCCAAGACGGCTCCCGACGGCGTCAGACGTGCCAGGAACCCACTAAGATGGCCGAAGTTGGCTCGAAGCTGGCCCAAGACGGCCCAAGAGGCCCCCAAGAGGGCCTCCAGGAAGGCCAGAAGAGGCCAAAAACATTGATTATCCTAAGGTTTTTGATTATTTTCTGCCTTCCGACGGCCCGAGACGGCCCAAGAGCCCCCAAGACCTTCAAGATGCCCACGTGTTCCCCGAAGGCTTTCCAAACCGATTCGGGGAACACGTGGTCCGATAGCTTGGCAGGTCTGGCCTCACCGTTCGGCCACATAGGCGCTTCCAAAAAGGCAGGGGGCGGCGGTGATTCGCCGTAGGCGTCTTCGATCCGCCGCCCACTGTCGATTTATCGCAGGGGTGCCTGGCGTGCTGGATCCTTTCGGTTTGGGTTTTGGTTTTTTTTCCACAAGAAGTCCCCCTGGGGCTCCGGCCCAGCGCGAAGGCCACCCGGAAGGCTCTTCCAGAGGTGGGTGCACAGGTTTTTCCCGCTCCAGACGGCTCCAAGATGGCCCAATATGGTCTCCAAGACGGCCAAGATGTAGTTTCGCCCACGCTATTTCAAGCTGGAATCCAAGCTGGCCCAAGAGCGTCCAAGATGCCTCTAAGTTCGCCCAAGAGGCCTCCAAGATGGCACACGAAGGCCTCAAGATGACGGAAGACGGCCCAAGAGTCCCCCAAGAGGCCTCCAGGACGGCCCAGGAAGGCCCGAAGAGGTCAACGTCATTGATTTATCGTAGATTGTTGGAGGATGTTAGCATTTGTTTCTTTTCGGCCTTCCGACGGCCCGAGACGACGGCCCAAGAGCCCCAAAGGTCACCCCGATATCACCCAAGAGGCATCCAAGATGACCCCCAAACGGCCCAAGACACCCCCATGACGGCCCCGAGAGGGACCCAAGACGGCCCAAGAGGCCTCCAACACGCCCACGATGGTCCCCAACACGGCCCTGGAGCACCCCAAGGAAGTCCCCAAGTCGGCCCAGAGGGTCCCCCAAGACGGCTTCCAGCGGCGTCAAACGGGCCAGGAACGCCCTATAACGGGCAAAAGAGCCCGCGAAAAGCCCCCAAAGAACCACAACAGGACACAGGAGACCCCCAAGACGCCTCCAAGAGGCTCCCAGAACGCCCCCAAGAGGCCCCAGGAGTGCCCCAACAGGTTCCCAAGATGCCCCCTCCTCATACCCCGAGCCGCTCCCTCCTCCTCATCCTCCTCCTCCTCCTCCTCCTCCTCCTCCTCCTCCTCCTCCTCATCATCATCATCATCATCAGCAGCAGCAGCAGCAGCAGCAGCATCATCATCATCATCATCATCATCATCATCATCATAATCACCAAGATCATCAGCATCATATCACCATCATCATCAGCACCATCACCAATATCATCATCACCCTCATCAGCATCCTAATCACAATCATCATCACCACCAGCATCATCATCATCATCATCATCATCATTATCAGTATCATTACCATCATCATCACCATCATCATCATCAACAACAGCATCATCAACATCATCACCACCATCATCATCATCATCAGCATCATCATCATCATCATCATCACCACCACCACCACCACGACCATCATCATCATCATCATCATCATCATCATCATCATCATCATCATCATCATCATCATCATCATCATCATCATCATCATCATCAACAGCATCATCTTCATCATCATCATCATCATCATCATCATCATCATCATCATCATCATCATCATTATCATCATCCGCCGCCGCCGCCCCCGCCGCCACCGCCGGCCTCCACCTCGCCCTCTTCCTCCCACTCCGCCCCGTCCTCCTCCTGATGTTCCTCGCCATCCTCCCCCAAAAGTTTCCCGCAGGGTTTCCACAACGGCCGGGAAAACACATGGTCCGAGAGCTTGGCGAAACTCGTGCCACAACGCGCGGCCACACGGGCGACTTCAAAAGGCAGGGGGCAGCGGTGATTCGCCGTGGGCGGCTTCGATCCGCCGCCCCCTGCTGGCTTGCCACAGAGACGCCTGGCGTGCTGAATTTCAAATGGCTTGGGTTACTTAAGAACCTGCCCCTGGAGCTTCGGCACAGCGCGCTGGCCACCCGCGGCCACCCAGAAAAACTGCATGCCAATGCCTCGCTCGCCCAACACGGCCTAAAAGTGGATTCCCGCATGCTTCTAACATAGTAATCAACCGCGAGCGCACGCACATGGGCGAAACAGACAAATCAGCGCGTCTGGCTGAACTGCCGCGCTGCGCTTCTCCAGGTATCTGCCGAATGGCAGAAATGACTGTCCAACTGATGTTAGTTTGCTCACATGCATATCGAGCGGCCACACCTGTCGCGGTCAGCCCCGCCTGCGCGGCCGCGGGCTTAAAAACAGAGCGGCGCAGGGGATGCTCGTCACCTCGCACGTAATTCTGAAAAAATAGATCCGTTGTCGTTCTAAGAGCGCAAAACTGGGCATTACACAGCGCGCAAGCTCAAGGACATCGTTGGTTGCATGGCTCACATACGAACGCGGACCTCGCAGGATTTTACCGCGGCCCCTATCCCACCCCGTGCCCCCCTTCCGCCCACCCTGCGCCCGTCTACGCGTTCCGGCCGACCGACCGCGCCCTCCCCCATGTTTGATTGCGGCCCCTCGTGCTCCCGCCCTTCCCCCGTGGCCCCCGCCCTGTGTTTAATCCAGCCGACCGACCGTGCCCCCCCCCCCCCCCCCCTGTGCCGTCCCATGCCCCCCCCACCCGTGCCTCCCACCCTTTTCCTTGTGCCCCCCTCGTGTTCATTCCGACCAGCCGTCGTGCCCTCCCCCCCCCTCTGCTCGACCGTGGCCCCCCACCCCCCTTTTTTCCCTCCGTGCCCCTTCCCTTTGCTTATTCCGACCGACCGACCGTGCCCCCCCTTCTCGACCGTGGCCCCCCGCGTTCCCCTCCCTTCCCCGCGCGTACCCACATTTATGCTTATTTCGACCGACCGACCGTGCCCCTTCCTGCCCGACCGTGGCACCCCGTGCCCCCCCTCTACCCGACTGCGCCCCCCCCCTTTTGTTCATTCCGACCGACCGACCGGGCCCCCTTTGCCCGACCGTGGCCCCCCGCGTTCCCCCTCATTCCGATTGACCGACCGTGCGCCATCCCGGCCCGTCCGCGCCCCCCCCGTTGCCCCCCCTTTCCCTCTGTGCCCCCCCCCCCCCGTGTTCTCATTCCGACCGACCGACCGCCCCCCCCCCCGCCTGACCGCGTTCCCCCGTGCCCACCCGTGCCCCCCCCTCCTGCTTATTCCTACCGACCGACCGTGCCCCCCCTGCCCGATCGTGCCCCCGCGCCCTCCCTTCCCCCCTGTGCCCGCACCTATGCTCCCGTGGCCCCCCCTCTGCTTATGCCGACGGGCCGACCGTGCCACCCCCTCTGCCTGACCGTGCCACCCCAACCGACCGACCGCGCCTTTCCCCCCGCCCCCCTTCACGACCGCGGCCCCCCGTGCCCCGCCCATTCCCTCCGCGCGTCCCCCTCTGCTTACTCCGACCGACCGACCGCGCTCCCCACGCTCCCCCGACCGTGCTCCCCCGCGCCCTCCCCTTTCCCCCTGTGCCCCCTCCCCCTCTGCTCATTCCGACCGACCGATCGTGCCCCCCTGCCCAAACGCGGCCCCCCGCGCCCCCCCTCTTGCCGCATATTACAACCGACCGACCGCGGCGTCAAATTACACGACGGCTCCGACGAGCCCACAGTGGCGCAACAAGCTCTTCGCACCAAGGCCCCCCGAACCGAGCAATTCTTCGAACGCGCATCACACACATGTTATCGCTGTCTCTCGGGACAGCACCGGAAGGTCATTTGAGGGCCTGTTGAAGCGCATATTGGGCTGTCTGGATGCCATATTGGGCGTCTTGGGCGATCGCGCGACGACCCGGGGCTATTTTTCCACCGTCCTGGGAGTCTGCGAGGACCCTCTCGGCCCGCCCCCAGGCCCTCGCAGCGGCCCAGAAGCCCGCGCGACGCACCCTGGGCCCGCACAGGAGCGCGCAAGAGCGCCTCGGGAACCAAGGGCCCCGGCCACTGAGAACCTTACAACCTCCCTGCCTTCCGGGGTTGCACGGGCCTTGGGGCGCTCCGCAATGCGTTGAGGGCGCGGCGGCGGGCCTCGGCCACGCGCTCCATCGCGCCGCCCCCCCCCCCCCCCCTCTCGGGGCCGAGCGTTTCGCCCCGTGCCAGGGGGCCCATTATAGAATGCGCCGCTGAAGCCTCGCATACCATTCCCGTCGCATCGAGATCGCATTCAGAACGAACCATGCGCTGCGTCCACACAGCCACGCTGCGATTCGCTGCCCCCTCGTCATGGTCGCCGGCGTGTCGCAGCACTCGCGCGCATCTTCGGAACTACCACGAAATGGCGCCATGTCCATCCCCCATTGTCCGGCATCCGTGATTGCGTGATCCTTGGCACGCGCGCCTCGCGTTCTCGCGCCGGGCCTCGCCGCCTTGCAGATGGCGGTGGCGAGCCCCTCGCGCCGCGAGTCGGGCATGGCCTGCCCCTCCAACGCATCTGACAACGCGCTGTCGCCCATCTCCTCGCCATCGAATGGCGCGCCCCACCCCGGGCGCCCCATCGGAGCCGCCAACCCTGCGCCACCTAGCGCCGCGAGGGCCCCCGCGCGCCTCTCGGAGTCCTCGAGTCAGCCTGAAAGGTTCCGAAGTCGCCCTTGTCTCGGGCAGATATCGGAAGGCGCCCCACTTGATGCCTGTCGCCAGAAACGAGCAGGCCGTCACGCCACTCAGCCCTGTCCTTCTTTACCGAGTCCTTCAATGTCTTGCCCATGCTTCTCTCGCGCTGAATGCCCCAGCGCGGGTCTCAACGCGGCGCAGCGCGCGGGTCGAGATCCAAAGTCTGCGGGCGTCAGACTGGCAGCGGGGGCCGAGGCGCCCACGGCGGCGCGGAAGGGAAAGCGCTCGCCATGCTTCGCCCCAGCTCATCGGCGGACATGTTCTCTGGATCTGCATCAGGAAGACGGTCCGCGAACGTCTGGGCGAAGTTGCTGGAAGCCGCGGGAAAGCGCAATCAACGCCAGTCTGGGCGACCTCGCATCTCCCTACGCTCTAGGGCTGGCTTCGAAATGAAGACACCCATGCCCGAAAGGACCAGAAAATGTCGCGAAGCAAGCGCGCGGCAGCGCACAGTGAGCACGCCAGCCCACTCGGCGGAGATGAGCGTAAAGCCCACGTGGCCGAAGTTCTCGGTGGTGGCCAAGTCCTTGGCAGACTTGCCCGCGCTTTCGCACGCGATGTGGTTCTCCGCTGGCACATCGAAAAACAAGGTTCTAATTATGAGGTGTTGCTTCGCGCGAAACTCTGCGAAAAGGCTCGCGTTGGCCGCGGCGCTAAACTATGTTATAGGAGAGCCACAGATGCAGGGGTCCATGCTATTTCCCTCTTGCGGGCATCGCCTGCGCCGCCGCGCATTTGAATCTCAAAGTACTAGAAACGGGCCATGCCTCGAGAGAGAGAAGCCAAACATCCGGCCGAATCGTCGGAGAACTTCCACCACTCTGGCCCTGGCTTGAAATTGAGAGGGACGCTGATGCTGCGCACTGCGGCCCCGCCCCCGCGCACGCGCAGCTTCAATGATGAAATGATCCACGTCTGCTGGTGGAACCCCGCGATGCTCTGCCTCAGGTTGGGGCTGCTCAGGAACCCAGAGCCGGCTGTCTGTGGCACCCTCCCTTGCAATGTGCCAGAAGATGGAGAACAAACAACCGTGCCTGTGATGTAATGTGTGAAGCCCGACAAATGCGTCTTATTGACAGCAAGCATCGATACACAGATCCCTCTGATATCCTCCGTGAGGGCCTCAATGTTCCAGCTTGGCATGCGAAGCCGACTCTCGCAAGGAAGGAGAGCACCACCTCGAAACAGGGAGGCCTCCGCCGCGCCGCCAGCAGCAGGAAGGATGGTCGGGAGATCGCAATCTTGAGTTCTGAACTCCGCACCTGGAACCGTAGTGATACCATCAACGGGTGAAGTTGTTGAAACATTGCTCATGTGCGGTGGCCCCTAGCAGGCCTGGCGCCCCTTGGCGCCATCCTTGCCTGCGCCCTTCGCCACGCCCTTCATGCCGGCGGACGCCTTGGCCAAGAGGTCGCGGCACGTCGCGCCAAGCTCCCTGATGTGAGGGTGATCGTGGAGCTGTTGCCACGTGGCCCACTCGCCCTGCCACTCGTGCTCCACGTCGTCACTCTTCACGTACACTGTTAGCGCGTGCTCTCCACCCACGGTCAGCACGTAAAGTGATGTATCACTGATGTCGATGTGTGTGCGGTCCTGCGACGGCACATGCGCTTGTCCAGTCTCGTGAGCCCAGTGTCCTGGAGCGGGTCCACAGCACGGTTCCGAGAGCTCACGTCGCCGAACTCTGGGAAGATGAGGCCCTTGAAAGCGCCCTTGCTGTACACCTTAGTCGAGGGCGGCGCGTTGGGTAAGCGCAGCTGGTCCTTGAGACAGGCCGTGGCGATCTCGAGAGTGTCGAAGCAGGTAAGGCTCCCAAAGACTGCCGTCACCGTCCGCTTGTTCGCGACGGGCCCTTGCTTGAAGGTACCGTGCGTCGCCGCCAGCTGGAGGTACTCTCTGATCTTGACCTCGATATCATCCATGGTTGGGGTGTTCCGCTCGCTCACCTTCCCGATCGGGGCCTCACACTTTTCGACACGGATGTCGGTCGATGTGAGACTCGTCTCTACGTCCTCCAGGCGGCTCGTCAGGGAAGTGGCCAAATTCGCGACAGTCGTGTCCACCTTCGTGATCCGCTTCCGCAGGTCCTCGACAACGGAGGTCATAGGGGCCAACTGCTGTTGCACGAGACTTGCAAGTCCTGCCATCGTCACAGCCTCCCCCTCGCCTCCAGGGCCTAGTGCATCGCCAAAATCGGGTTGCCGGAATCGCTGACCGTCCTCGTCCTTTGCTCTCTCCTGCTCCACATCCCCATCCATCAGGACGTACCCCGTCTGGCCCGCGAGAATGGCGAGTCTGGCCAGTGGCCGAGCCGTGTTTTCTTCTCAGCCCGCATCTTCCCCCATGGGTGGTTCAGGAGCTTGCCTACCAGAGTACCGGTTCCACTATTGTGTCCGCGCGGGCTGGCGGTCAGGGGGCATCCTCGCAGTAAGCTGTTGCTCAAGACTGGAAGACATCGTCTGCAGAGAACATGGGGAAAGACAGATGTAGGGTATGGGAACGACAGATATAGAGCATGCGGGGTATGCGGAGTAACTCGGTGTAAGGGCTTGGGTGTATGAACTCCTTGAGCCAAAATTGCCCGAGAGAGCCTAAATGGCCCAAGATGGCATACAAGGTCGCCCAAGATGGTCCAAGAATGCCTCCCAAACGGCCTAAGAGGGTCAAAGATGCCTCCAAGTCCGCCAAAGAAGCCACCAGGACAACCCAAGATGGCCCCAGGATGGCCCAAAGGGCTCTCATGAGGCCTCCGAGACGGCCCAAGAGGCTCGCAAAAGAGCCCGAAGAGGCCAAAATCATTGATTGCCTTTAGGTGTTGAAGGATTATGGCATTACCTTCTTGTCGGCCTCCCGACGGGCCACCCAAGATGGCCCCCAAGATGGCCCCAGAACGGGCAAAGGTGGCCCCAAGACGGTCCCAAGAGGTCCCTGAGACGGCCCATGATGCCTCCAAGACGCCCAAGATGGCCTCCGAGACGGCCCTGGAGCTCACCAAGAGGGCCCCAAGTCGTTTCAGAGAAGGCCCCAAGACGGCTTCCGACGAAACCCCCAAAGGCCCGCAAGAGCCCCAAGGAGGCCCCAAGAGGCCTCCAAGAGGCCCCCGAGAAGCTCCGAGGAGGCCCCAAGCATCATCCTCCGCATCCTCCTCCTCATCCTCCTCTTCAGCCTCCTCCGCCTCCTCCTCCTCCTCCTCCGCCTCCTTCTCCTCCTGATCCTCATCATCCTTGTGCTCCTCTCCATGTGTCATCCCTCGCCTCCGCTTGTTCTTCCTCCCCCGCATGTTCCCAGAAGGGTTTCCACAACGGGTGGGGGAAAGCATGTTCAGATATTGGCAGAGCTCTGACCACTATGCTCGGCCACATGGGCGATTCCAAAAGACAGGGGGCGGCGGTGATTCGCCGTAGGAGTCTTCGATACTCCAAGAAGGGCCTGAAATCGCCCGAGCACCCCAGGAGAGCCTCCAGAGGACCCCCACGCCATTCCAGGCAAGCCCTCAGCAGTATCACACCAGGAAGCTGTGGTATGACACTGTTGTGGGCTGTTTCGGGAGCCCTCATTGGGGCCCTCTCAGACCTTTCAGAACCTCTTGGTGCCCTTTGGGGCCCCTCTTCAAGAATTTGGGACTCTCAGAGAGCCTGGTGAGAGCTCCAAAAAGCCTCCAAGAGAGCACGGAGAGAGCTCCAAGAGGGTTCCCACAAGGTCCCCAACAGTATCATACCAAGGCACGGTGGCGGGAGCTTGGGCCGTGGGCCACCTAGTCCAAGAGGGTCCTGAAATCGCCCGAACACCCCCCGGGCCCCCAAAAGAGACGGCCACACTCGACTCCCAGATGGTCAGGATGCCGCTGCATTGTCGCCAAGACGACCCAGGATGCCCCAAGCATCGGCGAGGATGACCGCCCCAGCTCGAGACGTCGCCCGCGTGGGGCGCCGATACTCCCTGAAGCCATTTTGAGGAGCGGAGGCCCCTCACAAAGCTGCCCCCGACCCCCCCGAGCGCCCTGGAGCCCAGAGAAAGCGGAGCCGCGCCGTACGCACGGCGAGAACGGTCGGAGACATGCGCCCGTCCCCGCGAGCGACGTCGAGGCCAAGGCCCCTGGAGCACACGCGGGTCGCCTCTCTTCGCGCCTCGCGCCTCGGAGGTGGCGACGCGCGGTTCGTCGTCGCGCCCTCGCGCCGCATCGCAGAAGATCAGCTCCGCGGCCTGGGCCGCGAGGCGCGAAGCAGGCTATCTTGGCGTTGCGGCGGGCGACCCAGCCCCTGGAGGACCTCAAAGACTTCTCTGTCTGGCCTCTGTACCCGGCCTTTCGTGGCCGTGGAAGGTCTCCGCACCAAGCCTCTTCAAGACTCCCCTGGGTCGCAGGCCTCGAATCTGTATCGCCTCCGGAAGTGTGGCCCTCCGAGGTCGTGGCCAAAGGCTTCAGATCTCTCACTGAGTCCGTCTCGAAATCGTTTCCCTCTGCGACCTCTGGGAACTCCTACGGACCTCCAGATCCCTCAAATACGTCACGGCTGGTTCCTTCTGTGTCGCTGACTTCTGACACCGCGTAGATTGTTAAATCTTGAGCGACGCCCGCTTGCCGACAGCGGAGATCGATCGAGGCTGACCTCCTTCAGCCCGCAGGTGGCCTTCAACCGAGAGCGCCCGCCCTAGCGTCGCCACCACGTCGATATCAAAATCTCGCGAGGTTCTGAATGATATTCTTGCCTGGATTCACTAAGCCTCCGCGGCACACCGATGGAATCCGGGGAATGGTTAGCCAAAGCCGAGGCACCTTCTCCTCAGGCGCCACGTCGACGCCTTTCTTGTGCAAGTCGAGACTGGGGTCCAAATTGTCAATGGCGGACTCCCAATGCTGCACAGCCAACTTCTGGTGTCTGAAGGAGCCCGGCCACACCTGCAGGAGAAGAGGAGCAGGAGGATGAGCAGCAGCGGCGGAAGCGGCAGCAGGAGCAAGAGCAGCACGCAGAAGCAAGGGCAGGGAGACATATAGGATGAGGGTGACAACACCATGAGAGATGCCTTTCAATCAATTCAACCCGACATTGCAAGATGCATACGTGCAACCACTTTCTGCTGATGCTCTCCACATCGTTTCTTCACCCTTTTCCTCCTCCTCCTCCTGCTCCTCCTCATCATTCTCCTACTCCTCCTCCTCTCTTCTTCCTCTCTTCTTCCTCCTACTGATCCTCCTCCTCCTCACCACCACCACCACCATCATCATCCTTATCTTCCTCGTCCTATTCCTCTTCCTCATGCCTTTCACGCTGCGGTGGAGCCGCCAAGTCGCCCGTCCCAAAAAGCAAAGCGAACGGAGTGCGACAGCCTGTCCGGGGTGCCGGTCTTGTGTTCAAGACGTGGGCCCTAAACCTCTCGACCACTTCCCCAGGGGCAATGTGTCATGCTTGGCCGTTGTTTGACGGTCTGGAGGCCCGACCAGCCCTCAAATGGCCCAGCATGGCGAGAAACTTGACGTCTCGACTTTTCGGGCCGCAAATATGTGAGCCTGTTGTGTGCCGTGGCTCCTCCCGCCGTGCACAGCGGAGACACATCGAAATAGTCATCACGGGGATGATGCCTGCGCTGATCCGTTTGACGTCGGGCGCGCGCGTTCGTATCCTGGCTGCTTGCCCCATTGGCCCAACCTCTGCGGGCAAGACCAAGACGACCTCAGGACATCTTGCCCGTTTGGCACCAAGCCATCTGAACCGGCCCCTGCAAGTTGGACCCAATCGGCCTCGCGCGCGGCGCGCCCTCAGCGCCCTGCAAGCCGGTAAGCTATTTCACGACATGCGCAAGAACAACGAGGTGGCTTCAAGGCCCCGAAGCAAACGGTTTCATAACCACCAGACGCGCGCGCCATCGCATGGTGTGCTGGCGACCTCTGCGCCGCGTGGCCAAGCATGCCCCTCGCCATCTCACGGGGCAAAGCGCTTTCGATAACTGAGAAAGTGGTGCAAGAAAGCACTGATGCTCGACAAGGGTAGCAAAGATGTGCGCACTCGGACAACGGCGTCCATGCTACCGCCGCTTCTGGCGTTCCTCCTTAGGGCAGGGTTTCTCGCCATCTTGACCCCCGCCGCTCGATAACCTGCACCCGCCCACTCTCATTTGGGCTGCACCTTCTTTGGCGTGCTTGATCGGGCGCGCTTGCCCTCGCCCTACAGGCCACGTCTTGCAACCCGACCACCCCGCTGGGACTGAATCGGTAGAGGCGTTTCGTGGCACGTGCACTCTCACGCTCGGCATGTCCTGGTCCTCTGGGCTGTGGTCTGTCGGGCCAGTGCGGCTCGCATCGCTCCCATCCCATCCCATGTTTTCGGCCGCATACGGACGACCTGCCAACCCGCCGTGGTAGCTTCGACGACGGCGCCCTCGTGCCACTGGCTCCCATCCTTGGCACAGCAGTGCCCTTCGGGTTTGGGGCTGCCAGGCCTGGCGGCTCGCTTGCGCTCCCATCCCATCCCATGCTATATTACAGCACTCCACCGTCCCGAGCCGGGTTTCGCACCACCCCGCTTTGGGCTTCACGGTTTACAGTAGAACTGCTGCATGCTGCACCAGCTTCTTCCGATCAACCGAAGCAGCCCCAGCAATCCCAGCAGTCTCAACCTCGTGACGGGCGGTGCCGCCCAATTTCAATCACCTGCCCCTTCTTTTCGCGCCCTCTGCTCCTATGTTCTTGTCCGTCTGTCTCACCTGTCGAGTCGTGACCGCCGGGATGCCAGCTCGGCCTCCTAGCTCTTACGCGTGTGTCGTCCAGCCTTCTAGACCACCCGCGGCGCCTTCGGTCTCGCCGGCGGCCATCTCCCTCCGCCCTCCTCTTCGCCCAGCTTGAATATCGTGTTCTGGCTTGCGCCACATGCAGCTACAGCTCACCTGTCGGCTATGTGCGGCGATTGCTGGGAGCTTTGTCATAGCATGTGTCTACAAAGATGGGCAATCGTCAACGCAGCATCCCTGGTGGGCTTCATTGCTGCGAACTGTGACCCATCAGCGCATCGTAGGAAATATAAGTGGGGGGAACAGGCGTGTTGATTAGTCATGCCTTCGCGAACCCAGCCTTTCTGCCACGATTCGGTCTGAGACTTGGCGTGCTGCTCCCTGACCTTCTTCTGGCAGCGCGCTCCATCCTCCTCCAGCTCTTCCTCCTCCAGCTCCTCCTCCTCCTCCTCCTCCAACTCCGCGGGGATGGCGGGCCAGGGCGGCCCAGCAGCCCTCCCCGCCCCGCTGGATCCGCCTCGGCTTCTTGTCGGGGGGGCCCTGCGATGGCCCCCACCCGTCCTCCTGGGGTGCCGCGGCCGCCTGGCCCTCGGGCTTGAGCGGCTGGGCTGCACGCACGAACACTACGCGTAGTGTCTGTGCGTG
Source organism: Prorocentrum cordatum (assembly GCA_963575745.1). NCBI lineage: Eukaryota > Dinophyceae > Prorocentrales > Prorocentraceae > Prorocentrum > Prorocentrum cordatum. The sequence goes on from CAUYUJ010015394.1 coordinate 864,767, forward strand.
CGTCCCGCGGCTTCGGGGCCCTCGTCGCCTGTCCCTAGGGGCGGTGGCGCGGACGGGAGTGGGAGCGGCTCGACGCGCCCCCTCCGACTCGCGGCCATCACCACCACCACCACTTCTGTGCATACTCCTCCTCCTCATCATCATCTCACCCTCCAATCCTACCAATCCTGCTACTCATTCTCTACCTCCTCCCACTGTGCCGAAGGCCTCAGCGGTAGGCGGCATGATGCTTCCCAGCAACCTCTTGATGGTCGCTTTGTCTTTCATCACCCACGCGGCAATCAGGGCATTATCGTAGTGCTCAGACGCAGATGCGTGGTACCTGGCGGCCGCAGGGTCCCGTCTTGATTCGACTCTCAGATGGCTCAGTAATGTCACCAAGAATCTTGAGGTCGCCTGCGAAACGATCAGCCACCGTGCCCCCTGGCACGTGGAGGCGTGGTAGAGTGCCAAGGGCCGCATGGTAGAGTTCCTGTAATCTCCTACGCCCCCTCTCATCAAACTCCCTCGCATGGATCGTCCTCGTTCCCCTGTTCAACACAACAATGGACCCGTGCTTCCAAGGCCACGAAGCCTCGAATTCATATAGATCCACGCTCCCGAGGCCACGCTCCCTTGAAAGAAACATAGTTGCAAGCGTGGACCCCACACAATGCATTATCGTACTGTGGATGTTAAGCTACATAGTGCCAGCTATGCTATATTGCGAAAGCGATGTGGCACAAGCTGTGCGATGCAAGCTATGTGTTGCGAGCTATGTGGTGTAAGCTTGGTGGAGAGGCCATGTGGTGTAAACTATGCAGTACAAGCTATGTGGTGTAACATGTGTGGTGCAAGCTGTGTGGTGTAAGCTGTGCATCACAATTCATGTGGTGCAACCTATGTGGTAAACGCTATATACATATATATATATATGGAGCAATATATGCGGACGCCCACGAGGCGCCCACGAGGCACCCACAAGGCACCCACGGGCGAGCACCAGGCGAAACCTCAGCACACCCACCCAGCGAACGAGGCCCCCTCAAGGCGCCAACGGGCAGGCACCAGGCAAATCTCGGCACGCCCAGGCAGCGCACGAGGCGCCTGCGAGGCGCCAACGAGGCGCCCATGAGTTACCCACGAGGCGCCCACGGGCGGTCGCCAGGCGAAACCTCGGCACCCCCACCCAGCGCACGAGGCGCCCACAAGGCGCTCACGGGAGGGCACCAGGCGAAACCTCGAGACACTCCCCCAACACGAGGCGCCCACGGGCGGGAACCAGCCGAAAACATACCCTTGCACACCCATCCAATTCATTAGTTGCACCGGTCAGACACCCTAAGCGCAAAGACTGTTTGGGAACAAATCCGCCACCGTGCCTTGTGAATCTTGAGGCGTGGAAGAATGCCAAGGGCTGTCTGATCGGGCTTCTGCACTCTAGGAAGGGACACACACACACAAACACATCCTACGCGCGTCTCACTGCATGCACCGCACTCCCTCTGGAGGCCACGATCCCTCGAACAAAAAACCATGGAGTTGGGCTCCCGAAGCAACGATCCCTTTGTAAAAAAAACTATGGATCCGCGTCCCGAGCTTCCAAGACGTCCCATGCAGACAACCAAGGACACCAAAATGTCCCAAGATACCTCGAAGACGGCCCAAGATGTCCCAGGCGGCCGAACATGGTCTCGAGACGGCCCAAGATGCCCCCAAGCGGTCCCAAAAGGGTCATAAAAGGACCTCCAACATGGCCCCAAAGAAGACAGGTTCATTGATTCCTCTTTGGTTGTTGAATGACTGTCGCATTCTCGCCTATTCGGGCTTCGGTCAGCTCAAGACGGCCCAAGAAGCCTCCACGATGGCCTCAACACGGCCCAGCAGGGCCTTCAAGAGGGTCCCAATATGGCCCAAGAGATCCCACGATCGCCAAAAAGGGATCCAAGAGGGCCCCAAGATGGTCGAACAGGGCCTCCCATGCGACCCAAGACAGCCTCAGACGGTATTTTGACAGCCACAGGCGGCTTGGTCCCCAGCAACCCACCGTACGGCCAAGAAGGCTCCAAGACGGCAGGAAAGGGCCCCGAGGCGACACACGAGGGCCCCAAGGAACCCCCAAGACTGCCTCACTGAATGTCCAGACAGCCCCAAGACAGACCAAACGAGTTCCATGAGAGCTCTTCTAATAGTAAAGGCAAAGATTGTCACATGTAACGGTCTTCCTCCTCCTCCTGGTCCTTTTCCTCCTCCGCCTCCTCCTCCTTCAATTGAAGTTAGACCGACCTACGGTTTCCCTGTGGCGTTATCCTCCCCCTCCTCCTCCTCCTCCTGCTCTTCCTTCTCGTCATCACCATCACCATCACAACCACCACCATCCTCAGCAGCAGTATTATCATCAACGGCATTATCATCATCAGCATCATCAGCAGCAACCACGTCACCATCATCATCATCATCATCATCATCATCATCATCAGCATCATCAGCATCATCATCAGCATCATCAGATTCATCATCGTCAGCAGCAGCAGCATCAGCATCAGCACCAGCATCGTCAACATCTTAATCATCATCATCAGCAGCAGCATCATCATCACTAGCATCAGCATCATCATCGTCGACGTCATCGTCAGCATCCTCCTCATCAGCATCGGCATCAGCATCATCATCAGCATCATCATCGTCATAATCAGCATCATCATCGCCAGCATCATCAGCATCAGCACAATCACAATCAGCAACGGCATCGGCATCATCACCAGCATCACCAACACAACCATCATCAGCAGCATCACCACCACCACCATCATCAGCATCGCCAACATGAACAACACCAGCACAACACACATCGTCCTCATCATAATCATGATCCCCATCAACATAATCGTCGTCAGCATCATGATGACGGCATACGGAGCACCATCATCACCATCATCATCATCATCAGCATCAGCATCATCATCATCATCATCAGCATCATCAGCATCAGCATAAGCATAAGCAACAGCATAAGCATCCTCAGCATCATCAGCATCGTCAGCATCAACATCGTCATCCTCAGCATCATCATCATCATCATCATCATCATCATCATCATCATCATCATCATCATCATCATCATCATCATCATCATCGTCATCATCAACAGCAGCATCATCAACATCATCATCAGCATCATCAGCGCCCATCATAATCCCACCAGCCCTTTGGGCGTGAGTGGTTTAGAGAGCCCGTTCTGTTCTCAACTCCCTTCTTCCCCTTCGGGGAGGGGTTTACCCATCCCCCTACCCCCTCCCCCTGGGCCTGGAGAGGGCGCCCCGCGGGTCGTTGGAGGGGTCGTTTTCGACTCCTGGGAGGGCTAAAAAAACAACACCCCTCACGAGGATTCTGGCCCCGACGGGGGGAGGCAGAAAAGTGCTCCCCTCTTCTTTGAAGCCAACATCATTCATTTTACTATGGTTTTGGCCCCAGTTTGGCCTTCTGAGGGAGCGCTAATTAAAGCTCCCCTCTTCTTTCAAGCCAAAATCATTGATTTTACTAAGGTTTTGGCCCCAGTTTGGCCTTCTGAGGGGGCAGCGCTAAGTAAAGCCCCCCTCTTCTTTGATCGATTTCCTCCAAGATGGCCCCAAGAAGCGCCCAGGAGGCACCAAGAGGCCCCAAGATGGCCCCAAGAGGCCCTCAGGAGGCCCCCAAGAGGATCCCAAACGGCCCAAAGAGGCCCCCCCGAGGCACCCAAGACGCTGAAAAACCCATCAGGACGACCCTCTACTCGCCTGGGCGTCGTTTCTGGACGGGCAGGAGGAGGGGCCCGAACGACTCACACCAGGACGAGGGGCCCGAACAACTCACACCACGAGAAGCCCGAACGACTCACATCAGGACGAAGAGCCCGAACGACTCACACCACGAAGAGCCCGAACGACTCACACCAGGAAGAAGGGCCCGAAAGACTCACACCAGGACGAGAAGCCCGAACGACTCAAACCACGAGGAGCGCTTTCTCTCCCTCCTCCTCCGCCTCGTCCTTCCCCGCTCCCACCACAAGGAGGATGTACAAGGAGGCGGGAGGGAGGAGGAACAGGGGAGATATGCGGGGGCAGGCGGAAACACGCCTGAAAAACACGACTGTCGGCATGCTTCGCTAGAGTTGCTGTTTTGAGATGGGCTGGTGGGGATACGCGAAGCGTGAAGAATTACAACAATCATCACTACCAGTATCAACATCATCATCAACACCACCATCATCAGCAGCAGCATCGTCGTCGCGGTCATCGTAGTCGTCGTCGTCGTGGTCGTCGTCGTCGTGATCGTCATTATTATCATCACCATCACCACCACCGCCATCATCATCATCGTCATCGTCATCAGCAGCATCATCATCAACATCATCATCAGATGCGCGATGCCACCCAGGCGGCCTCCGAGCGGCAGTCCAACGGATACCAGCACCGCGACTCCGAGCAATACGAGGAGCAGCAGCAACAGCAGCAGCAGACGTTCCCGTCGGAGCGGGCTGAGCTCGAAGCGCTGGGTGCCAGGTAAAATGCGCTGATGGCTGGGGCTCGCGTCGCCTTGGGCACCAAGCTGCGCGTCGCCCGCGAGGCGCGCGGCAGGCGCTGAAGGGCGCTATCTGTCTCAGCAGCTTCCCCCTTATCTTCAGTCGCACCCCTGCGGCACTCCGCCATAATGAAGCTTCTGGTACCCTGTGGCTCGGGACCCATCGGTCTGCCGAGGCGGTGGCGGCGGGCGGGGAGGGAACCTGTGTTGTAGGCGCAGCCCTTGGCGGACTACGCACACTCCTGGGTTCCCTCCCCGCATCCTGTGCTCGTGGCGCCAGGCGGGTGCGTAGATCACGAATGCCTGCGACGAGCTTGCGAGCCTCGTGGTGGGAAGAGCCCCGTGGCGTAGGCCGTACCCCGCGGGGCTCGGCACACGTCAGGGTTCACTCCCTCCCGCCCCCTTGGGCTTGCTGATGTGTTGTTGGCGCCCGACGCGGCTCGGGACTCTGCGGTCCGAGCGCGGCGCCTGGCTTGCCGCCTCCGCCTGTTGCTGTCGCCGCTGTGCACTGTGCTTCGGCGGAGGTTGGAGAGCGGACCGTGGGCGTAGGTGGAAACACTGACGCTCAAGATCGAACTCCGCAGCTAGCTTCTGCTCGGGCCATGCATTCTGCCTGCGCTGCAGCTCTGCTGCGTACCAGCCCGCCTGTCGTTCGCACTGCTCTCGTGCCAAGGCGGAGGCTGCACCGAAGGGGCAACTGGCTTGCTACCGAAACTCTGGTTCGCCTCCGATCGCCATCGCAGAGCAAGGATGTCCAGCGAGAGGCCTTGAGCCTGAAGGACGGTGTTGCTCTGCTTTAACGCGTGTATGCTCTGTTGCGGGCAGAGTCGCCGTGACTGCTCGGATGCCGTGGCTATCGCTGGATTCGACTGGGGCTGTAGGCGGTGTCTTGGCAATATAGCGAATATGCAAGGGTGCCGTTCGCACAAGACCGAGCGTTGCCTCCACAGGGTCATAGGGAAACAACTCGGTCCGAGGGGCGGTACGAGTTCGGAGCTCCTGACCCCTTCAGACGCGTGGATCAGCATCATCAGCATCATCATCATCATCAGCATCATCATCATCATCATCAGCAGCAGCAGCATCATCATCAGCATCAGTATCATCATCAGCATCATCATCAACATACTCGTCATCATCAGCAGCAGCAGCATCATCATCATCATCATCATCCGTAGCATCATCAGCAGCATCTGCATCAGCACCATCGTCCTCACCATCATCAGCATCAGCATCATCGCAATCAGCATCAGCATCAGCATCACCAGCATCAACATCACAATCATAATCATAATAATCATCATCATCATCATCATCATCAGCAGCAGCAGCACCGACATCATCATCATCAGCATCATCAGTATCATCATCAGCCGCACCATCATCGTCGTCGCCATCTGCATCATCATCAGCATCACTATCATCAGCATCATCATCAGCATCATCAGCAGCATCAGCAGCATCGGCATCATCATCCTCATCATCAGCAGCAGCAGCAGTCGCAGCGGCAGCGGCAGCGACAGCCACGGCAGCATCAGCAGCCTCGTCGTCATCATCATCATCATCATCATCATCATCATCATCATCATCATCATCATCATCATCATCATCATCGTCATCATCAACATCATCAGCATCATCATCAGCATCATCATCACCATCAGCATCAACATCACCATTTTATCAGTATCATAATCAGCATCTTCATCATCAGCATCATCAGCAGCAACATCATCATCGTCATCAGCATCAGCATCATCACTACCATCATCATCCTCATAATCACCATCATCCTCATCAGGACCAGCCCCATCACCACCATCAGCATCAACTTCATCACCATCATCATCATCATCATCATCATCATCAGCAGCATCTGCCTCATCATCATCGTCAGCATCATCATCATCATTGCCGCCGTCATCATCAACATCTTCATCAACATCAACAGCATCATCATCGTCGTCATCATAAACATTATCACCACCGACACCGTTATCATCAGCATCGTCGTCGCGGTCATCGTAGACGTCGTCGTCGTCGTGATCATCATTGTCGTCATTATTAACATCATCACAACCACCATCACCATCATCATCAGCAGCAGCAGCATCAGCACCCTCAACCTCGACCGAAGTCTCATCATGGCTCTCCAGTCCTCGAACAATCGCAACCTAGAATGCTGGGCTGACACTGTGGAGGGACTTGCCGCAGACATCTGGGGATTCGCTCTCCCAGCGCCACGATCCCTTGAAAACAAATCCGCCGACCCTTCGGCGTGTGCAGACGCTGTCGTCGTCGTCAACGTCCTCGTTGTCCTCGTCGTCGTCGTCGTCGTCGTCGTGGTCTTCGTCGTCGTCGTCGCAATCACTGGGTCCTCGTCCTCCAAAGCGCCAGCCACAGCGAAACCAAGCCGAAACCTCAAGCGCGCCAGCCAATGCGAAACCATACCGAACTTTGGCCATGTCGCAGTTGATTCGAATGGAGGAGGGATGTGGAGGGGGGGGATGGGGGGAGGAGGGGGGGGGTCCCGGGTCAGAATACCATCCTCCCCCGGGGGGTCCTGGGGCCCAAAAAAAACAAGACAGCCCAAGAGGCTCCCAAGACGGTCCAAGAGGGCCCGAATCGCCGAACGACTGGTCCAAGACAGCAAAGATGGCCGTCTCACAGCCCAAGCGGCTGCCAAGACGCTCAGAAGAGGCCTCCATAAGTACACCAGGGGGTCCCAACAGGCAAAAAGTACGTGATTCCCGTCAGTTGTTTGTTATACTGGCGTTCACGCCTTCTTAGCTTCCGGACCCCCCAAGACGGCCCAAGGTACCACCAAGATCGGCACAAGAGGCCCCCAAGAGGTTTCCAAGACGGCCCCAAAACGATCCAAGAGGGCCCCAAGACGGCCCTACAAGCCCCCCAGACGGCCCCAGAGGCCCCGAAAACGGCTCCAAGAGGGTGCCCACACGTCAGCCCGAACGGCCCGCACGAACATTTCGAGCCCTCGGCTCCAAGAAGCTCCAAGGAGGCCCCAAGATGCCCCCACGAGGCCCCCGAGGCCACGACCCCCATATTCCGCCCCCCATATTCCAAGACGGGCGAGACAGGCAACGAAGGCCGCCAAAAGAACCAAATATTCTTCCAAAACGGCCCAAGATGGCCCCAAGACTACCTAAGATGGCTGGCCGCAAGACGGCCAAGAGGGGCCCATTACGGCCCGAGAGTGCCACAGGAGGACCCCCAGTAGGGCAAGAAAAACCCAGGGTGTTTGGAAGATGCGGGCGTCTTCACCTTCCATGCATGTTTCAGCTCAAGACGGCCCTAGAAGCCACCAGTGGGCCCCCAAATTCACCAATAATCATCCAAGACGGCCTCGAGACAGCCAAAGAGGGCCCCTAGACGGCCCAGGACGGCCCCAAGAGAGCCCCAATCTGTCCCAAGAGGGCTTCTGGAGGGACCCAGGACGGCCTTGGAGGGCCCCTTGACGGCCCACGACTGCCACAAGACAACCTTCGACAAACCCCCCGACGGCCAAGAAGGCCACAAAAGGGTCGAAGAGAGCCCCAAGACGGCCCAAGATGGCCCTAAGACGGACAAAGAGGGCCCCAAGAGACCCACAAGACTACCCCACTCAAGGACCCAAGACAGCCCTTAGCGCTCTGCCACACCCAGTGGCAGTCTCCCCCCCAATCATCATGGTGTCTTTCACGCCTCTTCTCCGGCTCCAGGACAACCTCAAATGATCTGCAACGGCTTTCTGACCTTTCTGATCGTTAACCCACCAGTCAAAATACGTTGTGCCTTTGACGCAGCTCGATTCACACGGCACAGCCTCCTGTCGCCCCTCGCAGGGCACTGTGCTGGCACGGTGGCGGAACTTGCCGCAGGCAGCTGGAGTTCGAGAGGAGCAGGGGGGAGAAGCTCTTCCTCCTCTTAGTCGTCCTCATCCCCTTCAACAAGGGTTTTTATACATGCGAGATCACCCGACGTAGCTTCCACCTGATCACTCGACTGGAAGCCGCACGAGAATGCTTGCTCGATGCACGCATGTATCTCAGAATGGCATCACCAGTTCTACAAAAAGTATATGCTCGCCGATACCTGCCAACGACCATGCCAAATCAAGATATTAGCGGATGTGGGGGATGGCCTGGCTCAGTTGAAGTTGGGGTCTGGTCAAATCAGAAAGGTGCAGGCTTGGATATGCTGGGCTGGGCCGGCAAGCCGGACACGGCTACGCAAGACTTGGCAGAGCCTGTTCGATCCAGACCCAGCTTATAAGACAAGCCGATAGAATTCGCGGAGCCGACCTGAAAAAGTCTGGCCACGGATCTGCGAAACTGTTAAGTCAAATGGCTGAGCTTGGCTAGCCCGAGCCCGTGAAGCCCCCAGTGCGCGGCCGTGGTAGGCTCCCAGCTCAGCCTGGCAAGGGGCCAGGCTGCGTTGCAGAGCGCCACGCTAGGAGGAAGAGGACTGCCGAGAGGGGAGAAGGAAGAGGAAGGAGGAAGGAGCGAGCGAGCGAGCGAGACGCCAAGGGTCGAGTGCGCTCTGCGAAGCACGCCCGTGTCCATGAGGGAACGGCGTGGGAAGCCGTGGCCTCCACAGGGAAAGACAAGCCAGCCGAGGGAAGATGGCCTCGCGCTCGGGACCTCCCAAGCCGTGGAGGCCGCAGCGTCCCTGCGCGAGGCGGTGCTGACAGGGGGGATGCGCCACGCTGTCGCCACAGCGACCGTGGCCTCGCCCGCTGCTTTCGCAGGACCCCCTCCCCTGGCGAGGGCGGGACGAGGGAGGGGGGAGAGGGAGAGAAGGAATGGGGACGGGAAGAGAAGGAAGAGGACGTGGAAGCATGTGGAAGCGTAAATAAGAGGGGACAAGGACGAGTGAGAGGAGAGGGGAGTGGGAAAGGGAGATGTAGAGTAACAGAAAGAAAGAAAACAGAGACGAAAGAACGCCCCGTAATATTCGAGACCGTGCTCTCGACAGGTTGGGGCGTATTACAATGCCTGGTGGTTGTATGGTAAGGTACCTGTACTCTTTCTACAGGCCTACGTGATCAGAAAACCGATCCCCTGGGTTGTGTTCCCGGATGTCCCATTCTCAATACTAAAACAGCTCTGGAACGGTCCATGAAAACCCAATAAGATTCAAGGTGCCACAATACGGAACCAACTTGGCCTGTAGACGCCCCAGAGGCCAAAGCGACTCCGAGAAGCGCGCAAACAGCTGTTCCGACAATCGAAAGTTAACGGCGGTTCCATGTGTTTCAGTCCGAAGCCCAACACAACCCAAGAGGTCCCACTGGAGGCCAACGAACTCCCGAAGACAGTCCAAGATCGCCACAGACGTTCCTCTTCGAAAGAGAGCTCGGAGACACCACCGTGCCCAAGGCGGCACCGTGAACCCCAACATGTCCCCAAGAGACTCTGAAGAATCCCCCAAGCTGCACGCGAGAAAGCCAAGGAGGTCCCCGAGAAGTCCAAAAGAAGCTCCCAAGAAAACTCCATGGAACCCCCGTGAGGCAAAGCAGCAACCATGAATTGGTATAACATCGTTGCGGTGTTTCCCGCGAGGCCACCAGAACATGTTTCCGAGCCTGTTCGGGAGAGATCGATAGAACCATGGTGCATCAATATCACTCGCCCTCTGAGCGCAAGCGGTCTAGACCGCCGATTACTACCTCTTCTTATCACTCTTCTTCCGCTTTGGGAAGAAGTTGACCCATCCCCCTACCCGTCCCAAGGAGTCTGGAGAGAGAGGGGGACGGAGGTGACCGGCGGCACTGCTGGGCCAAATATTGATCCAAGATCGCGCCCGAAGCCTCAATGTGGCCTCCAAGATTGCACAAGATAGCCCACAGTGGCTCAAGATAGCCTGCGACATGCACCCAAGATATCCCAAGATTTACCAAACAGAACCCCCAACCACCGAATGAGTTCTTCGAGGCACCGAAAGGGATCCAAGGGGGGTCTACGAGACTCTTTGTAGCAACAAGAAGTCCACGAAGCCTTCCAGGTCGGATCATGAAGAACACACATATGAAGAATAATCGGTTCGAGTAGCACATGCAGCCCCCTGGCGCCACAATTTGTATTTCTCGTCCATGTCGAGATTGTACAGCTCCTTCTCGAAGGTTTGTATGGCGTCATCGATTCTCTCGAGCAGGTCCTGTGCGCGGCAGCAACTGCTGGCATCTCGCAAAGACGGGAACTACCCCTACTGGTGCACAAATCGTTCCACCAGAAGCGGCGAAACCATGCAAACAGAGCACTCAATAACATGAAACCGCACATGACATGAGAACGGCCAAGATACGCAACAAAAGCGGTGCACTTTCGACAAGCCCACTTAGAATAAACGTTTTGCTTGGCGGCGCAACGAGGATAATCACCGGGTAAGCAAGGACGGGCCACGCTCTAAAATAGTTGACCACCTGGTGTTGAGCGTGAACAGACTCGTGGCCTCGGGGTGAGTCAAGCCTGAAGCTGGACCTTCGAGCGGTCAACCCAACCGCGTGCAAGAAAAGTGGGCGCAGGGAAACATCGCAAGAAGGCGAAACGCAAAGGGCGGAGGAAGGAGGACGGAGAGAAGCTGGACGGCACGCCGACGGACGCGCCGTTACCAGCAGGGGAGGCCTGGCAAGCGCGCAGTGGAGCAAAATGAGGCAGTCCGTGGCCGACAAAGACGCGCACTCAAAACGCCACAGCGAGAAACAGACAACACACACACATACTTACAGACGCACACAGCCTCTCTTTCACCCACCTGCACTCACAAGCTCGTTTTGACGTCGCCACTCTGGGCGGCCGTGATCACGCAGACATGATCACGCACGCACACACACACACGAAAGTTGTTAGCAGCAGGAAAAACTGCGGGCCACACGGAGCCGACTCCGAATGCAGAGCAGAGACCGAGCCAGCTCGCCCTGAGGAAAGGAAGGGGACTGACGCAGACAGATGGCAGGAAGAAAACCAGAAGGCAATGTACCCAAGAAGGGGGGATGCCCCGTAGCTAACTGCCTGTCCCCCAGCGTCAGTCCGAAGATCCCGAGTTAGAGCCCTCGTAGGTCAGACGACTCGGGATCAAAGCAGCTCTGGGGTCGGAGGCCGACGAGGCTGCGCGTCCAGTCATCGCAGGAACGGACGCCTGAGACGCGCACGCTCCAGAGAGAAGGAATCCAGAGGCTTCCTCGCCAGCCTCCTCATCGATAAAAGATGAGCTCGTGTCAGGGGCCAGGGCCACGCGCCTCAGTGGGGGCCCAGCCACAGCACCAGAGACAGTGCTAGCAGCGGCGGGGGGACAGGGAGAGCCTTTCCCGCCAACATCCTGGCCGAGCTCATCGCGTCCTGCCTCAGCGGACGCGTCGAAGAACTCGCAAGTGACAGAGCTGTCGTTGGGATGGAACCCTCGGACTCTCTCTCTCACACACACACGCACACACACACTCACACACACACACACACACACACGCACACACACACACGCACTCACTCACTCACTCACGCACGCACGCACGCACGCACACACACACACACACACACACACACACGCGCGCGCGCACACACAGACACATACACACACACACACACACTTTTTTTGCGTTGGCGGCTGGGCAGAGGGCGACTGCTCTGGCGGGGCAAACACACACACACACACACACACACACACACACACACACACACACGTCGACTCTGCTGACGCCGACGTCACGGGCGCCAAGACACGAGTTGCCGCCGCACGAAAAATGGGCTCAGTCGCTGTTTGTATGCACTTGGTGTGCACTGTACACAGCTCCCTGTGAGAAGACAGACAGAGAGACCCCCCGCAGAAAGCACAACCTGCAGCAGAAGGCCCAGTGGGCAAGACACACATACACGCGCGCACGAACGTTATTCCATGTCCAGCGATGTCCTCCGAGGTGAAGGCGTTACTCCGACTATGACCAGCAGTGGAGCACAGCAGAAAAAAAACAAGCTGCAGCGGAAAACCCTTAGCGTGAAGGCGGCGAGCAGGACGCGGACGGAGAATACGTGACCGAATGACTGGACGTTTTCAATAGCGTTTGGCCGTCGAACCAATGAGGGATGAGAGATCCAAAATGTCGACGCGTGAATCAACGGAGGCGTCGGGAAGGGCAACGCGGTCGGAAACGGCAGGTCGGAGAACCGTCGGTCGGCGGTGCGGCGCCAGAGACGAATCAGAGAGCGAGCGGCGAAACGCACCACGCCGAGATGTGGTAGTGCCAGCGAAGCCGCCCGGCCAAACTTTGAGGTCAAGCGAACGGCGGCGTGGGGCTGAAAGATAAATCGTGCAGGCGGCAAGGTGCCGAGAGCGTGGCACCCGCTCCACCCGAACACAAAGAGACAGAAACATACAGAGACGGAAATACACACATACACACACACTTGTCACGTCAGCGGCTGGGCAGAGGGTGACTGCTCCGGCGGATTGGCAACAAGGGGCGTGCAGAGGGGGGTTAGCGCATCATGGCCCAAGGCAAGTGATAGAGGCCTCCCAAGTGGAGTCGGAGTGGCTGGGGCCAGAGGAACGTACCGCATCGTCGATGCATGGGCGATGCGTTGGCGACGTCGGCGATACATCGGCGCCGTCGGCGTGAGGAAAGTCGGGCTCCACAATCCATCGGCGATGCAGCACGATCGTTCGACCCCATCTACTCGGACCCCATGTGGGAGGCGAGGGAAGGGCCAGGGAATGCGTAGAAAGAGCAAGAAGGGGGCATGAAGTCTGGGAGATTCCATGACCCTGGCCATGACATCCACACACACCCTTGTAGTCATCACCGCCCTCCTCGACGCCTGGGGCCGTTCGGGCCATAGCTCGGGACCCCGGCGGCCGTTCGGGACGACCCAGGCACTCCTGGGAAGCCCCCGACGAGGCGCATCTTCTGGAAAGCACCCCGAGAGAAAAAACCTCCGAGAACTAATGAAATCGTCCGAACCCTCCGAAGAACAGCCCGCCCCTTGAGCAAGGACCGGCCGTCCCGGCATTCATACAGGCCTGCCAAGATATGTTATTAGAAGCAGAGAACGTTACACACAAGTAAATCCAATGATCTTAGATCGTAAAGCCGAAGTGTTAACACAAAACGGTCAGAACCAACAGTTCTAAGAACATGTCGCGCAAACATAAACAATATTGTTATAGTTATTCTTCGATGGGCCTGTGGGCAAGCCAGAACGCCTCGCCACACCTTGAGCCCTCAGTCCGCAGCCATTCCTAGACGCCCCCGCGTGACGCCACCGTGACCCACCGACGCGCGGTTACGCCTTTCGAGTGCCCGCTGGGTCTGGCTGCGCTGAAGCGAGCAGGCTGCTGCCCATTGCTCTGCCGAAGCCAGCCTCGACCACGACGCGACGACGACGACGACGACGACGACGACGACGATGACGACGGCGACGGCGGCGACGGCGATGGCGGCGACGAAGACGAAGATGTCGACGAGCACGACGCCGACGCCGACGCCGACAACGGCCCAGACCTCCGATGTCTCGATTTTTTCGATACTGGGCGCCCGGAACTCTGCACCACTTCCCGGGGGCCCATCTGACATCCTGGCTAGTTGTCTGACGGTCCCGGGGCCCAGCGAGGGCCCCCCGTCGCCGAAAACGTTGCAAAACCACCGTCTGGACTTCGGGGCAGGGCGAGGCGAGACAACGGCAGCTCAACGGGGCCCAAGCGCACCAGTTTCCATAGCTGCGTCCAGCCGTGGCGACGAAGGGCCCCCCGATTGCCCCCAACCGTTGCCTCAACTCGCCCTCCCCCGAGGATCTTCTCAACACGTTGGAGGTCTGGGGGGGCCCGCGGCGGCCGCGGCAGCTGCAGCACATAGGAACAAGGAAAAGCGACACCACTACCACCAGGGACTACCAACGGGCGGCTCCAGGAGAGATCCTCCTGGTGGTGCGCTTCCCCCCTCTCGCTCGAGACATCCCCCATGCCTAGCTCGGGGAGGCATCGTGAACACCTCGCTGGAGGTGGCCACCCTGGTAGTGGTGGTGTCGCGTCTCCTTGGAGGCAGCCGGGGGGGTCTGAGCTAATTTGAACCCCTGATTTTTCACCCGGGACCCGTTTTCACTGTCCCGGGCCTGGAAAGCGGCCACCAAAGGCCGAAAAACATGAAAAACAGTCTCGAATCCAGAACCTCGAACCTTCCCTCCCCTTTCTGCTCACCGAAACAGATGCCGGGCCAACTCAGACTCCGAGCCGGTTCCAAGCTTCTCCTTCCCCCGAAGCAAACGCCAAGGCGCCCCGCGCCGCCGAGGCGAACAGGCCGCCCAGCGCGCCGTCGGCACTCGCCGCGGCGTCGGGGCTCACTCGTGCGAAGGTGCCAGGCGCGCCCGCGGCGCTCGGGGCGGCGTCCGGCGGGGCCGAGGCGGCGCCGAAGAGGGTGGCGGCGCCCAAGGCGCCGCGGGCGGAGGTGAACAGGCCGCCTCGCAGAGGAAGGAGATGCACTGAGCATCAATTGGCGTGGCCCTGGTCCCACTGGCCGAATTACACCCCAAAAGACAATACATTTGACAATAGAAATAAAACATAATAGACGATCGCATAAAATCATTCTAATGCACTACAATATGAGGTACAATACACTACGGTAACATATGGCATGACAGAGTGCAATGCAATATGAAATCATGTGATAAACCTGCAATATGTTTTGATGTACTAGGCATGCTAGCATGTATCATGATGCAATACGATATTGCGTCATATGATACCATGCAATAGCATGTAACACAATATGTAACAAAGGTTGGGGACATGATGAAATATAAAATGTGATGGTCTAACCAATCAAAAACACTACAGTATTATATAACAAACAAATATGTTATAATACCATAACACAAACCACAATGTAATGCATTATGCGATGTGACGACATAATACACTACAGTAAGCTTGAATGCACCATTATGTGCTGCAGTGTGTTCCGTTACATAATCATACCACTGCTGCCAGATGTAAAATGAACCATGCTATGAAATCACATGATACAATATCTGAACCCATAATATGACACACATACTGCAAGCAATATACTATAATACATGGTCTTGAATTACAATACGACATGCCATGATATACGATGGTTTAAGAAAATCAATGAAGGTCATGTCATATATACGATGATAAAACCTGATGGTATATAGGACGATGTTATATAATACCCTCTAATACGATTATGTAAAATATGTTAGAACATGATATAACAAAACATGAAACAATGCTACTGATTACAATGTCATACATGTCATAAAATCAGATATAATATAATACAATATAGATTTCCGCGCCCGCGCGGCCCGCGCGCGATGGCTAGTCCCTGGCTCCGGCCAGGCGAGCTTGCATACTCTCACGGGTAACTGCTACCCAAGTAACAACCGGCTGGGACTCAGCCCCACGTGAACTCGTTCGACTTCGTCATCCACCGCCTTGAGCGGGATACTAGGCTGACAATAATTCGTTGCTCGATGTTGTTGTGTGGACTATGTTCTTGTCTTGCTTTCCCGATCGCTGCAATGGCGGGGATGCACGCACGGGCGCCAGGTACACCGCTGGGAGGTGAAAGGAACATTTCTCGTCGTCTCTTCAGCCCTCTGCACGAGATGGACGACGGTGTGTCCAGCATGGAGGTGCACGACATCGAGGAACCAGATAGACCTGCGGATGCACGTCCGGCTGCACGTCCGCCAGCACTCGAGGAGATCGCGAACCTTCTCAGGCAGGAGGTTCGGTCACTCCAGACAGCTCGAGAGCCGCTTCGATCAGTTCGAAGGTGCACTTGGGTCACCGATGAAGTCGGTGGAGGACAGGGTCGGAAGCATGGAGGAGAGGATCGAGGAGACGGAGATGCGCATCACGAGCATCGGAAATACTTTCGACACGCAGGGGGCGCCCCGATCTGACCTGAGCGCAGAACTTTGGGACCAGATCAAGGTGCTGGAGATGGAGGTCTCCATGCTGAAGCTTACCCCGTGAACCCTGTGAGCTCCGACATGGCGAAGACGCTTGTGATCAGCGGGCTGCAGACACTGGCCAGCCTGGGCGAGGTGCAAACATGGATGAAGGCGAAGTCGCGGGACGCGTACGGCCCACAACCTGACGAAGTATAACTGAAAGGCGATGTTCGAGGAGTGGCTTTCGTCGAGTTCTCGAATAGACCGCGACGAGGCGGCCAAGCTATTTCAGAAAGCATCTTTCAGAGGGGGGGGGGGGCAACCGTGCGTGGGCGAAGCCAGACCAGACGTTGGAAAAGAGAATCCTCCGTTCTTTCGCGTTCGGGTTGAAAGACATCTTCAAGAATTGGGGGTACGAGGCAAAATCAGCTTGGGCTGATCCTGAAGTGGGAAGGTTTGGCTGGGCAGTGATGTGGTGGCCCAGGCGTTCATCGACGGGGGGGCGCTTAACATAGAATGCGGCCCTGGTTGGGAAGTATGACTGAAAGACGCCGCGCACCCCGACTTCTCCGGCCTCTTGTCGTGGTTGACTGGCAAGCTCGGGAACACCACCTCCAATGGAGCTGGCAAAGTAGGCGGCAAGGGGAAGTCCAAGTCCCGAGAGTAGGGACAGCACCGATCGAGCAGTGCATGTAAGACACACGTTTGCAATGACACGTTCTCCTTTCTCGCGAAGGACGCACGAATTTTAGGGGACGTTCGCTTGTCACGTTTGCTTGGGGAAACTGCGGAAATCCACTGGGATGCAATGCGTTTCAGTGAAACCCGGAGCCCGCATAGCGATTGTATTTTGGAAGGCAGACACAGATTGATTTGCAGCCGTGGGGAATTCAAATGTTCAGGCGTTGCTGCGTTAAATCATCAAAGATGGGTGCCATCACCTGTTGGGTACAAGCGTTAGGTCGGGCGTGTCCCCCTACAGGCGGATGTTGGGCGAAAAGTTAAAAATACTCAACTCGGACAATACACCAAAATAGCCAAAACATCATGAAAAAATAGTCCCCAGACTATTGTTTCGCTATAGTTGAATATTCTCCATGTAGAGGGACAGGTCCGACTTAATACAAGAAGACGTATGATATAATGTTGTACGTATGTCGCATCATTTCCACTCGTTCGTACACTTTGTTTGCCATATACTTGGGATGACATGCTGGGTATGACCGTGCATATTTCGAGGAATGCTGGAATAACATTCGTGCTGCTGCCTGCGATGCTCATTATCATGGGCTGAGGTGCTGCCTGGAAGGCGACTTCAATTCAGAAATAAGTCGGGGTTGGCATGGAGATGCGCTGCAAGAGGCCTCAACAGAGCTTGGTCTGGACATTTGCAATAACCCAAATCATATGGACCCAGAAGACGCATGGACTTTCATAGGTTCCCTAGGCCAAAAACGATTGATCGACTATTGTTTGGTGTCCTCTGGCCTCTCGGTCACGCGTGCCTCGGCGGGTTCATTCTGAGATCTGGGATCCGACCGTCGGGCTGTGCATTGCCGTGTCTCCATCCCGCCACCCACGAGAACATGGACGAAGAGACGCCGCATAAACTTGCAAAATGTGGATTGGGGACGGTTTTCGCAGGCTGGTCGTAGCAGCGGTGCCAGTGGCGCCGACAACTTGCCCAGCCTGGAGTCCAAACTTGTTGAATGCGCAGAAGGCTCGCTGCACGCCTCCACAGGCTCTGCCGTGTGACCGTGGGATACGCAACACCTTAAGGAGCTCAGATGGCGAGGAAAACGCGCAACAAGTCCAGATGAGAGGCGGCGCTTGTCTCGGGCAAATTTCGAATACACTCGTGCTCAGCTGAGGGCGTGGAGAACCCAGCAAGCCACGGAGCGTCTTCGGTGCTCTGGCAAGAACTCACATGAATCCCATCAAGCGCACGTGCGGGTGCGCCGCGCGCCTAGATATGGCCAAGTGCGCAGAGCATTTGGCGCAAATATACTCCACGGAGACGTCCCCGCAGTACGACACGGAATGCTGGGTGCCTCACTTCACAGTCGCAAAGTTAGCAGAGCCATATCGAAAATGGCAAAACAAAACAAAAAATGCTCCGATCAGGACGGTATCGTGCTGGAGATGGTTGTGCATGCCGGTGAGGCTGTGAATCGGCGATTGACGGGCATGCTCAATGAAATATTGGACGTAAATGCCATTCCGGACAGTTGGGTTGCGACTTGTTTCTCGCTCTTGCATAAGGGGGAAGACGCGGAGGACCCAAACAATTAGAGGCCCATCGCGATTCTGAGCATCACATACAAAATCTTCGCGAGGGCCGCATTACACGACCGGATAAAAGAGCGCCTCGACTCTCAAGAATCAGAAGACCAATTTGGTTTCGGGCCTGCGCGCTCCACTCTACATGCTCTTACCGAACTCGAGACTGTGACCTCCAAAGGGATCGAGTGGAATGTTCCCGTCTAGGTGGTGAGCATTGATCTGAAAAAAGCCTTCGACCGTGTGGAGCATGATGCTTTGTTCTGCTCACTTGAGCAGCAGGGACTGGGCGAACATGTATATCTGTTCCAGAGGTCGTATGATGGGCAGTTTGGGCATATCGGATACCGACGTTTGAGATCAAGTGAGGTGTCCGACAGGGTGACGAGTTAGGCCCCGTCCTGTTCAACGCGGCGCTGGAGGTTGCAATCGACAGCTGGAAATCCGGGCTAATCACAGAAGGGTTTGCTTTGACACCACATCCGTGTGACGCTCGGTTAACGAATGTTCGCTATGCGGATGACATTATGTTATTCGCGCAGTCATTGGACGAGGCTGTGTCCATGCTCGAATCACTGGCAGGTACGCTGGGCCGCTTTGGCCAGGAGCTGAACGCAAAGAAAACAAGAATCATGACGACGGAACCCATTGAGCAGGATACGCAGGTGATCACAGAGTCCAGCACCATAGGCATTCTGCACGCGGGTTCCAAGCACAAATACCTCGGCAGATGATTCACAGGTGCCTTGGGGAAGCATGGCCACGCAGCGGTAGAGCACCGAATCGGCTGCGCTTGGATGAAGTTCCATGCCTTTCAGCACGTGTTGACGAATAAGCATGTTAGCGTTGCTCTTCGTTTCCAGCTGTTTGAAGCAATTGCTAAATCAACCGTGTTACTCCCTCGAAACCTGCCCGCTGACGGAGTCCCTGGGTCGTCGCTTGAACGTCGTGCAGCGACGCATGCTGCCCAGCATGGAAGGGTAAATCTCGTACTCGGACGTCACCTGGGAAGACCGCGGCCGCAGGATGAAATCCCGCTTAACGCAGCTTTGAACCGTCATGCTGCCGTGTGGCTGCCGCCGGTCTGCAGTGACCTGAACCAGGCGAACCCTTTTCGGGAAAGAGGGAGACCCGCCACGAGGTGGGACGACTTCTGAGGCAGGAGCCCGGGGCTCTGTTCGGTTTGCTTTCTCCTTCTCCTCCTCTTCCCTTCTTTCTTGCAACGATGTCTGAACGCACATGTTTCCAGCTTCTGTCCGTGCCCCGCATGGCGGCCGAACGCTGTTCGATCGGACCCTAA
Organism: Prorocentrum cordatum; assembly: GCA_963575745.1. Lineage (NCBI taxonomy): Eukaryota > Dinophyceae > Prorocentrales > Prorocentraceae > Prorocentrum > Prorocentrum cordatum. The sequence continues at coordinate 884,798 of CAUYUJ010015394.1, forward strand.
CGTAACGTAGCGTAATATATACACATATATATATATATGTATGTGCGTGTGCGTGTGTGTGTCTATGCTGACATGTATGCGTGTAGGAAGGTATGTGACTATGTAGACGTATCCGCAAATACGTGCGTCTCGATATATATATATATATGTATATATATATATACAACACGATTGAACCGATGTATACATGTGTGTATAGACATGTGGGCATGTATGTGTGCATGCGTGCATGCATGCGTGTGTGTGTACATGTATGTATGTGTAGGTGTGCGTGGGTGTATGTATGTGTGCATGCGTGCATGCATGCGTGCGTGTACGTATTTGTGTGTATGTACGTATGTATATATGTACATATTTGTATGCGTAGGTATGCATGTGTAAATGTATGTATGTATGTGTGTATGAGTGTGTGTATATGTTTGTATGTGTGTATGGATGGATAGATGTATTGACGTGTGTATGTGTGTATGTGTATGTGTGTATGGATATGTGTACGTGTGTGAGCATGTGTGTATATATGTATATATGATGAATTGGGAGTTTTCGAGCGGGTATTCATGTATAGTTTTGGTCCAGCATAGTTACCCAACAGCAAGCGTGCCTCCGCAGTTTTTCGGGTCAACTGTGACGATGGCGGCCTAAGGGGCCAATCGCGCGGTGGCCATCCAGGGAGGTCACAGATGCCCGACACGCGCTGATGGTCCCACAGCCGCCCTCAGAGGCGGGCAGTGCCGAGAGCGCCTCGGCGCACGAGCCAGGGCCCTTCGCGAGCCTCTACGAGTGGCTCGCGCCGCGGGCACTGGGGCTCCTCGGGCTGCTGGTTGCCCTGTCGGCGGGGCGCGCCGAGGCTGGCCGCGGCAGCCTGATGCGACTGGGCCTGGGCGGAGCCCTGGTCCTGGCGGCTGGCGTCTGGCTGGCAGTGCTGAAGGTGCGGGGCTGGTGGCGCGCCGCCTCGGGGCAGCAGGCCGAGGTGGACGCCCTCCGAGCCCAGCTGGCGAGCCTGACGCTGGGCACGGCTGGGGCTGGCGACACTGCCGCTGGAGGGAGCGGTTCCGCGCCAGGGCTTTCAGCGTTCCCGCCGCCCAGCGCGCCCCCGCCTGGAGTGGCTCAGCCTGCGGCTTCGGCGTACCCCCCCCCCCCAGCGTGGACCCCGCCATGGACGCGTTCCACGCCTTCAGCTCGGGGGGGAGTGACGCGGGCCCTCTGACGTGGACAGCGGCCCCACCTGGCTTGACGGCGCCGCCCGCGGCAGCAGTGGCCGACCCTGCTGCGGCCGCGGCCGTGGCTGGCCCCCCTTCGGCAGGAGTGCCAGCCGGGGGCCCTGGCGGGCCAGGCGTGCAGGCCTCGACCTCGGCATCGACCTGCGTGAGAAGGCTCAAGGAGCTGCTCGTGACGCTGCACGCCGGGTCGAGCTCAGATCCGTGGTGGGGTCGCAGGTTCTGGCACCATGTGTCCGAACTCGAGAAGGCGGGGAACTTGGACCCCGCCGTGCGGGCGGCCCTCGCAGCCAGAGGATACGTTGGAGCAGGCACGCTCTCGCCGCCCGGCGTGAAGGCCTTGGAGGTGGTCCTCACGGGGTTCGAGAGCCTAGGGACGAGCGCCACGTTCGACGGCACCTCCGGGGCGCCAGCTGCAGCAGCGGGTGGAGCAGAGGTCGACTCCTGGGCCCACTCGCTGCCGCCCGATTTCAAGCGGGCCGGGATGGAGATCTATCGCAACATACGGGCGGCTGGCAGCACGAGCATTCGACATTGGCTTCAGCAGCAGTTTCAGGGATATCGAAGGGGAGAACTGTGGCAGTCTCTGTGGAGCACGGCGGCGACCTTGGACTTCGAGCTGTGGTAAGTGCGTGACCGACCAGGACTTGATGATCTGTCTCAACACGAATGACAACGTGGAGATCGGGCTGCGCCATCTGTCGGCCTTCGTATACGAGTCGAGGACACACGACGAGGCGGGAGCAGCGAGACTACGAGCGGTCACGGCCCCAGGAAGTGGAAAGGACATCGCGCTGGGCTGGCTCATCACGGAGGCGACGACGCACAGCAAGATGGAACACCAGCGAACAGAACGAGTGGCTTCAGAACTTCGGCGGCGGCAGAGCGGCAAGGACAAGGGAGACAAGGGCCGCGGTCGTGGGGCGCCGAAGAGTGGTTCAGGAGGCTGACGTCTCCCAGGGGCCTCTGCCGGGAGTCGCGAGGCAGAGGGCAGCGAGACGCTCGCGTAGAGCAGCGACAGTACCAGAATGAGTGTGTGAATGACGACCCCCCAGGCACGCACTGCTCAATCCTCTCACCCGATTGGGCATTTTAGACCAGAGGGTACCGACCTGTGGGGTCTCCCCCAGGCACGCACCGCTCAGTCCCTACACCCGTCGGGGTTTCGAGGACCAGAGGGTACCGACCTCGGGGGTCAAAGAGATGGATTGCCAAATCAGAGAAGCCCAGTGAAGAAGCGAAGTCGAGCCACTTGTCAAGTTTCCCTTCAGTTTCTGAGATGGCCTCTGCTTTCGGTACCGGTGATGCAGTTCTTCCAGTTCCACCACTTCTTTCACAACCAGGTCTTGTGTCAGTGCGATCGGATCGAAGTAGGCAGCGCCTACATCGGAAGCAGATGGTTAGAAAAGTTGCCAATCGAGTGCTTAGTGCTCTCAACTCGACCTACCTGGGCAGTATGAAGCAGCAGACCACACCATGGCAGCAGAAGTTCTCTTGCGATATGACGAAGAATTCTGCGGTCGGGCGGGTCCAAGCGCGGACCAGCTCTATGTTCGCCGACTGTATCCAGTGACAGGCGTACAAGCGACGTGTGAGCTATTGAAGTTGGACCAGATAGACTACCGAAGAGTGCACAAGAGAGACGTCCACACGGAGTTTGTGGCGGACAGGGTGGACGAGATTACGACGATGAAGGAGGTCCCGCTTCTCGAGGCGCTGCCCGAGGATGAGGCGGCGCACTATGCGAAGGAGGAGAACGTGATCGAGATGGCGGGCAAGTCCATGCAGCACGTGGAAGAGCTAGAGAGGCAGTATGGTTTCTTTGACGGTCAGATGGAGCAGTGGATATCTTATTTGCATCGAAAGGATCTTCCCCCGGGACTGTGGGTGTTCAAGCCGAGAAGCGACGTGGTGACGATAAATGGAGTCTCGGCTGTTTTGAATAAGGACGGTTACACATTGAGGAAACTGATCATGGGGGTGCCTACCAACTTTCTCTGGAGCGATGTACGGCGTCGAGGCGAGCACGGTCTCGGAGGTGGAGGGGCGCTGGCTATGATGCGAGCGCCGGGCATGGAGATTCACATGGCACGGTGTGACGAGAGCAACGCGTTTTCTTCGGTATCCGTGCCAGAGTGGATGTGGAAGTGGATAGCTACGCCAGCTATCCCTGCAGCAGCTGTGTGGTCCTTACTGCCTGAGGACATGAGGAGCTCGCTTCAGGAGTGGTCTCTGGTGTGCCCTTGTTACACCAGGCTGCCGATGGGCTTGTCTCATGCAGTCCACATCCTGATGTGCATCAACTTGGAGGCGGTGGGTAGGACGCTGGTCAGAACAGCCGCTCTGGGGGACTCCCTGAAGAACAAGACGATGGAGCTGCCCGACGAGGCCGTCGTGGAGGACGTCGAGTGGGTCAAGGAGAAGGCCAGGCGTCGAGCTGAGCGGCGCCAAGAGGCAGGACTCTCGCCACAGGAGTTCCGAGCTAAGGTCCGCGACCTGAAACAGGAGCGGCACCGTGCGATCATAGTGCTGCACACCTTCGCGGGCGGCAGGAGGAAGATGGACGTTCAACACTATGTGGAGGAGTTCGCAGTCGAGTACGGGGTGCCGCTCTTTTTCTTCGGGGTCGATCTCGCCTTCGACCACAGGTGGGATCTGGCGGATCCCTCCCTGATCGCGATGCTGTTGGAGATGATTGAGCAAGGCCTAATCGACATAATCTTAGGTGCCCCGCCCTGCGCAACGTGGAGCAGGGCTCGCTTTCATGGAGGTGGCCCTCGCCCTCTTCGCTTTCGCACGGAGCCCTTGGGCAGGAGCGACGTGACGAAGGAAGAGCGCGAGAGGGTCGCGGAGGCGAACGTCCTGCTGTTCAACCACCTGGCCCTGCGCGATGTGGGGGAGCAGTACGCGGGGGGGGGGGTACCTGTTCGAGCACCCGACGGATCCAGAGGAGGAACCCTACCCAAGCATCTGGGACCTGGAAGCGATAAAGGGCATGCTGGAGCGACACGGCGTGCGGGCCACCAGGATCGACCAGTGCATGTATGGTGGGCCGTCGAAGAAGCCCACCACCCTGGCTTCGAACCTGGACGGCATCGAGGAGCAGGCGCTGTTCCGTGATGGCAAGCACCGTCATGAGAAGGCCTTTGGGAAGGATGAGCGCGGCATCTTCAGGTCGCGGCAGGCTACAGGCCTACCCCCCGGGCTGTGCCGCATGATCACCCTGAGCGTGGTCAAGACGGCGCTGCGGATGCTGACCACGGGTCGTGGACCAGGTGGGTGGCTGAGGACGGGGCGTGAGAAGCCTCGTCACACGCAATGGAGCTACGAGAAGGAGAAGGAAGGCCTCTTTGTGCTGAATGAGCTCTACCGCCGGGGTGGCTGCGTGAGGCTGCGCCCTGGCTTTCAGGCGATCTACGTTCACGTGGACGACGGGCTGAGCGCCGCAGCGTGTCCCAGGGGAGGATCAGCGGACAAGATGAGCGAGCAGATGATGCAGAAGGTCGCCGACGCGTGGGAGCAGGCCGGGTTCGTCGTCAACGAGCGCGAAAAGATCGAGGAGGGCTCCAAGATCGCGGGCTATGAGTTGCAGAACTGTCCGCCGCGCCTGAAGCTGGCGAGTGCCAAAGCCAGCTACTTGGAGGCGGCGCTGACGTTGATCATGGAGACGCCCTGGGTAGACGTGGAGTTGCTCAGGGCCCTGATGGGCGTGCGCTGTGGGGAGCGCTGCTGAGGCGCGAGCTCATGGCCGTATCAGCCGCTGTCTTCGACCTACTGGAGAAGAGGCAGGGGCAGGTCGTGCGCTGGTGGGCGTCGGTCCACCGTGAGGTGCGCGTCATGAGGGACAGTATCCCGATGATGCCCTGTGTGCTGGACCTGCCCGCTACCCCTTTCCTGTTCGCGTCGGACGCGGAGGGTGCCAATCGGATCGATCACGGCGGATATGGCATTGTCGGCACGCCCATCACCATTGAGGAGTCGGAGGAGGTGATAGGAGCAGGGACGAGGCCTGGCCATACTGTATCAAGTCTGGACGGCACGGTCCTACACTTGAATCGTGCCGACCGTGAACTACGAGGGCGCATCCCAGTCTCACGCATGCCGCGTGAGATGCTACAGATCCCGCAAGGAATGCGGCACGAGCTGGATGCAGAAGGTGGCGAGTCCCGGATCACATCATTCTGGGCGAGGGCCGCGCCGTGGTCAGACTATGCCAGGCTCTCTCTCTCTCTCTCTCTCTCTCTCTCTCTCTCTGCTTCCAGGAGCTCATGATCACGCCATCTGCAACATGGAGGACAATGAGCCGTTGGCCTCAGCAGCGGCGAAGGGGCGCTCATCGGCCCCGCATATGAACTACCTGCTGAGGAAGATCAGTGCACTTTCAATGGCGACGGGCATCAAACTATATTTACCCTGGGTGGACACCGCACACCAGACAGCAGATGAGTTGTCTAGAAGGAAGCGGCGTGGCTTGGTGTGCTCGGCGGGCGGGACCTCGTCCAGTCGACCCTGACCAGGCTGCTCGGGTGACCGAGAAGACTTTAGAAGTTTATCGCAGCGCTGGGCTCAGGTTCTCGACTTGGGCCCTTCAGCGCGGCCTACGTCCCAGCGGCGCTGACGAACGGGACGATCTTTTAGTTGAGTTCAAAAATGATCAGATTGTACACCCTTCTCCAGCTAAGTTCGTGAATACTGTTGCGTCAGTGGAGTTCTTCTTCCCTCGGATGCAAGGTAAACTTCTGTGGAGCAAGGAAGTTATTGCTGGATGGGAAAGAAATGTGGGACGCAAACACACGGTGCCTCTCGGGAAGTTGCCTGGCAAGCTCCTTGGGGTCCACATAGCTTCCAAGGGGAACCCCCGCTTGAGCCTTGCTCTCATCGCGCAGTGCCACACGGGTTTGCGTCCCTCGGAGCTCTTGGGAATATTACCTGAGGACCTCATCTTCCCTCGCGATCTGGGCGAGAACATCAACCTCGCCGCGGTATTCGTTGCTCTTGGGGCTCCGACGGGGACGAAGCACAAGAGGCCCCAGGTGGCCCGTATCTTTCAGGAGGAACGGGACATCATGGAGGTGCCAGAGGACATCACGAAGGCCACCCCGGCTGGGACCCCGCTCTTCCCCTACAGCTTGGCTCAGTACCGCAAGGTTCTCAAGGACACCGAGGGCTCGCTTGGATTATCCATGGGGTGGGGGCCTCACAGCCCAAGAGCAGGATGGGCCAGTGATTCGAGGGCCGTGGGGCTCTCGTTTGAAGAAGTTTGGGAGCGAGGGAGGTGGATTTCGGATGGGAGTTTGCGCATTATCTCGACATCGTCGGTGCGAGCCACATCCTCACCCAGTTAAACACGAAGGGCTTCGCGCAACAGCTGTACTGGCTCAAGAGGGGCTGGCGCCAGTACTTTCCAGCGCTCATTTGGGGAGCGCATCGGTTACCAGCACATGGCTCCCAAGGGCTACGTGAAGGACAAGACCTCCGGGGGCTGGGTCAAGGCCCCGAGCTGGCATGGATGGAGCACGCACCACCCCTGCCGAGCACGCCCGGGACACCCACCAGCTGGATTCAGTGTACCAGCGCTCCTCCGTCGGGGGCGGCGTCCAGAGCGGCTTCTCCAGGGGCGGTCTCGCTGGTGCTCACGCCGCCCAAGGCCAAGAGCCCTGGGATGTCGCCGCCGCCAACAGTGCTCGCAGCACCCCCTCCGGAGGCAGCAGGACACGCGATACCAGGAGGGCTGAAGTTCTACGCCCAGACCCAGCCCAGACTGCATCAGGCCAGGGTTTCCAAGGTGAGCTTCGTCAAGATGGCTGTCAATCACAGTAAGGTGATCAGGTCAGTGTGTGGCCCGTGCTTCGTCCCTGTCATCCTCCTCATGATGCTTTTCGTCACTTTCCCGTCGAATATCTTCCCTAACATGTCCAGGAGCGCCGAGGCTGCGGCGTCCTTGGTGGAGGACGTGGCAGGGGCAGGTGGAGCTGTGGCGCTCGCGGCCAGGAATCTCACCATGGCCGTGAGCGGAGTTGCGCTTTCAGTTGCAAGGAATTCGGCTACGTTTGTTGACGAAGCGTGGTCGGGCATAGATCTGCTGGGATGTCGCCTGAACGTGACAGGCGGTCGTTTCGTCGTGGACATCGGGGCACGCTCTCGCCCTAGTATGATGAAGGAGCTCGAGCGCGGCTTGACAGTTGTTCCAGATGACTTGGCGGTGGAATTGTGGGGATCAATCAACGCTGTGTCAGTCCAGGCTCCAGTTGCGGCGCGGCTCTCCTCTCAGTTCAACTTTACGGAGAGCTTCTTCATCTGGGACTGGGAGGTGCTCCTTGTTGAAGAGGAAGTGTTAGCAGTTCGCTATTATTTCGCTCGTTTACGGTTTGAACTTCAGTGGGCCAATCCACTATGGGCCCTGACAGGTGCCGATCCGGGAGGTGAGCTGGAGCGCATCACGACTAGGGTCAAGGATGCTATCGAGGCGGCGGTCGACGCCTCGGTGCTCAGGTCGCCGCTCACCGCGCGCGAGGTGCTCCAGCTGCCCACTACTCGCCCACCCTTCTGGTTTCGTCTCGGCAGATGGGCCCATTCTCAGTTTGATGGGCTGCGGTACGCTAGCGGGGTTTGGCTCTGAGGTCAGTGCAAAGCCATATACTGATTCTGGTCGGACACCGGGGTTCGGCATCATCTCAGAGCCCGTTCTCAGAGTACTGCTGGGAGTTCAGATTTCCTTTGATGAAGTGGATGAGGTCAATCAAGATTTGAAGCCCTCGGCCGAGGGATATTGAATGGAGGCATGTTTGCAGCACGTCAGGACTGTAACGTGACATGTGATATGGCGTTGGTCATCTCGTGCTCTGTTGAAAATTGGAGTTGATTATCGTGATAATCGTGAGTGACGCTTGCTGCTTATTTCATTATGTACAGGCTTCGCCTGAGGCACGCACCCTACTGTACAGGTTTCGCCTGCACGTCCCTAGTCTTTCCTCGCCCTTCCCCTGGCCGCCGCGGGGGCGGTGTGGGGGTCGGGTGGGTGGGTTTCTTGAGGCTTCCTGAACTGAACTCGTGTTGTACATACTAAAAATATACAGATATGTGTATACATGTATATGTATGTGTGGATGCGTGTATGTATGTGTGCGTGTATATATATATATATATATATGTATATATATATATATGTGTGTTTGTGAGTATGTATGCATGTGTTAATGTGTGTACGGATGTACATACGTATATGTGAATGTATGTATACATATGTGTATGTATGTATATGTGTATATATGGCCGTATGTATGCTTGTATGAGTGTATGTATGAATGCATGCATGTAAGCGTACATGCATGTGTGTATGTGTGCAGTATGTGTGTAGGTGTATGCAGGTATGTATGCATGTATGTGTGGATGTATCTATGTATGTCTGTCTGCCTGTATGCATGGATGGATGAATGGATGAATGGTTGTATATATGTATGTGTATGTGTATGTGCTGTTCCCGTCGGGTTTCGCAGTGCCTTTTCCCCCGCTGGGGGGTGGGATGGTGGGGTTGAGATACCATGGCCCCATGGGGATGGGGATAGGTTAGACGATACTGAAGCGATATGGTGAATTCGATAAGGAGCCATTGGATAAGACATGCAGGGTCTGGAAGCCAATGGAACACCAATGAAGCAGCGGAAACAAGCGGGTCTTACGCGAAAAAACATGGCGACCTTACGAGGAGCTTAGCTGAAACGAGGGCGCTTATGCGCAACCTCACGCGGGCAGCTCCCGCGCCAGTCTTGGTGAAGACGACCCCGTGTTTTTACGTCGCTCAATTGAGGCTTGGCCATGGATATCACCGACGCCTTCATCAGATCAGGAACCTTCAAAGGTCTGAAGCCTCCTGCGCACATTCCTTAGCGAACGCCTCCACCGTACTGCAACCCTTCCCTCGCTTTTGTCTCTCTGGGGCTTCCTGGGAAGCCCTCGTCCCCACGGCTGGGTTCGACTCGAAATCCTGGTCAAAGCGCACCCCAGGAGAAGTCTGGGGAGAGATCCAGGGAACAGTGGTGTCGGCACCTTTTCCGGTACCCCCAGCCTCCAGAAGAGGACGGCGGCGGCGGGCTCGCGGATCCGAGCAGCCCGCCCACAGCACCTGAAGGCCGCGAAGGGGCGGGCCCCGAGCAGATCAGCGACGCGCAAGGGGGACCCTATAGACAAGAGTGGCTTCTAGGGGGCTGCGGGGGGAGGGCGGGGAGGGGGTGAAGGGGGGGTGCAGGGAGGGGGGGGGGCGAATCCGAGCGCGCACGCCAATGCCACGGAGGCCCTGTGGACCCGCTTCCAAGGTCAGTCACTCCAGCGAACAATCACTCTTACGCGTAGCCAAGCAGACCAGGTCGGAGGATCGCGCAACACCACCACCGACGAGCGTCGGCCGTGCGGCTGGATCCTCTCCCTGGCCCGGTGCCAGATGCCCCTATACCTCAGGCGTCGCGACTTTGTTTCGACGCGGGCCCACCAAAAAATCTGCACCTTTCCCTGCGGCCATTTTTTCATCCTGGGTCGTTTTGGGGCGGCCCCAGGGACCGGCCCGAGGACCCTCAGAGAGGCCGAAAACTTGCGAGAACCAGCCGACGTCGACGTCGGCGCCGACGCACACTAGGCGCACCGCATCCAAAACAAGTTCCTCTCGTATGGGCAGCAAGTTTGAAAGGGGTTGGGAGGCCCAATCAGCAGCTTCGCCTAAGGCGAAGCCCAAATCCATACCGTAATAACGATAGACCCAGAAGCGGGAAATCGTCGCGGGAGCGCCGGGCCATCTCAAGCGAATATGTTGTCGGTCCCGATAGCAAGTAGTGTGCCTCGCGATGATACACAGTCATCTCTCGGCGGCCGGCCGCTTGACCACAAAAGGCCGCGGACAAACCCTCGCTATCTCTCGCCTGTGCCCCAGCTCCCTTCAGAGTCGTGGAGGGAGGAGACGAAGCGTGAGCCCGCCGCCCGCTAGACAGTAAACGCTACATGTACAAAAGGCATCAAAAGGCAGGTTCAAAAGGAAGGTGAACCCGCACGCAAGTGCCCTTGGGCGCAGGTTGCCTTGCGAGCAGATCGCTCTGCAAGCGAATACTCCTCAGGCGGCCTCAGACGACGTTGCCTGGCCAGCCCGGTACGGAGCAGGGCGTTGTAAGTCATGTTTGAAGGACTGCTTTCCTCCCATGGCCTGTCAGAGCATACCTCTGTCAATGCCCCTTTTTTGTGTGACCGTCCGCGGTCATGTCGCGAGTGTCACACCACCGTATACTATGCACGATACCTCGCTCCATCATCTGTCGTATCCAACTGATGTGTCCCCAAAAATACATCCAGTCGGCTTCTTCTGGTCTTTGCTTGACAAGGACTTGAAGACAGATTCAGCATTTTTGGTCCAACTGATCTTAATGCTGAGGACGCCCATCTCTAGTATCTCCTTCAACTGAGTGTGTGTGTGTGTGTCAGTGGCCCTGCGTGGAGTTCGCACAGAGTGACGATCGTGGAATAGCAGTCCTCCAAGTTGTGGGCTGCTGCTAATGTTTCTGCTGAGTAGTTTAAGCGGACCTGCAGGCGGCGAGACTTGCAGCGCGCATCGATTAGTTGGACGACAAGCGCACCAGTTGGCGTGCTTCCACGCCGTAGCAGGTTTGCCCCGCGAACACTATAGCCTTTGACCTCGTCATCAACATCTCCACTCAGGCGTCGATAGCCGGAGTCGCTGTGCAGGTCGACTTCGACCGTTGGAGTCATAGGTCGATGAATGATCTTCTTAGGGCAGGCCTGCAACCTTGCGGTAATCCCGCTCAGTCGTCGCACCTAAAGGTTGGTCTGCTCTTGGACACGCTGCAAGGAAACGACTCATTCCATCACCCACACAAGCGTGATTAATGCGTAAGCCAACGCGCCTCTGAGGCTGACAAACACGTCAGTGACCATATTCGATGCTTTGGCGTCTGCGCCAGGGCCAGTGAGTTCAGGGCGCTGCATTGGACGGAGCTGTTCGATGTATTCATCTTGATCAAGCGCAACGTTGCCGCCCCCCTCCTCGGTATACCTCGCAGCGCAATTGTATATATAAGTTTGCTGCGTTTACACTTACCAACAGCATCCTCAACGCGCTCGACGCACCTGTCGACGCTGCCCCCAGTGCCGGCCATATCGATATCATCAACATGCTGGGCTGCGAGAAGGTCGCTGCTAGTCTCGAACTCCTCCTAAGACGTGGGGATGCGACCAAACCCTCTCGTGGTCCTGCGAGAAGGCTCTGCGCGCATCCTTGCCGCCGGTGCCTAGCTCGAGGCGCTGTAAGCAGCGCTTCGACTCAGCGTTGTGCTCGAATCCTGGGAGGGATCGAAGCACCGATGCTGGTCGCGGCGGCAGTGCAAAGCACGCCACACGCTCCCCTTTCACCAGTTGCCTCAGCAAGTTCGCGATGGGTCAGTCCCTTCAGAAAAGCCATGTTAAAGGCAAGGGATGCAATGATCCATTGCTTCTCGCGCGCCGCCGTGCTTGCGAATAGTCCCACCAGCCCTCTGGGCGTAGGTGGTCTAGAACAGATCCTCTTCCACCCCTCCCTCTTCCCCCTTGGGGAGGGGTTTACCCCTCCCCCTACCCCCTCCCCTGGACCTGGACGGGGGGGGGCGCGGGTAGTTAGAGCGTCCCAGATGGCCCAAGACGGCTCCAAGAGCGCCTCAGAGAACCCAAGATGAGCTCCAAGATGGCTCAAGATAGCGCAAGATCGCTCGAGATGGCTCCTAAGATGGTTCCAAGAAGCCCAAAGACGGCCCCAAGATAACTCCAAGTGGCCAAACAGCTCCCCAAGGAGGCCCCGAAGAGGCCAAAATCGTCCCAAAACCTAAGGAAAATCAATGATTTTGCTTTCTCGCCTTTTCGCTTCCGATGGCCATCCGAGGCCTGGAGATGGTTCCAAGATGGCCCAAGAGGGCCCCAAGAGAGCCCCAAAAGAGCCCCAAGACGGCCCCAAGAGCGCCCAAGAGCACTCCAAGAGCGTTCCAAGAGGGGTCCAAGAGGCGATTTTAGGGGCTTCCGAGGGGGGGCGCTAATTAAACCCCCCCTCTTGTTTGATCGATCTCCTCCAAGATGGCCCCAAGAAGCGCCCAGGAAGCCCCAAGAGGTCCCAAGATGGCCCCAAAATGGCCCCAAGAGGCCCCCAAGAGGCCCCCCGGAGGCCCCCAAGAGACCCCCAAGAGGCCCCAAGAGCCCCCCCAGATGCACCCAAGATGCTCCAAGAGGCCTCGGCGAGAATGCCTAATCATTGATTCTACACAGGTTTTAGCCACATGGAGGCCTCTTGGGGGGGGGCACGGATTAAGATGACTCCAAGAGCGTCTGGGAGAGCCCAAAATGACCTCCAAGATGGCTCAAGATATCCCAAGATGTCTTATAATGGCTTCCTCTGTGTGCTGCCCACTTCTCTGATCGAGGCAATTCCTCTGGGCATCGTTTCTGGATGGGCTGGCGGGGATTCGCGAAGCGACAACAATTCCATGATGTGACCGCCGCGCCGTCCCTGGGAAGGTTTCCGCATCGAAGTACCGGGCGCAGTCTACGCGCCCGCCCCGCATCGCCCATTTCGTTCTTCACAAACTTCCACTTGAACACGTATCTCGAAGTCACGATGTTTGACGCCTTTGATGTATCTTGTAGCTTGAAAAACCGATTGTCAAACCATGTATTGAGTTCAGTTAATATGACTTTCGAAACCTTTACTCGATTCGCCTGAATATCGGCCTTCGCGAGGAGGTCACCCCCCTTGACGACCGCGGCTCGTTGCGCGGCAGCGGTCGCATACGCTCGCATGGCGGTCGCACGGTCGAAGTCTTAGATCAGATCTTGCTGTTTGGATAGGACTACCTTTGATATGCCTGCAGTAAAGCAGAGCTCGATATATTGATCATTTCCGTTCGAGTCCAATCAGTAAGTATGGTCCTCGTCAATGGAACGTAGTGGGACATGACATGTCTCCGCGAGGTCGGAGTCACATGGATAGCCCCACGTAGGCAGGTGCCCCCGCTGTTCTTCAGCTGCCGTGACCAGCACACTGTCGTCAGTGATCATATGCGTGGGCACAGTGCGCAGGTCATCTAATTGAGCTGCCTCCAAAAATTCCCTTTGCTCCTGTGTTCCCGCGTACCACACTTCCATACGATGTACCTCAGGATCTGCTTCCGATTGCTCATATATCGTGGGAAGCCGCCAATCCTCCTGTGGTGGTTCGGCTTCTGGAGTTGTCTTGTGTCGGTGCTTCAGCCAATGCCACAAACTTCGTCATGTCTTGGTCGAAGCCTGATTGAGATTTTGCTGACCGTAGGCTTTGAATGGCCCGCGAATGTGCTGATCCGGTTATGTCGTGCACTTCCAGGGCAGCGCCTTCGATTTCGAAATAGTGGAAGCCTGGGTTCACGTCGTTGTTAAGCGTACCTCAGGAGATAGTCGGCCCGCACTTGTCACCTGAAGCGTTCCCATTTCGGTGGGGGCGCAGCCAAATGTCATAGAAGGCCGCCCCGCAGGTAGACCGGCGACAAATGTCAACACCGCCCGTAGCGCAGCGCTGTCCGAGCCAATCTCTCGGGCGATCAAAGCTTCGATGTATAGTGAATGTCGTGCGTCGCCGCACTGAACTTGTTCGTCGCGGTTTCCCACTCAGATAATAACTTGGCCCCTGTCGGGGTCGTTCCGTACGACATGGAAAAAGCCGTTCCAGCCTCCCCGGCCGTCCTTCGTAGTCGCGGGACGATGATAGTCGACCAAATCTCCATCATCAGAGTCGTGCTGACCAGTGATAGTCGTCTTGGTACGCAGTGCACGATTGGTTCTGGCTACTGCAGTAGCTTGTGTGATGGCCTCAATGCATACCTGGAGGATCACCTGTTCTCGAGAGTGATCGGATGTCTCTGTCTGCTGTTCATGATCCAGAACAGGCACATCGGGCAGCATCGCTGGTTGCCGTCCAAACAGGGCGCTGCATGGAAGCACCTCACTGTGGGAAGTAAATGCGCTGGCGGCAAACAAGATTTCATGCTGTAGCCGCGTGAACACAAGAGGTCTGTCTAACCGTATGTTTCAGTTTCCATGACGTGAAGTAAATATTGTAGTATGCCACTTCTGGCATAAATTGTCGTTGCGCGTTGTCCACGCGCGCGTATCCTCAGCTCAGTGCCCTTCGCCTCAATGACTGCCTTAGCGGTGTCGTTGTTCAGGGCACCCTCCCCGTCGGAGTAGAGTACCTTGGCAGGTCCGAATTGCATCCAGCACTGATGATACGCATCTGAGATACTGACCATTGTTTTTATCTGGAATCTCGATTCCAGTGGCATATCGGACGCGACGATCAATGATGCGGAATATATTGTGTGCCCGCTGGTGGAACATTAAATCGCGCTCAATTTCCTCATTGAACTTGCCAGGAAGCGCAGTGGGTGACATGACAGTTCGCCCTGGCTTGTCCAAAGCCCTGCACTCCCGACACGTCACAGACACCCTTGATCACATTGAGCCCGACGTTGTCCAGGCCAGCCTTGGTCAGATGAGTCGCACATTAGGCTCTTTGGCGTGGAACCACCGCAAATATAGTTTCCACGACTCGCGTGCTACCACGCCTGGGTCAAAGCTCCGTAGGTTATGTAGACTGATTTGCACGTCGAACCTAGACCAGTCTGGGAGTCGTGGACGCGCAGCAGGGTTACCCGCAGGTGGCGGCGGTGGATCTCCCCCCTGCTGTCGACCACGTCTTGCCATGATCTGCGGTAGGTCGTCTGTGATCAGCCGAGCTACCGGCTCCACTTGAGGCAGGTTGCCCCGCGGCGGGCGCAGCAGCATGTCTGCCAACTATAATATCGCGGCTACTGGCACCGGCAGTTGGCCCAGCTCTGGAGCCAGGTCTCGGCGCTCGCAGCCGCGCAGGCGGTGGCACGGCTAGTGCCTCCGGCGCGGCTGCCGCCGCAAGTGGCGGTGTGCCGGTTCGGCAGGAGCAGGAGGTCCCTGTCCGCGGTTGTCGGGCGGCTTCCACGGTTTGGCAAACTTGCATTTGCCAGGCGCACGTGCGAGACCAGGTTGAGCCTGGCCGGCGTTCCTCCTGCAGCTTGGACATTCCCAACGGTAGTCCTCCTTGTCGTACCACCTACAGTATTCGGGGGGCCCGTCATGTGAATGAGAATGCATGTTAACGTTGCCCGCGCATGCAGGACATCCCCATCCACCCGAGGGCGGTCTCTTGATCGAACCGTCGGGGCGCCGAGGGATAGCCGGGCCATCCAAGTCCAGCGGATCGTGCACCATTTGAACTGCGTCGACAAAAAGGGACTGCATCTTCAGAGCGCGCTGCGCAGCCCTGAACAGTTCTTCGTTGCAAACCGAAGCATGTTGACTGATGGAGACAGCGTGATCCACCGCCGCTGCACTGCGGAAGCCTCCCCCTCTTCCTCTGGAACCCGCCCCCCCCGCCCCCCCCCGTGATTCCCCGCCCCGTGATTCCCCCCCCGCTGGGCCCCCCTTCCCCCCCCCCCCGCATACCGAAGGGGGCCACTGCCGGTTCGAAACCCGCCCCCCTCGGAAAACCGAATGGGAGTCACTACCAGTTCGACCGCCCCCACCCCCCAGAACCACTACCGGTTCGAACCCCCCCCCCATCGAAAACCGGGAAGGGGTCACTACCGGTTCGAGCCCCCCCCCGCCTCAAAAACCGCGAGGGGGCCACTGCAGGTTCGAACCCCCCCCCGCTCTAGAAAGCCGCGGGGGGTCACCACCGGCCTCAGCACTCCCACCCACCCCCTCTCGAAAACCAGAAGGGGTCACTATCGGTTCGAACCCCTCCCTCCCCCGCGCTCACCGCCAGCAAACGACCCCCGGGCCCCTACCACCGCCCGCACCACACCCCTCGCTGCTGCCCCCAGCACCAGCCCCCCACCACCACTGCCCCCACTGTTCCCACCACCGCCCCCACTGTCCCCACCAGCGCCCCTGCCACCGTCGCACTGTCCCAACTGCCCCCACCAATGTTCCCACCACGGCCCCATTCTTCCCACTTTCTCCACGGCCCCAACCACCGCCCCACTGCCCCCACTGTCCCACTGTCCCCGCCGCTGCCCCACTGAGCTGTCCCACCGTTCCCACCACTGCCCCCGCTGCCCCCACCACTGTCCCCACTGCACCTCTGTCCCATTATCCCGCCGCCGCCCTCGCCACCACCCCCGCCGCTGCCCCCGCCACCACTGCGCCCTCCACTGCCCCACTGTTTCCACCACATTCCCACTGCCCCCACGCCACTGCCCCCACCACCACCGCCCCCACCACTGTCCCACTGTCCCCATTGCTCCCACCATTGCCCCCGCTGCCCCCACCAGTGCCCTCACCAGCGTCTGTCCCCACTCCCCCCACCATTGCCCCACCGCGGCCCCAATCTCCCCACTTCCCCCACGGCCCCCACCACTGCCCCCACTGCCCCCACAGCACCCACCACTGTCCCACTGTCCCCGCCGCTGTCCCACTATGCTGCCCCGCCGCCCCCACTGCCCCCATCGCAGTCCCACTGCCCCCACTGCCCCCACCACTTCCCCGCTGTATTACTATCCCACCACTGTCCTCACCACCGTCTTCGCCACTGCCCCCACCACTACCCCCCCCGCCACTGCCCCACTGCCCCTACCACTGCCCCGCTGCCCCCTCGCCACTGCCCCCACCACCACTGCCGCCACCACTGTCCGCGCCACTGCCCCACTGTCCCCGCGCCACTGTCCCCGCCGCCACCTTTCCCGCCACTGTCCCAGCATCCCCACAATTGTCCAACTGTCCCGAGGAGCGGGAATCGTTCGTCGGCGGCGAGGGGGCGCGGGCGGGGGAATTCGAATCGGCGGCGGCCCCCACTGGTTTTCGAAGGAGGGGGGGTCGAACCGGCAGTGGCCCCCTCCCTTTTCATGATGGGCTGGGGGAGAGGGCGGGGGTTCGAACCGGCAGCGACCCCCCCCCCGGTCTTCGAATGGGGGGGGGGGGCGGGTTGGGGGCCCCAACTGACCCCACCCGGCTTTCCCCCAGCAGCGGTAGAACACGCTCTTTCTGTGAATGGGGTTG
Organism: Prorocentrum cordatum; assembly: GCA_963575745.1. Classification (NCBI taxonomy): domain Eukaryota; class Dinophyceae; order Prorocentrales; family Prorocentraceae; genus Prorocentrum; species Prorocentrum cordatum. The sequence goes on from CAUYUJ010015394.1 coordinate 902,098, forward strand.
AAGTACAAGGGCACAGAACCCCTGATCCGCTGGTAGAGGGAAGGAGGGATAGATGGATGTCTTCCCCTCCTGCACGATCAAAGGTATGATCGATCTGCCCCAATACCTGAGCCCAAACGGCCAGGCGCAGGAGAGGTGAGGATAAGGAGTATTATATGAGGGTATTACACGGGTTCTATTCACACCCCCCGTCCCGAATCCCGCCCGTGAGGGTAGGACTCGGGAGCGGAGGAAAAGAATCCGTCACCCTTTTACTCTTTCAATCCTCAAGTCTGCAGGCAGCTGAGCGCAAAGTCAGTATAGCCTCAGCTGCAAGGTAAGGTAAGAAGGAATACCCAGGGTCCCTATTTCTTCGCCAAGCACGCTTTGGTGCCCCCTCGGTGCGCCCCCCAAAACGCTTCGGCACTCGAGGGTGGAGAAGAATGAGACACGGGTGGGCGGAGAAAGAGGGTCTGAGCAAGTTAAAGCAATATCAGAATCTGCCTCGCCTAAGCGAGGCAGGTGTTGCCACCAGCTGTCTGTAGAGAGCTGGCCGTCAGATCATTCTCAACGCAATGTAAGCAGAGTCTAAAGAGTAAACCGTTTAAAAAAAAATGTAGTCTGAGATCGCGTTGATTGACACGATCGCGTTACGAAACATATATATATAAATATATATATATATATATATCAAAGCAAATGTCTGGCCAGACGCAAAGTCGCGCCGATAAACACGAAAAGTTGCATTATATAAATTCTCTATTTGGCGACTCCCGTTGGCGTTGCCCCTTAGGAGGCCGCCTTGGTTATCGCAAAATATGCGTGTATGTGTGGCCACTTGTCTTAGATAGTGAAGTGGCCTAAAAGAATATGATAGCCACCGCTCAAGGCGAACTTGTATTATGATGAAGTTCAAGCCTTTCGAGCGGTGGGCCTGGCGGCCGACTCTACTACGCGTTGCCCCTCTCGTAGAACCTGCGGCCCCACATCCTGTGGTCATCGTACGGCACGTAGCTCGTCTTGAAGGTCTCCCAAGGAGTCCTTGGGATCCAGTGGCGGAACCACTCATTGCACTGGATGTCGCGGACGTAGACGAACTCGCCGTTGTTGTCCGTGATGTATATCCAGCATTTGATGTAGTAGCTCCAGTATCTGGGGGCCCACTGGCTGTCCTCCAGCTCGTCGCGCCACCATGTAGCGTAGTCCTCCGCCATGCGCGCCCTCTTGGCGCGGGAAGGTGTCGTAGGTCTGCGGCTGTCGTCGCTGTCCTGCCGCTGCGCTGCAGTGCCGCGAGGCCTCTCGGGCACGTAGTCCTGCGCGCCAGAGGCGCTGGACTCTGCAGCATCGCCAGGAGCGGGGCGCGGCGGCGGCGGCGGGTGCCGCGGCATGCGCGGCTCCATGGCATCATCAGAGTACTGGGAGTGTATATCAGGTTCGATCGGATCGGCTCTCATCCCTAATCAACCCCCCTCTGGTCAGTGGAACCCAAGGCGGGCTCAACATAAGCAAGCGCGGCAAGCTTGCGCTGCGTGACTTTCTCACGGGCGCCACCCCCTCTGGGAAGGGCAATCGCGACAAGTCCGCGTGCCTGCCGCGTGCTTCGGTCGAGTCTGCCTGCGTTCAACCACCACTTCTTCCGACCAGCCTGGCCAGTCCTGATGCTGGTCTCGAAGATTTCACAGGCGTCGCGCATGCCCTCAATGGTATAGGCGTTCTTGCCTTTATTGACACGAGCGCATGTCATTTGGTGGTGGAACTTCAAATCATTGAGAAAGCGCTGAATGAGATTGGCAAATGGGTGATATAGAGGTCTGTCGTCTTCACGCTCGCCCATCAATCTGCACATGTGTGCAGGAGGGGAGCCAGGGGCGGCCCACTTCTCATACCTCTTCCTAGCGGAATTGGCCATTCTCCTCAGCACATCTTTCTCATTGCCTGGAATAGAGCGCTTGCCCGTCATGGTGACCTGCGCCCCGTCTCTATGTACCTCGTAATGTCGTCCTGGGAGAGCGCCGTCTTGATCCAGTGGGTCAGCTTCTGGAGGTATGCCAGGTCGCTCTCGACAGCGGTACTTTTACCCGTAGCACCTACGGCAACAGTGTACTGCCAGCAGATGTCAAAGGGTACCTTCATCTGTAACGATCCCTAAGGATAAGATGCGATCGCAATTCCGACATCGCGCGATATCATGCTGAATATCTTATGGGGCTCCGACAATCGCGAGGTGCTCACGAGATCCCCGGCGAGTTTCCCGACCACGAGCAAGACTGCGGCCGATCTGATCCATGGCATCGCGGTTGGTCTCGGCGTTCGGTCGGGAAGCGATCGGTCTGCTCATTCCCTCGATCTCGATCCTAGACAATCTTTCCCCTGGCAGTCCTATGCGCTCGGTCGTGTCGTTATCCGCGTCATCAGTACCACCATGGCATACGTTTTCTGTACGGATACGGCTAGCCTCTTCCTGCAAGGCGGACTCGTTGTCACCCTCCTCGCGGTTGGTTCCCTTCTGTTTGGCTATGATCCGTACCATGGTTTGCTGATCTGGAGCTGCGGATGCAATGCTGCCTGGATCCTGGGGAATGTCCTGCTCCGCGCCTGGGCCACGTGGCGCGGCAGGTGTTTCCACCAGGCCCCTCCATACGGGGAAGCCTGGATTGCCGAATGTCTGGATGCAATGTGTAAATAGATCACGCAACGTCTGGAGTGCAGGATGGTTCTGATGAATAGCATCTTTTGTGAAATCACGGAGCTCCCCAATACTGTCCAGCAATATGGTTTGATACACTTTAGATCCATTGGAAGACGCCTGTAGTCGACTCCTCGATGACCTCTGGGCCCAGGTAGTGTACCAACTTTTCGAAGAAGCTATCTGCACTGCAAATTGGTAAGTCGCGTGCCCATTTGTGGGTATGATTGTAATCCAAATAGTATGTCTCCGCGTTCCTTTTTTTGGATCCGAATTGAATTTCAAATCGGAAGTACGACTGTGCTTTATCCACCACAAATCTGTCCACGCCAGTGTGAACCTCAATGATTTGTTTCACCTTTATCATAGGTGAGTCCACCAATAGCTCCGACGCCCAGCGGTATATGCGGTGGTCGTATGATTGGTTGGTCCACTTTGAGTCCTCCTCTGGGTCGTAGTCGGGGTGGTTGGGGGAAGTCTTCTGGCGGGTCAATAATAGTGTCGAAGATGCCCGCGTCGACGTGCTCATCTGCTTGGATCTCTGCTGGTAGATCTGCTCTCATATTGTCAGTTGCCCCTTTCTCCTCGGCAGTGGGTGGTATGTTTGATATATCCACAATAACGGCAACCAGAGGTTCAGCAGATTGGCCTGCCTTTTGTTGGGGCCCATCGTCCGCGGGAGCAGTATCCTCGGCAGGTGTGGCCACCAGCTCTTCGGGATCGGGTGTCCGAGGAGCGGGCCGTCTGGTCGGTGCACGTGGGATACGTGGCTTATAAATGCTCGGCATTCCGAGATATGGTAGATCAACATCTGTTTTCTGCTGATGTATTTTGTCACGGCATGAGGATGGTCCTTCCAGCGCAGTATTCACATCTCTCGGGTCAATGTCGGCACGAACTGGTAAAGCAAAGACAACGCCCTTGAGAGGCATGCTTTTGTCATTGTACCATATGTTTACCCATCGTAAACCGTAGTTGAGGATAGGCATTTGTACCGCAAAGAACTTGTCAAAGACTCCGAAATGAATGATTGGGCCGTATATGTGGCCCTTGTTCATGAGGACCTTGGTGTTGTGATTGCCCTTGGGGTAGTGATTGTCAAAATGATAACAATTGGTAGATCCCCAATTCTTAGTGACAATGAAGCCCCCCATGCGAACATCATTAAATATAGTCCGACGACTCCAATCTTTCTGTGTAATCTTCGATGTGATGGGCTGAAGGGCCTCTCGACAGTATGACGTAGCGATTAACAATTATGTATCTTCTGTTTTGCGCTCGCATTCGGCGATCATAGCGCGGACCATTTGTTCGTCCAAGGCGCCGGCGCCAGATATGCGGCCAGCAGAGGTTGCCCCCAGCTGAGGGGCAATCGGTCGCTGAGCCGAAGATGCTGATGCTGATGGTGTCCTTGGCTGCTGATCCATGTCGTGATCCGTGTCAGCTGGTGCAATCCCAGGAAGGTTATCGATGAACTCCTGCCCAGGAAGAACGGCACAAATTTCGCATTTGCTCAATGGTTGTCTTGCGGCCAATGGCGGATAGTCCCAGGGCGGCCCCTCCGGCCACATCTGCTGTCCGTGCGCGTGGCGTGGTTGGAGACGGCGAATTGCAATGACTGCCGCTGCTGGAACCACGTCCTCTGTCATAATAGCGCCTTGAGCGCCCAACCAAAATCTGCAACCAGCTTTTGTGGCAATCTCCATGTTGATCACCAGCTCGACCTCGTTCTTGTAGAGATTGAACTTGTATGACTGTACCGAGGTGTGGGGATTATTCTGGACATTGTCTATATATGTGCTGGAACTGAAGAATGCCTCCGCGCGTGGTGATGGTTTATAATGCTTGTCTCTCTGAGAGGATGGATCGACGTAGCCGGGAATGATCCCTGTCTTGAGAATGTTGCGCCAAGCACGGAATGTCGTGCCATGGTGAAGGTATTTCACGTCTGTCCAGCGAAGGCTCTCCCAGCCCATGTTCCATGGTTTGGAATGTGGATTGACGCAACTGTGGCCTCCGACACATCGAATGGCAATAACGCTGTTCCAATCGAAACAGCTGGGGTCGCCTCCCTCGGGGATTGGTTTGGCAGATATCTCGATCCGATTCTTCTGCGGGTCAATATGTTGCTGGAACGCACGAATGATGAAGATCGGGTAGTAATCGTTCCAATCGGGATACCCATCTTTCTCACCATCTTTTTTGAAGTGCGTCATGGCCGCATCCATGGATGGTCCGTTGTGGTTTTCACGATCACTGAATTTCCATTGGACCATATCCTGAAAGGAGTTCCAATTACTTGGGATCTTCCACTCACGATCTGTTGTCTTCGGCCAAATGTTGAAACGTCGATCGTGAAATTGATTGATGTGGAACTTCTTGTAGTGGATCTCGTGGCGTAACATCGTCGCGTTGTCTTTGCTCATGTACTTGGGTTCTCCGAGCCACTCATCAAGTAATTCAGGACCATAAACTATATCGTCGTAATGTGGTAACGATAACCACTTCCATTCTGGAAAACAACCAGATTGTGCAACATCAGGAGCATGAGCAATCACACAATCGTCGCGTTGCAATTGATTGAACCATTCCTCATCTTGCAGGCAAGCAAATCCATTGTTCGCGGATGTACCCCGCAATACTGGAGAAACGTACGGATGGTCATCCACGATGCCTGCTTGCAGCTTGTACTCTCGAATAGTGCATGCGTTATCGAACATCCCGATCTGGCTGATGTCCTCGTACATAGAACGCTCGCAGCTGTCCTGCCACGACAATAAATTCACCGTGTGTGGAGAAGGGTCGTCGTCGGCAGGAGTTGCCTCCAGCTCCATCGCATCTAGGTCAGTGCCGTCGTCTAGGATCGGGACTGCCTCGGCCTTCGGGAGCTGATCTGCTGGCGGTTGGTCCGCTGGCGTACGGTTTGTGAGCGGGCCAGGCGTTGATGGCTTTGGCACGGCTATCGGTTGCGGGCCAGGCTGCAGTGGCTCGGGCAATGGGCCTGGTGGTGCTGGCTGGTCCGCCTCGGCCGCCGCGCGCCATACGGCAGTCGGAACATCAGGATCGTATCCCAATGCCACTCGATCCAATGCATTCTGTCTGAAGAATGTTTTGCATGCTTCGATGGTCTGTTGGTTCTCGGCAGCAGGGCCTATACGGTGAGCGTTCAACCTGTTGCCTTCTGCAATGAGTCGTGATTTGGTCGCGTTATCGTCTCCGTCCAAATCGGTAATCTGCTGTAGAAACTGCTCAAACACAACCCAAGTAACAGCATATGCATCTTCAACTGTTTTCATGATCTTGGGGTGGAGGAGCTCTTGTTTCTCGACTGAATCCCAGGATGCCCATGCCCCAGGGTAGTCGTTGATCAGCAGTAAGAGGTACTTGAATAACTCGTCGTATGCAGGACCAAATGGATCGTTCTGAGGAATTGCCTTGTTCGGCTCGCGAGGATCAAGTGCTGGTGGCTGTGTCGGGATTCCAGAAATAGGCACGCTTGGGTCACCTGCGGTAGCAGGCAGTGATGCCGGCAGCGTACCATCGGCACATGATGCCATCCAAGCACAATGAGCCATCTCGCCTGCTGTCTGTGTCATCAGCGTCGTGAGGCTGAGATCTCTCTTCCATTCGTTTGTGATCCTCTCTCTGAAGTCAAGAGCCTCCATGATATCCTTGGCCTGTCTGTAGGCCTGCTCGTCTGTGACGGGAGTCATGATGGGAGGCCTGAATGGATACGGCTGAAAGGGCAGTGACTGAATCAAAGCGCAGAAGTTACGATAGCATACTGCGTCGCAGAACTGTGTCGTAAACATCGCCATGTTGTGGTTGTTCTGGTTTGCATGCCAAGCCTGAGGCGTAATTCTATCGTATGCCGTATGCTTCTATCCAGTGGCCTGATGGAAAACTGTAATAACACGATTTTGCATAATCCTGATCAAATCGTCCGTGTGGTAATCAAAGTTCGGGTGCACGCCCCACTGTGCTGCTTTGCCAGGCCCCATAACCGTGGGGCAACGGAAATACTGCATCACATCGACAAATCGTGATACATCCACTTGTACGTGTACTGGCATGAGCGTCGGGACGCCGCCCTCACATTCCATCTTTTGGAGCTCGCGCACAGCAGTGGGTGCTCGATCCTCGTGACGGCGCATGTCCACGGTGTTCTGTCCGTGGCTGGCACATGCGATGTCGTTCGCGCTCCATACCACCATAGCATTGAGGCCTCTGCAATAGTGCCTTTGTTTCACATATGCAGGAAAATCACTGGCCCAATAATTCCAGATGGCCTCGTTTAATTCGCGCCACTTCTTGGTAGAAGCATTGTCGCTGTATAACATGAGGCCTCTGGCCTCGCGGATCATCTTGATCATGTTGCGCTGCTGAAGGGTGGACTCGAACTGGTTGTTGAGAATAGCTGTGGTACGGCTCTCCTGTGTCTGCGTGCGCTGTTCACGCAGTTCTGCCATGCCACAGCGGGTGTCTCCACCAGCCTCTGGCAATTGAATGCAATCTTGGCCGATCGGCGCGTCGTTCTGTTTGAACCATTCTTTGTACTTGCCAAAGGAGAATGCCCACATCATGATGTCGTCGCGGATGATGGTCGACAAGTGCTCGAGAGTAGCGCCGCCCATGCATTCCGCGCGATTGAGGCACGGCATAAATAGCGGTACAAGAGCAACGTTTGATACTGTGGCGAGATGGTCTCGCTTCCGTGGACTGTTGAGCTCGTCAATGCCGTGACTTGGGTACCTCTTGTGCTTGGCACCCTTGGACCCTTTCTTGGGCTGCATAATCCATGTTGAATCGGTGTACAAGTTGGTCCATTTGTATGCGCGCCCTGATGGACCGAAGGCATGATGCAAGAGAAGTCCCAGATCTTCTTGTACGAGTGAATACCACCCGTTATCTGAAAGAAGCGTAGAAACCAACCGACCACCACAAAACGCGCTGTACTTTGCTTGTTCAAGCTCGAGTGGGTCAGTATCAGGACCAGGAGTGAGACCAGGGTCGACCTCAGTAGGGGCCTCGCCAATGAAGACAGAGCCCTCGTCGTACGGTTGCCAACGATAAGTACTCGTCATAGTCTCGTCATGCTCTGGTATTGCCTGTCAGCCGTCTGGATGATCGGATGGTGTTGCCACCGTCTTGGAGTATGATCCGATACCTCCGAAGCCTCCGCGTGCAGTCAGCCATGTGCTGAGCTTGCGGCGGAATGTGCTTGTCTGGTTAATGTCGGAAAATGCCCTCATTTCGGTGACAAGATTATCTTCAACAACGTGGCCGATGTGTCCCGCAGTATCTGATGTCCTGGCTAAGCCAGGTGGGCGCGTGGGTAACTTGATCGTTGCGCGATCAAGTTCAGGAGCATAGCTTGGAGTTGTCAATCCGTTGCTGTATACATCAGAAGGTGCTCAAAGACCATTGTTGTAATAGTATTTTGTATCCTGAACGCTGTCCTCGGCATATTGTCCCAGTACTGCACTGCCAATTTTGGACCAGTCGTTGCGAATCATAATCCACTCCGTCTTCAGTATCACCGTCGTGAGGTCCATTGGCGGGCACTTGCGGTGCGCGCCTGGGATCACTGCGTTCAAATGATCATGTAAACCACGAACACTTTCTTGCACAGACGAGTTACGAGTGAAGAGGCTGGAAATCATGCACATGGCCCTCATGAAAAACAGCCACGGTGTAGCCGTAATCGTGCTGTACTCGTAGTTGGCGTCGCCGCCGACTGATCCACCAGTTTCGCTGTACAAACTCTTGACGTCGGCGGACGCAGAGCGGGCAACTTCTCGAATAGTGGATTCGTCGGGTACGCGGAGATCAAAATCTGCACTGCGATCAGCGCGCCGCTGATGCATGCATGTATATCCATCATCGGGATCGCGAGGACGACCAGTTTGAGCGTGGTACGTGAAGCCCACGCGGTCGTCGTCCTTGGCGTTCGGGTCGCACTCGGCGTCGCAGCCGATGGGCCAGCCGATGAGGCGGAGCGGCTGTGCCTGATCCATCTCGTGGATGGGGGTATCGGGATTAGAACCGATCTCACTGATTTGCGCCTCGCACACGGCGAACAAGATGCCTGTAAGCTTTGTAGCTCGAGTCGTAAGATTGCTGCGGCATGAACGCACAATGAGTGTCCTAGACCTCTCTGTATCCTGTGGAGGTGAGGGAGGATGGCGGGGTTGTCTACCGTGCGGGGAACGTGCTCTCGAACGAGGTGTGCGCGAACCAGTAGCTGCAGCGGGTACACCAATGTGGTACACACATGCGCATATGCCCTCGTGATTGGCTCGTCCAACGCACTGCATTCCACATTATGATCCTACCTCGCCCCATCTTTCTTTTTCTGTAAGTAAGATTGTGCATACTTCCGGACATCCACCCAGTTTTGGAGGTTCAGCAACATGAGGTAAACCGACGGGCCTCCGAGGCCCTTTTAGTGGTTTCCATGGTTTCTTTGGAGGACATTGTACCGGAGTAACAGGAAAGATGAGCGAGTGTTCCAAGAGGTCCCACCAGAGATCTGCTTTCTTTGGCTCGAAATGTTTGGTCATCATATCTGCCATCTGCTCTGTTGTACCTACATGTTTGAGCTCGATATGTTCGAGTTGGCATGTCTCGCATATCCAATCCAGGTTGATACGATGAGTACGATGAAGATGACGAGGTGCTGGTGTACGTCCCTTTTGGACAATTTTGATCACGGCCTGGTTATCCTCGAGGACGATAAGACGCACTTTGGGAGAGCTGATCTCCTGAGCTGGTTCTGGATCCACGTGCAATACGGTACCCTCGTGGGATATCGTACGCCTCTTTGGAGGCGTAGGTAACTCCGTCTTTAGCGGTAGTTGCCTACGGCTAGGAAAAGATCCCCTTGTGGGGGGGCGCCTTGCGAGGCGATGGCTTGCGCTTCTTCTTTTTGGCGGCCAACGTCGGACACGTCGCCGTGTCGGCGCGTCCCTGGCAGCCCAGGCAAGTATTCTTCTCTTTGCATGTGTTGGCTACTCCCACCACGGCTTCCCAGAATGAGAGTAGTGGCAGTCCTTCCAGTCGTAGTGCTGAGTCAAGAGCAACGATCTCGGATTCTGTAGATGAGTGCGATACAACCGTCTGTTTCTTACACACAGCATTGACCGGGAAGAACACATTAGGTCCAACAAACGCGGCGAAGACGCCGGTAGTGGACCTGGATGATGTAATGCAATCGGCGAACGAGGCGTCAGCGAAGAGCATGATGGACAACTTGTCTGACGAATCGCCTATCCATCCGTGTAAACAATGTGTACGCGTCGTTTTGATGTAGTAGATCAATCGATGTAGACGTTTATCACACGTGGTATTCCATTTGGTAATTTCTCTGGCTAGCATACATACTGGATGTAAAAGATCGAAACGACAGCAACGTGCCAGGTAGAGAATCTTCATCAGTACACTCGCCGCGTCCTGGCCAAGGATGCCCTCGTCGGAGTAATCGGAATCGGTGAAGGAGGTGTCCTCGATGCCAAGGGTCGCGGCGTCAGGCAGGTCATGGTATGTGACTGGTATGGATTCTGTTGTAGTAGATGGGGTATCGACCGATTTCGCTGGGCTGGATGATCGCGGCCGTGCGTTGAGCACGCTAGTAGGTCTGGCGACCGACCCGGAGGATGTAGGCGATTTGGATCGCGAAGTCCTCGGCGAGTCGGACCGTTTCCGACGTGACCCGGGTCCCTGGGCGCGCTTGGAAGCGCATTCCAGGTACCGCTCAATGCACTGATCGGTAAAACCAAGCATATCATGTCGAATTCCACGAACTTGTTTGGCTGTATTGTAATCTTTCTCATTGTGTACGGGCAACATGGGTCGTATGGTAGACATTGTTTTGTCGAAGATGTTCTGCGGTACATCGTATGCCTGTTGTCCACAGCCAAGGTATTGCGAGTACGGAGTAGGTGGATCCAAGTCAATACCGCTTTTGCGGATATAATCCCAACCAGCTTGTAGATTATTAGCTGGTATGGCTAATTTGAAGTCGTCCACATATACTGAAAGTATCAGTCCCAGTTTGTTGTGTCTCCATACACATTCCCATCCTGGAATAGGCTCGAAACCAGCACTTTCCAAGCATGTGCGACACTTTCGTCCCCAGAAGACACCTGCAAGAGGGTGTCCGTAGAGTGCCAATCGTAATCGGCGCACTGGATTCTTGTATTTTGACCAGGATGCTGGTTGGCGCCATTTGGGTATGGTAATCCAAGTATCAACTGGATCGATTCGTCCGTCGCCGTATAATAATGCCTGCGTATAGGCTCCAGGTGCATCACTTTGTTCGCCCGCATATTGTGGCAATAATGCAGTAGCATCGCAAAGTTTGCAAGCCTCAATATGCGAAGCACTGGAAGCGGCGTCGGCGAATATGGCGGCCAAACCAGTTTCATCTTTGCCTGTGTTGCCCTGAACCACCACTCGGCCCTTGAATTTACGTAGATCAGGCGGAAGTTCCTCGTGTTTGACTGAAGATAGCTCCAAGACATTGAAGAAATGAACGTTCGTCCCAGTGCGAATTGCTTGTGACTCAATATCAGATTTGTCTGCAACAGTCTCCAACATCCACGTTTGTTTCTTCTCAAATTGATCGTATTCTTTTCGCGGGGCTTCCTGTGCACGTGGTTATGCGGCAACTTCTTTCTTGCTCAGATTTCTGGTAACTAGGGCCGGGCGTGCCCACGAGGAATCGGGGAGTTTGTCTCTGTGTGCCGGTGTATATGTCGGCTCACGCGGCATAGTGGGCATTGCTACCGACTGGGTGAACTGGCGTATGAGCGGGTTCATGGTCCCAGAGTCGGTTCCCTCACTACCCACAAGCACCAAAGCACGTTCGTCTCCAGCATGCTGTTGTGGGGTTTGGCGGTAGTACAGTACCGTAGTAATGTCACGTGGCCCACCAGGTAGTTTGGCATACAGAATCTCTTTGTTCGTCACGCCCTTGACGTTTTCGTCACGGATGACCGCGCCGTTGTCAGTGTCGTACGTAATCCTTCGTTCCACAGCATTCCATGTGGGTCCGCCGGCTGCAGTGGTACGGAAATTGTTGGCCTGTTTGTCCTGTCTTGTCCACACTCGAAGTGCAGCTCGGTCACGGATCTCACGAGCTCGTTTAATGTCTTCGGCGTACTCGATTTCTTTCTTCTGTTGTCCACGAGATAAGGTTTTCCAACGCTCTGGAAGAATGTGATCAGGACGCGTAGTAGTCTGTACACGTGTCTCGCGGCCACGGACCACCATTTTGCCATCTGGCGTTATTTTTGGAAGCTCATAGAATCGGACCAGGCCGGCCCATGGCTCGCTCAACTCCCTGTGGTCGTTGGCGCTGACACCGCCCCGAACATCGCGAAAGTCACTTTCTCCTTCAAAAGTAGAAGTCGTCTTGAAATCTCGTGTCACGTCGAGTTGATCAACAGGTACAGGTATGTTCATGACGTCGTCCGTCGGGATGAACAATTTCCTGCGTGGAGTGCGAATATGTCTGATGACGCAATATCCGCGCTGTTCCCAATAGTCGGGCTCCGGCGCTGGTGCAGCAACTTCAGAGGCCGATGCGTGGATATCAGCGGTGTTGTCTTCCGTTGTCATCATAGACAGGTCATCCCATTCTTTAGGGTAGGAAAGTGGAGGATCGGGCATTGGTTTGTCGCCCAAGGGGCGAGAGGTAGATGCCTTGACCTCGTCGTGTGCCTCAGGGTTGTGGCGTCGCAGGGTACCTTCTTTTACTGGGTAGGTGAACTTGCCATCAGGGATGATGATGTCTTTGACTCTGTGCACGTGACACAGTTCCCCATCGGGGTTCTTGGCGTATGTAGCCGTGTCCAAGACAAGATAGTCACCTGACCATCGTCCACCAGAGTGTAAATGGTAACCCATGAATGACCCTTCCCGAGTATTTTCTTTGAACTTTGCAGTCTCGTTATTTATCTCGGGGTTGAGGCATTTCCAGAAGATCCGAGCACCGAATGGAATGCAGTGCCCGGGAAAACTTTCACCAAAACGTATTTCATGAGCTGTCTTATCGACATGCCCCTCGCTGAGGGCAGCAACGCCCGTGGATGTATGCACAAAATTATGTCCACAGCAAAAGGCTTCCATGGCCTCTTTCCACCATTCATGTCCCAGACCAGACATATGCAACACAGCTCTCGTACCGAGAATGACAATCTTGACGATGCGCTCGATCAATCCATTCGTTTGCGGACGATGCGGCGTACTGGTGTCATGTCTCCATCCCAGTTGGCGGCAAGCCTTCTGAAGCTCTCCAGAATTGTCTGTGTAGATGTGCTTCACCTCATCGTTCGCGGCGATGAAGCGTTGGAAGAATGCCTTTGTGGTAGCTGCGTCTTTGTGTAGTGCCGGGTAGGCCATGGAGATGCCGGTGTATCTATCAAGGACAACAATTGCATACTTGTCGCCGTGCTTGTCTGCGGCATCGTCTTTGGCCAGGACGATATGGTCGGCGGTCAGAGCTTCCCCAAACTTCTTCGGGATAAAAGCTTCATAGGCTGTATCCTCGTCTGTGGGGTATGCCGGTGGATGTGGTTTGCGCTGTCGTCGACACGGAGCATTCTGCGCCATCGTGCGAGAACAAATCTCACAGTCAGGGTGTTTTGGACTGTGGGTCATGTAATGCATCGGGTCAATCGGTTTCTTCTGTCTGTTTGGAAGAACGCGATCATTGTCGTGGTGCACTAGTGCGAGCGTCTCCGTCGGCATGTCGGCATCTGCTTGAGCTGTATCTGCTAGCCCCCCGCATGTTGGAGGAGAACACTGCGTCTGAGACGTAGTCGAGTCGGCGGGTGTGTCCACGTTAGGCTCGGCGTTATTTGTGTCGGGAGGTTATTCGACCGTGGTGGTCCGTGCTCCTCCTCCCTCGCCAACATGTAGTCTCTTGGGGCAGGTCCCTATGTGGGGACGTAGCTCATCTGCAGTTATTGACTGCTCTGTAGCTTTGCAGCACCAACATATGTCGTTGCAGCGGGCGGATGAACGCTTGCGCTGGCGACGTCGGGGTGCTGACGAAAAGCATAGACGTGGTGGTGGTATAAGTGTCAGGTCGTCGAGTCGTAATTCTGGAACTCCATTGTTGACTGGACTCTTATACCACTGGCCCCCCGGATCCTGAAGCAAGTAGCCCAGCTCAGGATCCCAAAGCTGCCGAAAGCCATCAACTTCAATCAATTTCCCAACTGATAGTAATGATGGACAGTCTGGCAGGGCAAGGGCTGAACTATGTAAGCCAACCTCGGGTAGACGTATGTCGTAGTGCTCGTTGACAGTACGATCACCATTGGCAGTTTCCAGAATATGTTCTTCGCGAATAGATATGCGATCCGATTCGGTCTGCGTCAGTTCGTGTTTACCCTGAATATGATGAGCAGAACCACTGTCGAGAACCCAAGATCGTGTCAATGCAGCAGTCGAGCGCGGTGGGTCGACTTGCATCGTCGTTGTCTTCGTCTGGGCTTTCTTTGATGACTGCTTGACAGCGTCGTCGTATTATCGGATCGCAGTTGGTGTGACCACCGACTCCTTGTTGCGTCGGTAGTCGCATAGATCTCTGTACCACAGCTGTGCCTCTTTTTGACATTCTCGTAGAGCGTCTGCACTCTGATCCCACCATCGTTGTGGTAGCGGGTCTGGTACTTTGACAATGTCACCCTCGTTCGGCATTTCCTTCCACTTGTCCAGTCTGGCCCTGCCAGATACGGTGTGTAGGTAGTATTCCACGTTACGTGTGTCGAAACGTATCCGACGGCGTGTTTTGGTAGATGTCGTAGTGACCTTAGTGTTGGCCATGAAGGTCTCATCACGAATGACGTAACTGCGGTCGGAACGGCGTGAACGTCGATAGTTGGCAGGAGAACGTGCTCTGGCGCGGGGAGAACCACGGGACGAACCACGGCTCGTGGAACGTCTGCCACGTCCTCTGTCACTACCGAAGGGTCTATCACGGCCGCGTGGGCTGCCACGTCCGCCGCCACGGTTGTCTCGTCCTCGGGAGGTAGATCTCGAAGATCTATCGTAATGACTTCTCGACTGACTGCGAGAGTCTGGAGACCTCCTGGAGGATGAACGAGATCGGTCGTAGTGGCGTCGGTTGTCACGTCCATGGCGTGAGTCGTTTGTGTAGCGGAACCCCCCGCGTTGTGGAGAACGGTGGCTTCCTGGTCCGCGGGATGGTGGTCGGCCACGACTATCCTGACTGGAGGTCCGTGGTCGGCTCGGGCTTCGCTCGGGAGTCTTCGCACCAGGTGTAAGGTGAGCATATTTGCATTTGTCGCCCTTGGGGCACTTGTTCTGTGCGAAGCCTTTACACTGTGCAACGTGTGGAAAGTTGCACTTGTCGCCTCTGTTGCATGTGTTGCGCTTGGCGAAATCGAAGCAAAACGGTTTCGATGTTGGCTTCTTGTGATTCGCAGGGGTTGCCGCGCTGCGGCGGGAAGTGCCACCAGCGGTCAATGATCTGGAAGATCTGTTGTTCTTCCAACCCCTGGAATAGGTATACAAAGCCTTGCATCGTTCACCATTGCGACAGTTGCCTTTCTTCCAGGCAGCGCACACATTGACTTGAGAACGTGTCTCATGTTCGTACCGTAACTTATTTTGATTATTCTCCAATTGTTTGAGCTCCAGTACGTCCAGGACGCGCTGTCGGAGCCAATCATAGGTACGATTCGGGTCGCTGGTCTTCATGCGCTGATACTCATACATGTCTTGTTTCACCCAGGCATGTCTCCGAATCTGTGTACGAAACAGAGATTCCAAGATCTTTGGGTCGGGTGCTTCTCGGCACTCCAATAATAAAGCGTCCCAGTCAGTAATGAAACGATGCAAATCTTCATCTATCATCCTCAATTCTTTAAGGCGCTCGAAGTCGTGCAGGTCGTCATCAACCTCTGTCACTTTGTAGGACTGTAGGATGTGCCAGTAGATCTGGCGTCCTTTGAGCATGCGTCCTGCTTTGTGCTCTCTGGTTTCGATGAGCCTGATTTGGTAGCGCAAGTCTGAGGATAAGATGTCGCTCAGAGCGGTAGCGAGTTTGCAATCGATGCTCTCAAAGTCTCCACTGTCTTGTAAGTCCTCGAAGGTACACTCGGGCTGTTCAGCCACGCATAGGAAGGCATATGCTTTGGATGGTCGCCCTGAGGCGGCCCCAAAGTTCTTCCGCACCTTTTGCAGCCACTCGAGCAGCTGCGTGATCTTAGGCAAGACAGGGACTCGGACGGTGTCTGACTCCTTGATAGGAGTTGTAGTATGGACCGAGACCGCAGACAGTGGTTGTGAGGGTATCGGTACACCGTCAGTAGTCGGTTCTGTGCGCACAGGAGACACATGGCGTGTCTGTGCAGAAGCTGCCGCGGAGGCTGCTCCTGGTGACGTACGTCGTTGATGTCCTGCAGAAGCTGGTGGTGCTTCGGCGGACGCTGCCGCCTGCCTGTGCAGTTCGGATGCAGGTCGAAGGTGGAGACTGGTGTCGTTTGTGTGGTCGATCAGCTGATTTGTCCAGCTCGTCATGTCTTCTTGTATATGTGCCACCTTTTGGCGTGTGTACTCATCAGTATCCCGAGAACGTTGTGAGTACCGATCAAGTCGTTGCTCGTAGGCTCGGAGACGGGCGCCTTGTGCCTCCACCTCGCTTTCCAGACGTGTGAGGTGCCCCTCAACACGTACCTTCTCGGTATCTCTCTCATGAATAACCTGGGAGAGCTCCAACTGCGTGTGGTCCGCCGCCTTCTCAACCTCCTGCAACCTGTCAGTGAGGCGGGCGAAATCGTAAACCGTGGGAGGAGAATCCAGCTGATCACTCTGGGCTCGTCCGACACGCAACTCTGCCAGGGCGTCCTGTACGCCAGGAAAACGCTGCTCGATTTCAGAGATCCGGTGAGCGAGTGGCTGCACGACAGCGTTGGTCGCATCAAGCCTTTGAGTGATGACTCTCTCAGTACGTTGCAACATGTCGATCAGGTTCGACGAGTTGGTGTGTGCTTCGTTGCGAAGCGTCGCCGTAGTGTGGTCTATGTGGGATCGAAGATCATTGATCTGAGACTGAACGTCGCCAAGGTCGGTGGCCTCGGCTGGTGGTGGTCGGTTGCGGAGCTGGTCGTGGATCTCATCGTGGAGGATCCTGACTGCTGAAACGCCTGTGTCGCGTACGAGCACAAGCTGTTGCTCCATCTGCGCTAGATAGTTGCGCAGATTCTCGACCATCGCCGTTCGTTCACCTGAGTATGACACCTCACGATCAACCTGGTACTGCAGTTCACCTATGATGCGTCGATCTTCGGCAATCCTGGAATCGATGATCCCTAAGGCGCCGTCAAGATCTTGGCGCATGGCTGCAGTATTGGCGGCGTTCGTCTGAACGCTCTGCAGTAGTCCAGAGTATTGCCTGGACACGAAGGTTTCAACCTGGTCTCTGAGCTCAGCAATTTCACCTGCGGCGGACGTTCCCGCCAGATGGTCGTCTGAGATGGAGAGGTGGGGAGCGTCAGCTTCCCTCTGCCTCCTCTCGCGGGGAGTGCATGGCCTCTGAGAGGCAGTACGCGGGCTCGACCTATTCTCGCCGTATGGGCCTGGGGCCCCACGACGGTTGCGCGCGGACGAGCTGCGACTAGGACCGTGTGCGTGTGGTGTCTCATCCGATGATACCTTGGGGTACTGCGTCTGCGGCTGCGCCGTCACTGGTCTACTGAGTTCCTCGAAGGTGGCGACGTGCTCCGCAACAGGAACGGTCGCAGGGCTGGGGGCACCAGCACCTGAGGTCCATCGGCGGCTAGCGCGAAAGCGCCATGGAGTATCAGGACCAGTGAGGCTTTCGCCTGACGCAGTTGGGATTGCTCCCGACTGGGGAGGAGATGGAGGATCGAAGGTAGGCGTGCGAAACTCCTTCCTACCTGTTCCTACTCCTTCTCCTGTCCCCCCGCGGGCGGCGCTGCGGTGAAGTTCAGCAGCTAGCCGCGCCTCGGGTCCGTCGGAGCTGGGGGGGGGTACCTGGGACACCAACACAGTCCGCACTAAGGCTCTCCAACTCATCACCGAGCCGTCGCGCCGTCGGAGAGCTCGGACGCGAGGCCCCGACGGACCCCTTACGGCGCATGCGCCGCTTGGGTTCCATCGAGGCCGCGTGCGAGGTCGCGACGCGGGGTTCGATGAGCAGTGAGCTTTAAAAGGGCTGATAACCTGTGAACGGGGTTGAAGTACAAGGGTACAGAACCCTGATCCGTTGGTAGAGGGAAGGAGGGATAGATGGATGTCTTTCCCTCCTGCACGATCAAAGGTATGATCGATCTGCCCCAATACCTGAGCCCAAACGGCCAGGCGCAGGAGAGGTGAGGATAAGGAGTATTATATGAGGGTATTACAAGGGTTCTATTCACACTTTCTGATGATGGCCCGTCCACCGTTTCCTTTCACAGGGTGTAAGTAGGCGACGGCGGTTAGCCATTATCCCAATGGGTGAACGTATTAATACCCATTGTAGGTCACGGAGACCCGCGGTAGAATGGCCAGCATTAACTTTGCAAGTGCCCTCGTGTTTGACATATGTTGTCCACGGCGGTATTTCGTCCACCCAAGCACCCACCGGTTGTTCTCGAAAGTGAAACCGTCGGAGGTCGTGCTGACGCGCGACAACCCTTCTACAAATCTTGATACGTGGCAAGTCTTCTTAATGGCGCTCATGCCACGCGTCATACTTGGCTTTAGAATTCAAGCGAGTGGTCGCCCAGTCTTTCTGCGATTGGGTTGCAATATAGCAACGTTGACGAAACGCACATCTAAGCAATGCATCACTGCGCCCTGAACATCCTAGTTTCCAAGGTCAACATACGAACGTTTGTCGAGGTTTCCTCCTGAAGATCACCCCCCGCTGAAAGCTCGAACTGCGATGTTCCCTTGATTCCTCCGCGCAATGCCAGCGCGTCTGCCTTGTCGTATCGTCCGCAACACAAGGTTGATATTAAGGAGAAAACATCGGCATGTGTATCCGCGGGTAACCCCGCTGGCAACGCGATGGAGGTTTCTCCCTCGCCATCACTGTCGGTGTCGGAGTCAAGGGGGGCGTCAGCGCAGTAAGCAGCAAGCGCCACATTCGAGACCCTTCAGGTCTTCACCGCAGTCATCGTTGCCGTCTTCGGATACTGTGGGTATCCCGCGCAGCTGAATACCGGCCGGCTTCTTCGTCAGCTTTCTGTTTTCCTATTTTCTTGATCCGGGCATCCGTTGGCAATGCTGTCTGTCGTTCTGCGTCGGGCGAAATAAGTGTCGGAAATTCAAGAGTAGGGGAGGGGGCACGCGGCCGCGCTCAATCGAGAGGGGGGAAGACGATCGCCATCAACGATCGCAACCCCCCTTGGGCGCGGTCGCTGGCCTTCGCGCCCAATGAGGACTGGCGCCAGAGGCTCCCAATACAGTCGAGCGCGAACATTCGACACACCATTCTTAGAGGCGCATTGTCATCGCACCCGATAAATTGATCTGAAATCTTAATGTTCTGTATAACTATATTGTCGTCGAGATTCAGTGTCACCCGTCTCACGACATGGCCCCATTCAGAGCCATTCTTAAGAGACTTGAAGGTGAATTCGAGCTCCTTTGTCCTCCCTTGCGTGGACACCCTCCTTTGTATAATTTCTTTGTCTTCTGCGAATCTATCTGGTCAAGTAGCCTTGCAATCATGATGACAAGCGCTTTGTTTCGCCATTCCGCATTTTTGGGCGCCTTGGCCATACCGGTCGAACTCATGCTCAGCACGTCGCGTGGGCCCCCCTGCAGCTCGGCACGTGCATCTCCGCAAATTGGTCGGGGCGCGCGCGTTGGCGGTCGCCACTTGCAGGCAAGAACCGGCGGGTAAACCACTTGAACGGTCAAACAATAAACCGAAGTGGCAGCATATCATACGCACGACCTGCAAGTCGAACCCCTCGCTAGTATATCGCATGGGACCTTGCTCCCACAAGCAACCTGGAGGTCCCACAAATGCTATCGATATACGTAGAGCCCGAGCTTCAATCATAAGATTCTGGATACGTTGATAGCGTGGTCCCCGCCCGCTTCCCAGGCAATCGAACGTGCCAGTTCGCGGGGGTTGCCCACCCACAGCAGTTGGTAATCCCCTGAGAGTAATCCACCCAACTACTGTTTACCCATAGAGGTCATGACCTCTGCGCGAGTGATACGATCGCACATGCATCCTCGAGCTCGGAGTTCAGCGCAGCATGCTCGTAGATCTTCGATAACAAGGGCACGAGAATGATGAGGATGCGATGGGCGTTCATTCGCTGCGGCGGCCACGCGGCTGGGTCCACCGCTGCCGCCGGCGGCCTCCCAGCCAGGTCCGCCACTGCCCCTGGCGCGCACAGCCGGCGCCTGGGGACAGCATGCAGGTGCCCCCGCGCCTGGCGACAGAACCTCAGCGTTCGGCCTGCCCGGGCAAACGCGAGCGGCCGTGGCGCGCGCCTGCCCCCGCCACTCATTTTCAAACGATGGGGGCGTCCAAACGCCTGCGCCATGCGCCGCTGAGCCACTGTTCGACGTGAAGACATCCAACTTCTCGGCACGGTCGCTCACTCCAGCAGGTGCCCCTGCAGTTTTTGTCGGGCGGCGTCCACTTGCCGCCATCCTCGCACATGGCCCGATGAACCTTCGCACGCAAGTTGCGCAAAGCGAAGTCCTGATCGGCAGGCGCAAGGACATTCCCATACGTCGTGTTCCTGCGATGCCGGGTCTTGAGGGCGTTGATCACCAAAGACTGGATCGCGTTGGAAAGCGGTTCCTCGTTGATGGGGAAGCGGACGCCCATGGCGCCCTGGGGGATCATGCACGCGCGGGCGTCGCAAATGGGGGGTGCCCCCGCGCTGCTCGAGGCAGGTTGCCCTGCGGCTGGCTCTTCGTCCGCCACCTCCTTAACGAGCAGGGGCATATCTTCGCGGCGAGGATTGGCCGTTACAGCGAATGCCGTTGAGCCGTTATCCTCTGCTGCGACCCCACACTCGTGGATCTTGATCGCCAGGAGCCCTGGGAGCGTCTTCATCAGGTCAAATACTCTGGCGCACTCACCACGGAGGAGCCTATACATCTCTGAGCCTGGGGTGATCGTCTGCTCGCGCCCCTGCCCCAGGATCAGGATAGCACGCATGTTGGACGTGCTCCTTAGACCCAGGATAGCACGAAGTTTCTCGCCAGAGCCTTCTGCCAGGTTGGCTGAATATGTGTCCAGCCTGGCAAGGGCGGGTTCCCCCGCAGAGTCGCCTCTCTCCTTGCGCGCAATCTTGCAACGCAGCGACTTGTCGCAGATGGCGGCTCCATGCCCCGCGCCAGGGACGCACAACCTCTTCGTCAGGTTCAGCCTACCGATGTCGCGTCCGCGGGAGCGCGACACCCGCTCGAATGTCTGTGCAGTCTCGAGACCAATGATATGGATGGTACTGCCGATGTCCAGTAGGATAGTCAGCATACCATATACCATGGCCCCGCTGTTTGCTGCCGCGTCGGACAGCGTTGCGCCGCGCATGCCTGCACGGCGCCTCTGTTCCAGCACCCACTGGTCCCTTGTCAAGGACGTGAAGACGTGCATGTTCCCCCTGGCATCCTCCTGTGATAGCCTGCTTCTGGAAGATCCAGGCAGATGGGTACTCGTCGTACATATGGGCATGCTATGGGGGGAGCGGCGCGTTCTCAGAGGCGTCGTCGTCGGCGCGCACTGCAATCTGCGCATCCGCGTTGACCATCGGCACCGCATGCAGCATATCACACTCAGATATGGCACTGGTGCCGCTGCGCGCGCTCACTGGGCTTCCGGTTCTGCGCTGGCGTAGCGGACAGCCATAGGGCATGCTGCCGCATGGTGCTTTGAGCCATTGCGAGCTCCTCTCAGTGGCCCTCTCCATGCGCCCCAGCCACTGATCATTGGCAGGTAGCCCTGCTGGTTCTGCTGCAGCAGGTGCCCCTGCATTCTCTGCTGATTCGGTTACCAGAGGCATAGGCGCATGTGTGGCAGGCGCCGTGGCTATTGGAGCCTGCCCCATACTGGAGGATCACGCAGGTTGCCCCGCAGATGTGGACGGTGCCCCGGCAGCAATTGCAGTCGTCGCCGCGAGGCGGTCAGCTCGCCACGAAGATCTCTGAGCTCATTTGTCCAGCGGAATATCTCTTCAAGCCGATCTGTCGCATTATGACCTTCAGCACGGGCATAGTGAAACTCAACTGTGATGAGGCCTACACCCCGGCAAATGGCACAGGGCGCCTCGCTTGCGGCACCCTCAACCGTGCCCGCCAGCTGCCGGCCCACATGTGCGCGAGCCACTCGATCCCAGCATTGCGCATGAAAGATGCGGCCACGCTGAAGCCTCCACACCTAGTCGTGGCATACGAAATCATCCAGGCATATGGCACAATTGGTAGAATCACCATCGCTGGTGATTGGTAGCGCTGCCGATGGCCTGATACGCGTCTGTCGCTCAAGTGTGGACTCTCCAACATCATATTGCATCGGCGCGACCGCAGGTGTCATCTGCTGCACCGCGGAAGTGGTCCCATGGCTGCCAATGCTGCTAAACTCACAGCGGGTTGCCCCGCAGGTGTAGGAGCAGCGGGTGCCCCCGCACGATTCATCATGCGGCGTAGCCGTCGCTCCTGATTGCGGCGTTGGCGAGCCAGTTGAATTGAGAGATTGGCCTGCTGCGCCTCATGGATGGCCAGGATCTCGGGACGCAGCCCACCCATGGAAGATGGTGCCACTAGCTCAAGGCCATGGCGCGTAATCTCCTGGTCCGCGGGAGTCGCCATGCATCCACGGTGAGGTGCCTGCCCGGCACGCCAGGTCCATACCCAGCGCCGCGCGTCAGCTGGGACCGGTAGAAGTCATCAGCTGTTGCCCGAACGTACGGTTTCTCGGGCTGAGTGTCAATGCGTGGGACGCCAGTCCCCTGAGCGCAACAGGCAGGGAACATAGGGGCATCCATTGGTGGAGCCGTCGGCCTTTCAGCAGCCGTTGGGTCGTGCGTCGGGTGACTGAAGAATGCTGACATGTACCCATATCGATTGGGGCGATCCGGTGATGGACCCGCATCTGGGATGCATCCCCATGGAGGCGTCCAGCTCGCGCTCGGGAGGTCGATGCCACCCCGCCGAATGCCCTGAATAGCCTCGCGAATTTGCCTATGCATCCACTGCTGCTGTCCCAAAAGGCCCTCGGCCCTCTGGGCAGCCTTATGGTCGGTAGTGGCACGTTGCCTTGCAGCAGCACGCTGCGATTCAAATGGCGACGTCAATTCCAAGGCCCGGTAAAGCTGAGGAGCCAAACTGATGCTTTGGAGCCTGGCCTGTAGACCGCTGGTACTCCCAGCGCTCTGTGGAGTTCCAAATGGGGTCGTAGCCCTGCCCATGGGTGCGAATGATGCAGGTTGCCCCGCAAGCACAAGCATCTGCTGCGCCTGGGCGCGCCACGGGTCGTTCGCGCACAGCCCGTCGTTGGGCGTGATCCCGTTGGACGTCATACCAGACAAATCAGCACTCTGGACTTGAATCCATGACCCACCCGAGCACCCTGCAGGTGCCCCTGCTTGGCATGTTCCTTGCATCATAGAAAGAGAGGCGTGCCCGATCTACCTCTTGCGTAGGCGTCGACGCAAGTACCTTCAGGCTGTAGGGGTACGCGGTACAATCCATCCCTTTAATGTTGAACCATGATATGGCCACGCATAACAATTCCTCGGTACAGGGGTGGATGCAAGCCGGTTACCCCGCTGTTTGCCATCGGTATACAATACATTGGCCCACGCCTGTCCAACCCAATTGTATATGCATTGGACATTCTTGGGCCTGCTACCGATGAGTTGAACAATGTGGCTTGGCGGGATCCTGCCATTCTTGCCCGACGTCACAATGACGTCGCTGGCAGAGCGCCCAATCGGAATAGTGTCACGAAGTAGATGATTGAGGCTCACAATAACCGAACCTTCGGACTCCACTCACAAGCCAGATTTAATCCGCCAGTCCCCAGGTAAGTATGGGATGGGCATCCATGGATAATATGCCTGCCCTTCCCCTTAGAGCTACCCTCACTGCGGCAAGACATACCGACGAGTAGTACGCTCGGGAAGTTCACCCATTCCGTACCGCGAATGAACTAACAGGGTGCTCCCGCTTCGGTCAGGTCTGTCACCCGTGAATATAGGGACCCTGGGCATTTAATGCCTGGACTGCCATGCCCATTGCTAGGACGCAAGAAGTACGTCGGGCGGGATTCTCCGGTGAACTTGAGTTTCTTCATCTGGAGCCTGTTCTTCTGCATACCTGACTTGTCGGGCATTCCGCAGGGGTCGAGCACCGCCAAGGCCCGATAGGCCCAGCGCCGTCCTCGAAGGCACTTCTCGATGGCGCCCAGGTGGCGACGGTGCCAGGCCCCCCTGTCTGCGGGCGGCCAATTTTCCAACAAGTCTCCGAGTTCTACCCAACCGTCGTACTCGTCATATGAAGTGACACCTGGGATGAACCGGTGAGAGAGCCCATCGTTGTGGAATGGTTTATGCCGCGTAGCAGTATGAGCCATTCCGAGAATTCACGCTTATCGGATATACTCAATCGGCGTCGAGCGGAGATGCTCATTCTTCAGAACTTCCTCCAGATACCCCTTCTCGGATTGGTAGCTGAGGGCAGGCTCCTTCCGCGAGACAGCGCGGAGACGCTGACGCGCGAGAGCATTGCTAACAGCGCGCACGGCGGCACATTTAGCGCTACAGTGGACCGCTCTGTAGCGCCCAGATCCGTCAGAGGCACAGGCACCGTCAACGGTGGCCAAGGTCCCCCATCATCGCCTGATTCCTTTGTCCAGTTCAAGAATAGCAGACGGTTACCTCGCAGGAACAGCGGCAGGTTCACATGGCAACCTCGACGGCTCCGGCAGCGCTGCAGGCGCTGCCGATGAGCTGGCACCCCCAGATACATACCTCTACCTTCTCGCGGGTGTCGCGGCATTGGCATGCGGTAATTATGGGAGCCGCTCCTGGTGCCTTTGAGATAGTCTGCAACAGCGCAGTATCCGCACAGCCCTTCGACGAGGAAGCTCCTTTGCATGATCCAACCGACGACGGCGCCCAGCCTGGCCCCCTGTGGGAGGCATACAGGGCCCTTCGGCTTGGGCGCACCTTGGAACGCTGCTGCTGCCGCGGCCACTGCGGGCCCTCTGGAGCGCTGTCTCCGAGCGGGTTCCCCCGCGGATATTTGGGGCTTGTTGCTTCCCGGGTCGGCGAGGCCGAGCCTATCCTTTTCTTGTGTCTAGCCGGTCGCTGTTCGGCTGCGGGTGGCCTCGGCGCACGCAGAGTTGGGAATATATCAGTATCTGCCCCTGATTTCTTCTTGGGGGGCTTCGGATCCATTAGCGGTTCCTCTGCGGGCGCCCCCGCTGGAGATGGCGCTGCAGGCCCCCCCGCGTTGGGGGTTTCTGGCTCGCCCGGCTCCAAGAATGACGCGTTCTTGATATCGGCCCCAGTTTTGCAGCCCAAATCGCATCTGTCCGCGCGAACCTTTCGCACTACAGGGGTAGCGATCCAGCCTACTTCTTTGTGGGCGACGGTCGCACCTGGAGCAAGTTCCATGTCTTCTGTGACCCGGTTGGGGACATCTATGCGCGCGATCGTCTTGCGGGAGCTGTCCGTCTCGCAAAAGCATTCCAACTCGGACTCTGAGTCGGACTTGCAACGAGCGGCATCAGCAAGATCCACCGCTTCGGCAGGACTCGCACGACCAGCCCCTTCATCGCACCCTGGAAAGCCAACACCTTCATGAGAAGGAAGCGGGTTGCCCCGCACGCGGTGTCTCAGTCACCTCGTCGTGAGATTCTCGACTGTGTATCTTGAGGCGGTGAATGCTGTCGAGGCGCTGCCAAAATCGCTGGATCCGCTCGGCCCCGCCCTCGGCAATCGGCAGGCAATTAGCCTTGGTCAAGCACTCTGCAGGAAAATGATTGGTCGGATCCACCCTGCGACCCAGACCATCCCCATGAGACCAGACCCACGGTGCTCTCCGAAATAAAACCCCCTTGATGGTCGTCCCATGTGACGCGCGGATCGGTAGGTCCCTCGGTCACTAATGATGCTCCTATTGGGGCCCCTTCTCTCAAGGTCGGAGGCCGTCTCGGTGCCCTCGCCCCTGTTGGCGCGGACAATTTTGCTGCCATCGCCCCGCGTGACGCTGCGAAGTGAATGCCAGTGACGAATGTCATGCTCGGTCCAGCCTCGGTCGAGCCAGCGCTGCATCGCGCTGGGGGGTATATACTGGAAGGCCAGCCCATGATCTTCATAGCTGACAAGGCGCCGTGCGCCTCTTGCTTCGGGCTCAGCTGGACGGCTCCCCAGCTGTGGCGGGTTTCCCCGCGAGCGCCCCCTTCTCGGCGGAGCCATTGGGATCCTCGCCCCGGGAGGGCGAGGGCGCCGGGCGCCGCTGGAGCGCGCGCGAGTGCCCGCGTGAGCAACTGCGACCGTGACGCTGCGCGCAACGACTCTCAGCTCCCCACTCGTCCTCGTCGTCATCTGCGCGATTCACCCGCCTCCAAACTGGGCGACTCGTAGACCGCCCATGGCGGCTCAGAAACCGCCCATGCGCCACGAACGCGAAAAGATGGCCTTCGCCATGCCCAAGTTCGCATTGGATGCGCTCGGAAAGATCACCAGCATATCGCGGGCTTCCCCGAAGAGGGTCATCGTCGCACGATTCTCTGTGTCGGATTACCAAAGACCTGCGAGTGGAGCATCAATTGCATCTCCTCTTCTGCCGCTGGAATGGTAGCTTCAGAATCCGCGGGCACCCCCGCCATGTCGCGGTCTATATCGGCGGGCGCATGGAAATCCTCCACGAACTCGATCTGCGCAGGTTGCCCCGCGATGGGCACGCCCGGTCAGTCTGCCAGGTTGATCCCGTTATGGCCAACATAGATCTCCTCGCAGAGCTCGTCGGCACGTCCCCAGACGGGACACGCTAGCACCTAGATGCCCCATGAAGTGGACAACGGCAGTAGGGAGTAGGGGCGTCTGCAGGGTCGGCGAATTGCGTCTTCCAGTCGACATGCTGCATGCCCGCATCGGTTTGAGCCAAGTGCATTGACGGACCCCTGCGCCCCCCATCGCCTCGGGGGCATTCACGACGGAAATGTTGCGTGCTATGGCAGATGTCGCATTCCATGGTTTTACCGTTGGCATCTTTCGGGTTGCCCCGACGTCCCTTACCCTTTCTGAGGTATGTCTACGGTCCATACCTGCCCCCAGGAATAATTATTCGCATTGCGGTCCAGTAAGGGATGCCAGGGGTGCCAGCGCGCCTCTACCATGCAGTCGCCGTCGCGCGCCCTTGCCCTTGCCTCGACCCTTACCCCCCACCCCAAATGCCCGTCGGATAATACGTCGTGCCTTACGAACTGGCTTCTTCATAAAGGTCTCCATCTGCGTTTCTGTTTCTTGTATCCTAGAACTAACCACGGTGCCTGTTGATCTTCTGCAAAATAGGTAGGAATGTCGGGATAGTCTAGGGCCGCCGGTTCGTCATCCGATGACGCGTCGGCGTCGGTTCCAGAATCAAAATCA
This sequence comes from Prorocentrum cordatum, assembly GCA_963575745.1. Lineage (NCBI taxonomy): Eukaryota > Dinophyceae > Prorocentrales > Prorocentraceae > Prorocentrum > Prorocentrum cordatum. Next base: position 929,377 of record CAUYUJ010015394.1, read on the forward strand.
GACTCGGCGGCTTGCCCCGCTGAGCCTACAAGGGCAGTGGCTTGCGCGGGGGCCGCCGTTGCCGACGGCCCCTGACATCTAGCCCAGGAGTCTTGCGGCCCCGTAGGCGGACCACCACTTGGGGCTAACAACGCGGTGGTCTCTGTAGGCTGTGGATCATCGTTCCAGACGTTTGTAGCAGGTTGCCCAGCATTTGCATCAGCACGAAAGGATTCGGCGCGGTGGCCGTGGCCAGAGATACCATCGACATTGCCAAGGGTTCGATCGGAGATGTGGGCATAGGACCTCATGCGTCCCAGTAAAGCAACAAGTTGTTGTTGATTCCTCTGTATTTGGTGGTTGAGTGGCTGCAGGAGTTGCTGCGCATGCGACGCCCCCACCCCTAAGGCCCCGAACAGAATGACTGTTAGGATTTGGAAGTCGGGGATGATAAAGCCTGCGGTCTCAGCCTCGTAGCGGGCCATCTCGAAGCGCGCTCATGTCTGGTCGATCCGTTCTCCCGCATGGACGCGAAAGTCCATGAGAGCCGTTCCCGAGTTAACTTGGCGTTCCCCCTCTAAGTTCTCAAACTTCGTACAAAAGAAAAACATGATATAGATGACGCCATCAGTGCGGCGGACACCAATGTTGACGCCAAAATTGACGACAGCGGGGGGGGACTCTCATGGCCATGGTCCGCGCGAGGCCTCCCAGACCGCGCTGTTGTGCTGCAGCCTGTTGGGAGGGGGTCACATTGCCTGTGGTCACGTCGATCCAGGCATGTACCTCCTGGACGATTTCGCGGACATGTACCTGACTGGCAGTGTCCCAGTGGGGGCCGGTTGTTCCTGTGTCGTCTCCACCACGCACGTGCCCCACAGCACACCTGATGGCGATCCGCAAAAGGCCAAATATAGTATTACCAATACAGTGGCCCCGCAAGTCGTGGTCGGACATTCCTGGCTGGGGTTTGTGGCGTTTTGTCGTCAGCCTGCGTGGGGGTGGAAACGGCACAGTCATATCGCATGTGGCCATGCATGGTGTCTTCAAAAAAGAAGTCCAATTGGAGAAGGTGGGTGGACCTCAGGAGTGTAGTAGCGAAGGGAAGTGGGACTCATGTAAAAGGCCTCCGCGAGAGCGGAGGTGGCACTGCAAGTGTCTTTGCGGTTGTGCGTAGTTATGTACATTCCTCCGCGCAGACCCACTGCACCCTGATGCTCCACCATGTCAGTAGTCCACCAGATAGTGCCGTGCATGGAGAGAAGTAGAACAAGAGCTGACCACCATAGGCCAGCTCCGCTACCAAGTTCGAAAGGGGGTTGGGAGGCCCAACCAGCAGCTTCGCCTAAGGCGAAGCCCATATCCAATTCTGTTGTACCGTTGTAGCGGTCGTCCCAGAAGTGGACGATCGTCGCGGGATCGACGGGCCATCTCAAGCGAAGATGTTTTCGGTATCGATAGCAAATAGTGTGCCTCGCGATGAGGCACAGTCATATCTCGGCGGCCGGCCGATTGAACACAAACGGCCGCGGACAAACGCTCGCTATCTCTCGCCTTTGCCCCAGCTCCCCTTAGAGTCAGCACGCGGCGAAAGGGATGTGGCTCGGGGAGGTGCGGAAGGGGGACGAAGAGCCAAGCGCGCACAGTCGAGCACACAATCGCGATCCACGGTGACTCTTGTCATCCCGAAAGAGTGGACACTGGGGCCGTCGGCGGAGCACCCTTTGGGGCCAACAAAAGTGCACGTGCATGTGGGGTGTACCCAGACGGAGTTACTCATCATTCGGTGATGGACAAAACCCCCTTAATAATAACGCGGCTTAACGCGGTTTAGTGAAAACGACCTGAGGCCCAAACCTGGCGGGCGCAAGCCTGGGAAATGACGGCCGCGGCGCCTTCTCAAGAACCGAAAACAGACAATTCACGAATCGACGTGTCACCCCCGAGAGAGCGTGATCCACCGTCGCTTGACTGTGGCAAATTCCCCCCCCTCTTCCTTCGGAACCCGGGGGGTCCGGGGTCAGAATACCACACCCCCTGGGGAGGCCTGGGGCCCAAAAACGTCCCCAGACGAGCCAAGAGTGCCCCAAGAGGACCCCAAGACGGTCCAAGAGGACCCGAATCGCCGAACGATCTGTCCAAGACGTCTTTACTGCTTCCAGACAGCCCAAGAGGGCTGAAGACGCCCCAAGAGGCCTCCCAAGAGATTCCAAAGAGGCAACATTATTCGATTTCCCTTACGTCTATCAAGGACTTGGGCGTTCTCGCCTTTTCAGCTTCTCGACGCTCCAAGACGGCCCAAGGGGCTCCAACGATCGCCCCAAGAGGCCTCCCAGAGAGTCCCGAGACGGGCCAAAGAGGACCCGAAGACGGCCCAAGACGCCTGCAAGACGGCCCAAGAGGCACCCAAGAGGGCTCCAAGAGGGTGCCCACACAGGGGAACCAAACGGACATTTCGAGCCCTCCGCCCCGAGAGGCTCCCAGGAGGCTCCAAGAGGCACCCAAGAGGCCCCCAAGAGGTTCCAAGAGGCCCCCGCGAGGCCCCCAGGAAGCCCCAGGAGGCTCCCAAGAGGCCTCCAAGATGCTCCCAAGCAACCCTACAAATTCCCCCCCAGAGACCTCCGAGAGTGCTCCGAAGAGAACAAACCGAATCCCTGAGGACTCTGACCCACGTCAGCGTCGTCGTCGTCGTCGTCGTCGTCGTCGTCGTCGTCGTCGTCGTCGTCGTCGTCGTCGTCGTCATCGTCGTCGTCGTCGTCGTCGTCGTCGTCGTCCCCCTTCAGGGTCGGCGGCACCGGCCGTAAGGCCTTCGCAATAAAAACACCGCAGAAAATCATGACTGGAGCCCTAGACCCCTTCTTTCCGCGGCATCTGTCAAGCCCGATCGAGCTGTGAGGGTCCTGGGGCGCGAAACCTCTGGCGAAAGCGGCCTGTGTTCGAAAAGAAGCGCCGCATGGATCTCAGGGTAGCTTGATTGGAGGCATCCCACAGGGGTCCGAGTAGATGTGTCGGATGACCGCGCCGCATCGGCAACGCGCCGCCGATGCATCGCCGATGCATCGCCGATGTATCGGCGACGTGGGCGAACCACCGCACCATCGGCTTGGAGAACATCGGGCTGCACACCATCGTCGATGCATCGGTTGTGCGGCGCGATGCGGCGCGATCCTCGGAGGCCTAGATCTTCATGGCAAGATTTCGGGCGGCCCTCGGGCACCGCCCACTCCCACCGCGCCCGACGAGGCGCCGAGAGATTGCAGAGTAGCTTCCCAGACATCCGATGCTTTGACTTGTCTCAACACTCCTGTGTTGGGTTCTCGTTTTGCATAGAGCACTGCTCGCACCTCCCTCCTATTCCTCCTCCCCCCTCCTCCTGCGAACTGATGTCACCACTTTCGTGGGCTCCCGGCAGGCCCAACGGAGGGGGGGAGTACGCAAACCCAACCGAGACCTCGCAACTTCCTGGGGAACTGCGAAATACTCAACTGTCGCCACTTTCGTGGCTTCCTGGGAGGCCCAGCGGAGTGAGGTAGTAAGCGCATACAGCCGAGACCTCGCGGCTCCTGCGCACTGCGGGTCCTTTCACATTTTTGTTTGTACTGCGCAGTCCTGGGTATAGTCGCCACTTGTCTATAAATGGTTGGGTACGTCGCCTGGGAATTTCCGACTCTACTTTGCACCCCGAAGTGGTATGTTCTATCAATACGGAATCCTGGGAAATCCCGACCACTCCCCAGGACCACCTTTGCATCCCGAGTCGTTTCTCCCAACCATCCCGGGGTGTTGGGTCCCCGTTTTGAAGAAACAGCGCCCAGCGTCCCTCTCCTCTCCTCTCCTCCTGCTCCCCCTCCTCCCTCCTCCCATCCTTGCCTCTGCCCTCCGCATGTCTCTGTTTCGGTACACCGCTCAAACGTTTCGTGGCCCCTAAAGGAGCTCCGACGAAGGTCCCAGCGGCTGCGTGCGGCTGCGTCCGCATGCGCCCACCACACCGATTTTGGCACACCCCTCACGTGTTTCGTGGCCCTATGGGGAGCTCCACCGTAGGCCCCAGTTGCTGCGTTCGCGTCGGAACAACCCTGACATGCTTCGTGGCCCAATAGGGAGCTCGACCGAAGGCCTCAGTGGCTGCGTTCGCATGCGCCCACCGCATCCATGTCGGCACACCCCTCACACGCTTAAGGGACCCATAGGGGGCTCCACCGAAGTCGATACTCACAACTGCATATGGTTGGGTCCTTCGCAGAGCGGGGGTAATACGCGGACCCAACCGAGACCTCGCGGCTCCTGCGCACTGCGGGTCCTTCCACATGTTTGTTTATATTGATAGGTCCCGGGTATAGCCGCCACTTCTTTAGAAAAGGCTGGGTACGTCGCCTGGGAAGTTCCGACTCATTCCCCAGGACTGGCTTTGCATCCCGACTTGGTGCTGACGGTCAAGGGGCCCGGCGAGAGCCCCAGGCGGCCGCAGACTGAAAACCCCCCTGTGCTGAGTTGTTCAATATCTTGGAGGTCTGGCTTCACGGCGAGACTGTCGGCGTTAGAAAAGTTGGAACGCCCTAATATCATGGTATCGCGTGGGCGAAAAACATATCCATATCCGCGGCCTCACGGGCTGGGCCCCTGGGCCGCGACCCGCGGATACGGGCAATTCCTCGCGGACGCCCCGCTCAGAAAATATCCGTGCAACTGCGTCTCCGCGGGATCGCGCCCCGGAATCCAAACCGCGAGGGCGCGGATACGGATACGTCCACCGCCCGTGAGTAGCCTCGTGGCGAGATTGCGGACGGCCCTTCGAGCACCCCGCCCTTCACGCCGCGGCCAGCGGCGCGGACGCTGTGTTCACGTTGCGGGCCGCTCTGGGCTGGGTGAGCTGAACCAAAATGTCCGCCGACCCCCGCCTGCCGGGGGTGAGATGGCGTCTGAGCGTCTGAGATGATCGGCTGTCCCCCTCACCCTGATCCCCCTCCTGGTAAGTCCAAAGTGACAATCCGAGTGAGCCGCCCCCCTCTCCCGAGGCGTCCTACGCGGCCCGACGCTTACCTTGCGCTCTCGAAGGCGTCCAAGATGCCCAAGATGGCTTCCCAGACAGCCGAGGCAGGCCACCAGGGCCGCCAAGTCGGCCCAAGATGCATCCAAGACAGCCCGAGATCGCGCCTGGACGGACCAACATGGCCCCCAGATGCTCTAGGAGGCCCCCAAGACGGTCCAAGAGAGCGAGGCCAAAACCGCACGGCGCGGAGGGTCGCGCCACTCTCCTAAGCCCCGGGACACGAGGTGCCACGTCACGGTTTCCTGCGCGCTGCTCGAACAGCTGCCACCCAGATTGCAGGGCTAATGACTTGCCGCAGGCAGCTGGATAAAGGACCGCGACGACGGCAAAATACCAGCCCAACACTTGGTGGAACCAGTACGGCAGGTTGCCCTCGAAGCACGCGAGGAACAGGTAGTAAGCGGCGCGGCTGTTATTGTTGGCCATAAACGAAGCGTACTGCAAGACCATTCGGCTCAGAGTCGGGAACATGCTGCTGGCTGGCCCGTCGATGGCAAGGATGATGCACCCAAAGAAGCCCTGGTAGAACTGCAAGACATACTGTAATGGGTGGGTGACCAAGCCTGGGACCCAGAAGATGCCCAGGATGGACCACACTGTCAAAGCCGCTCCGCCGATAAAGCTAAGCAAAGTGATGCTGTATGGGTTCGCCTGCACGTAGAGCGAGATCTCAGAGGCCCCAGCCCTCACCGTGCTGCTGACGACCGAGGCAGCCTGGCGGAGGAAGAGGATAGGAGGAGGAGGAGGAAGAGGAGGAGGAGGAGGAGGAGGAGGCGGGTGGAGGGTTTTAGTGGGAGGCCCACGGACAAAACGAGTGCTGGTAAACATCCAATCACCTCAAAACTATCGTGAAGCATCGGCCTCCTCCCATCGCTGGGAGGGCGGTGCCCGCAGGCCGCAGGCACGCGCACTTGGACAAGCTTCCTTGCAGCACCACCGGCAACGCGACGTGGGCTGGGAGGGAGAGGGCGCGCAGAGAAGGCTTTGGGCCATCAGCGCTGGCAACGCGATATACGCCGGTCGGACTGAGCCTCTTGTCCACAGCGCTGGCGACAGGAGCAAGCAGGTGTGCTTCACTTCCTGGCAGCAACGCTTGCAACGCGTGCAACGCGGTGCGGTCGAAATACAAGCTGGTACACTCGCAGTGGGTTTCCTGGCAACAACGCTAGGTGAATGGCGCGCGCGAAGAGCGAGCGGACGCGCTCGGGGTGAGATTCCTGGCCAAAGCGCTGGCAGCGCGAAGTGCGCTGGCGGGGGCTGGGCGCGCTAGGAATGAGCTGGAACCTCACGGGCAGGCCAGACGGGCGGAGTATTAACTATAAGATTATCGGAGGTTGGGGGTGAGATCGAAGTGAAACGGAGAGCCCCCCACCGGGAAATCGGTTTCGGTTTCGTGTTCGTGCGTGCCGTGCGTGCGGGCGACGCGAAGCTGCGTGGGCGGGCGAGAGGAAAGTCTCATGTGGCTGAGGCGCGGCCGGACCACATGATTTTCCCTCCTGCAAACGGCGGCGCGCGGTGTCCCGCTGGTGTCCCGCCGGTGTCCCGTTTGTGGCTGGGCCCCGGCCGGACCAAATGGTTCTCCCTCCGGAAAGCGGTGGCGCGCGGTGTCCCGCCGGTGTCCCGCCAGTGCCCCGGTGTCCCGCTGGTGCGAGAAGCAAATTGAAACCGATGACGAAATCGATTGCGAGATGGATGGTGGGATTGATGATGAGACCGATAGTGAAATCGATCGTGAGATCGATTGTGAGGTAGATAGTGGAATGAATAATGATATCGATTGTGAGGTCGAGTGGTATCGATGGGGAGGTCGTTAGTGGAATCGATAGCGAGATCCAGGGGTGAGATCGACAGCGAAATCGATCGAGTGCGATCGATAGTGAGATCGACCAGGTGAGATCGATAGAGGGATCGATGGTCCAATCGATCGTGAGACCGATAACGACATCGCTTGTGATATAAATAGAAAGATCGATAGTGATATCGATGGTGAGATCGATCGCGAGACCGATGACGACATCGCTTGTGAGATCGATAGAAGGATCGATAGTGAGGAGATCGATTGAGTGGGATCGATAGTGAGACCGATAGTGGGATCGATCGAGAGAGATCGATAGTGTGATCGATCGAGTGAGATCGATTGTGAAAGCGATACTGGGATCCATTGCGAGATCGATTGAGTGAGACGTTGGGTCCTCCCCCCCTCAACTCTCTAACTCTCTTACCATCCAGGGATTTCGGCTCAAGGTTTCTGTTGCGCTCGGCACGCGGGGGGGCCGCGAACGCACCCACTTCGGTCACGCACCCCCTTCGGCCTCGCTACGAGGGGCCAGGCTTTGCCAATCGAAGTGCTCGACAAGAATGTGGAGACGCTGAAGAACATGAACCCTTGCAAAATGAATTAAATTGATTATTATTTCGTTGGTTCCCGGGGGGAATGATACCAATGCGCCCAAGAGCGAAAGATTACGTAAACAACTCGACACTAAGGCTCCCATGAGCGAGCGGCAACGCAACAAGCACCACTGTTGTCCATTGTTGGCCCCCCTCCCCCCTCCAACCTCCTTATCACCCGCAGGGTGGTCGTATAGGTAGTAGAGGACGGGCGGGCATCAGCGCAAGCAAGCGAACGGGTGGGCCCTGACGGGCGGGTGGGGCGAGCCAGACATTGAAGCGGGCAAGTCGGGCTGGCGGACCCTGACGGGCGAATCGGGCGGGCGGGTCCCTAACCGGCGGGTCGGGCGGGCGCACCCTCACACGAATGTCCAGCGGACGGACGTGACGGGCAGGCCGAGTGGGCGAACCCTGACGGGCGGGCTTGGCGGTTGGACCCTATCGGGCGGGTCGGGTTCGCGGGCCGCTAAAGTGGGCGGAAGACCTGGAAGTCCCAGGCAGGAGCGCGATTCCTGATGTGTGAGAGCGCGATTGCGAAGACGGTGGTTAGGAAATCCCAAACAAGAGCGCAATTCCTGTCTGATTTGTGTAAGGGTATCCTAGGCATGAGCGCGACTCGTGAATACACTGATTGGAAAAAGTGGCGGGAGAAAACGCGTTTCCTGAGACGAGAGCGCGACACTTGAGTAAGCTGCATAGAGAATATGCCGCAGGCGAGATATCCTCAACAACATTCAATAGCTAATGAGGAAGTCTCACGCGGGGGCCGGCGTCAGTGTTGTAGTCCGAGGCCCAGCAACGCGATTTGAGCGCAAAGCCTTTCACCGACTCAAAAATATGCCTGAGCCGAAGGGAGAACTATGGCACTATGGGCACTGCTGGGGATTCGGCAATACTACTTCCAAAGAAATGGGAATGCACCAAAAACGGCCATCGACCATCATACAAAACAGGTTCGCCAGTAGTTGCCCGCACGTTATTCACACTTGAGTCTCCAATATGGCCTTCCGAGTGGCCTCCCAGGCAAAACAAACTTATGGTCTTTGTATGGTATCGCTCATGGTCTCCCGTACGATGTTCCGCCTGATCTCCCGTACCACGTGCAACCTGAGAAAAGCGATCATGAGGCACAGAACGGACGAATAGGGCTCAAGGGGGAGGGGGGGGAAAAGGGAAAATGGCGAAACACGCGAAATGCATGCCAAAACGCACGTTCCGTGAAGATGCGACAATGAGAAAAAATGCTGGAGACCGTGGCACCTCATCCGCGAAGGAAGAAGAAGACGAAGGAGGACCCGAATTAAGCAAAGTTGGCTCAACGATGCTGCACTACACATTCCCGTCCCACATCCCCTCCTCATATAAGAAGCACACTTTTGGAAAACCAAAACCCTGTGTGCCTGCCATGCAGGCGAGAACCCGTCCTGCAGATCAGCCAACTTCACTGCGTCCTTCTAGCGCGTTATCCGACTGCGAAAAGTATGACAATATAGTCCAACGAGATGTCCAAAGACACCCCCGCTTTGAAGAAACATCGCCTCCCATAAGTCGAACTGTCACAGAAGGTTACACTCCTGATACTCTAAGCCAAGGAAATCTCGAACGACGGCCCCATGTTGAAAAGAGCCGCCCTCCACCTCATGTAGCTGCTATGTTTGTTGAGGTGCCAGATCGCCAAGGAAACCTCAAGCGGTGGCCCCCGTTTTTTCCCCACCTAGGCTCTGCCTAGAAGGGTTCTTGCCGTGCAAGCTTAGGGGGCTGGGCAGTGGGGCTCGCCCCGGGCGGTTCCCCCAGTATCCGCCCTTGCGCCCCCTGGGTTCGCCCAGCTTGGCTTAGCTTAGCTTAGCTTAGCTTAGCTTAGCTTAGTTTATATCATCGCATATTAGCTTAGCTTAGCTTAGCTTCGCCTAGCCTATCCCAGCTTAGCTTAGCTTAGCTTATCTTAGCTTGGTTTAGCTTATCTTAGCGTAGCTCAGCTTAGCTTGGCTTAACTTAGCTTATAACAGCTTAGCTTAGCTTAGTGTGTGTTAGTTTAGCTTACCCTAACTTAGCTTAGGGCAGCGCAGCATAGCGCAGCGCAACATTAGCACAACATAGCATAGTATAGCATAGCATAGCATTAGCATAGCTCAGCATAGCATGGCATAGCATAGCATAGCGTGGCATAGCATAGCGCAGCATAGCATAGCATAGCCTAGCATTGTTTAGCATAGCACAGCGCAGCATAGCATAGCATAGCACAGCACAGCACAGCATAGCATAGCATAGCACAGCGCAGCATTGCGTAGCATAGCATAGCATAGCATAGCGCAGCATAACATACCATAGCATAGCCGAGCATAGCCTAGCATAGCCTAGCATAGCATAGCATAGCGCAGCATAGCATAGCATATCATAGCATAACATAGCATAGCATAGCTATGTAGATGTAGATGCAGGTGTAGATGTTAATGTAGCTGTCGGTGAAGATGTAGATGTTGCTTTCCTAAATGCTCCAATTCCTAGGTAGGGTCGCACTGGGATAATTTAAAGAAACCGCGCTCTGTCCTTCCGATGCGTACAGGCTTTGAAGACTGCTTGCGAGACTAAGGCGCAAGCCCAATTTTGAAAACGGCCTGTGCTCCGTCCCCATAGCGGCTAGGGTAGTTTTCAAAACGAATGTGCGCGGCGCTGAAGCGATATACCAACTTTGCCCACAGCCGCGGTGGTTTGCCCAAGACATTCCGTGTTCGTGAAAGAAAACCCACAGTTCCAAAGGAGAGCTCCTCGTCCACCCCGCTTCCTCCTCTTCTTACCCGTCAAACAAAACATTCAAAACGAGGTTTCCGCATGAGAGGTCCCAAAAAACACACCCAAAAGGAAGCTCTCGCCTGAGATGTCCCCAAAAAAAAAACACTCAAAACGAGGCTCCCGCCTGAGGGGTCCCAAAAAAACCCAAAGAAATCCAAGAGCCACCCCTCTCATCCCTGTAACTGTCCCAAAAAACCAAAAAAAAACAAAGTTCCAGAGGAGAACTCCTCGTCATCTTCCAGAGGGCGGGTAAGAAGAGGAGGAAGCGGGGGCGGGGGAGTTCTCCTCTGAAACTTTGGGTTTTTTTTTATGTTTTTTGGGACAGTTACAGGGATGAGAGGGGTTGCTCTTGGATTTCTTTGGGTTTTTTGGGGACCTCTCAGGCGGGAGCCTCGTTTTGAGTGTTTTTTTGGGGACCTCTCAGGCGGGAGCATCGTTTTGGGACCTCCCAGGCGGGAGCACCGTCACGTGGGAGGTTCATGCTCTCCTCCTTTCCCCTTATCCCTTTCTTTCCTTCCTCCTCCCTTACCCTCCTCCTCCTCACTCTCTCTCTCTCTCTCTCTCTCTCTCTCCCTCTCTCCCCCCTCTCTCTCTCATCACTTATTATATATATATATATATCATTATCTCGTTTCCTCTCTCCCTCTCAATGTCGGAAGCGCAATACTTTTTCACAGTTGGAACGCAGTGCTCTGGATCCATCGAAACGCAATGCTTCGTCCTCGTCGGGAGCGCAATGTGTCCTTCTCGTCGGAAGCGCAATGTTTCCTCCTCGTCGGAAGCGCAATGCTTCCTCCCCGTGGGAAGCGCAATGTTTCCTCCTCGTCGGAGCAACGCCTTGGATCCGTCGAAGCGCAAGGCTTCGTGCTTGTCGGAAGCGCAATGTTCCTATTCGTCGGAAGCGCAATGTTTCCTGTGTGTCGGAAGCGCAAAGTTTCCTCTCTGTCGGAAGCGCAATGTTTCCTCCTCGTCAGAAGCGCAATGCTTCATGTTTGGTGGAACGCATTGTTCTGGTTTCACCGAAGCGCAATGCTTCGTCCTCGTCGGAAGCGCAATGTTTCCTCGTCGGAAGCGCAACGTTTCCTCCTTTCGTCGGAAGCGCAATGTTTCCTCCTCGTCGGAACGCAATGCTCTGGACCCCTCGAAGCGCAAGGCTTCGTGCTTGTCGGAAGCGCAGTGTTTCCTCCCCCTCCCTTCCATTCCCAGGCATGAAGGTCGGTGCGACGCCCGATTCGGTGAGAGACACATAATTAGCGACATGGAAAGGGATGGGAGGGAGGGGTAGGATGTCAGATGTAGCGCGAGCGCACCTAGCTTGTTCTCTCTCTCTCTCTCTCTCTCTCTCCTTTTCTCTCTCTCTCTCTCTCTCTCTCTCTCTCTCTCTCTCCTCTCTCTCTCTCTCTCTTTCTAGTCTCGGCTCGAGAGTGCCCTGCACTCAGACCGCAGCCGCGACGCGAAGCGCCCCGCCTCGGAGTCAGACTCCCAGGCCTCGCGAGACCGGAGGGGTCCCAGCAGGACCCTACTGATTCGCGTCACCTCTCTCCCCACCAGAGCGCCCGCCGCAATGGCCCCCGGTAAGCCGGAGCGCCGTCGCTCTTCCAAGCAGCCGCCGAGCTCACGTCCTGCTGCTGAAGGGTCTCTCCTCCAACGCAAGCAGGACTGCATCGCAGCTTTCAAGCAAGCGGGGTCTGACCGCCCCACGGCCGCATACAACGGGCTCGCCGAGCTGAACGCGGACGAGCTGCAGGCCACGTACGACATGCACAAGACCAACACAAAGAAGCTCGGCAGTGCCTTGATCCGCATGTGTGCCGCCAACCAGATCAGCTACACGCTGGATCACCACCAGCGCAGCAAGCCTAAGCGCATTGGTGGTGACACATCACACCCACCAGCTGCGTCCGCACGTCTTCAGGCTGCGGACGCCCAATTCATTGCCTTGGACCCGGCCTTCTGGAAGGTCCCAGTCCTTGCCGAACCCACATCACTTGACGACGGCAAGACGTACAAGCCCAGTATCAGCCTCCACGACTACGAGAGCGGTGAACGGCTGCTGCAACACCACCTCGAGCAGGGTAAGCGTACCACGGGTCAGCTTGCGATTGCTGTCATGGGCCCAAAAAACGATAACTACGTCGGTACCGAGCTCGCCGTCCCCGTGCTGAAGCGTCACCCCAAGGCGCCCAAAGTGGTCCACACGCACGTCCCCGTGACCGTGTACCAGCTGGGCACCAAGGAAGTCGCCTGCACGGAAAAAGTAGCCGTCGCCACCATCGACCCTGCCGACCACGTATGCTGGATTCGGGTGACCATACATGAAACCGAGGCCATCGCCGCAGTCCCCTCCATGCATCAGGCCTTCGAGGATCAGTTCTCGGGAGGTGCCCCCGTGAACGGTGGTCCACGCGCCAAGGGTCCTTTCCGAAGGGACTCCGCTCCACAGGACAAGGCGCGCCAAAACCAAAAGCACAGGGAGTCCAAGAAAGACGCTCGCCGCCAGGAGCTCGATAGTCAGCTCCAGGACACCTTCAAGGCCCTCTTCCACGGCAACTTTAAAGCCGTCACCATCCTCGAACCCTGCAAAAGCCTAGGCAGGTATGGATCGGGCGTCGGAAAGAGGTCCCTGGCTGCCACCTTCGGCGTCAGTCTTCAAGCGGTTGACAAGGTCTTGGCGGGTTCAGGGCAACTCGGCGCCACCTACGACCTCAGCAACGTAGGTGCAGACGAGCCCACTGCAGACAAGTACCAGACCGTGTGGTTCCCTGAGGACCAGCCCATCACGATGGCAGATGCGTTCCAGAAGTCGGTGGATTTCAAGGCCCTTGGAGTCGTCAGGCACGGCAAGTCAGGCTTATTGGGGATCCGTGTTGCACGAGGGTCAGACGCCGCCAAGGCTGCTGCCGTCAGCATCCGTGGCTGCGAAGCCACCCTCGCCAAGACGCGATACCGCATCACTGGCATTGCGGCACGCCACGCCACGCTGACCCAGCTCGCTAAGACTCTCACGGGCCCGTCCGTCAAATGGGACTGTGAGGTCTACCACACCGCCTGGGACCCAGCCACTTCGGCTCAGTTTGCCTTAGTGCGCGCCCATCGTCCCCCACCCACATATACGGTACAGGTCGCAGGGTGCCCCATCCCGTGGAGCATCACCGAGGCCCCGCTGGCTGAGGTGGCGCCGAAGAGGGACAACGTTACCATTGTCACCCCTACCACTATCACAGAGCCTGTGACGCCGCCAGCCCGTGGTGGCGGCTTCAGCCCCGCCACTGGCACACTCCTCACCAAAGCGGCCCAGAGCCCTTACCTCCACGACCTCATGACTGCCACGCCCAAAGGCAAGGGCGTCGCACCGCTCCTGATCCCCAAGGAGGAGCCTTTAGCCAAGCGCCACCGATCCTCCAGTGGGAAACGCGACGCCACGCCGCACGCAGGATCACACGGCGCCCCAGGCCGCAGCTCCTCGGCACCCCCGCACGGCACGGACGGAGCTGCCGAGCGGACGGCCGTCCAAGGATCAGGTGGTCATGACCCGCAGCTTGGCACGGTGGCATCTGAAGGCGGGGGCCACACGGAAGGGGACGCTGCCACAGCCGCCGAGGTACCAGGCGACGCTGACGACGTCGAGATCCTCTCATCAGGTGATGAATTCAGCGTGGCATCTCGCGAACTCAACACCTTCGGCGAACGCTTCGCAACGGCCCCTAAACTGCCAGATGCCGCCACGACCCGCATCCAACACATGGAACAACAGCACGAGCTGCTTGCCAACACGGTGGATAACATGCAGGTTCAGCTTGCGGGCGTTCTCTCATCCCAGGCCACACTCACGGAGCACGTTTCAGGTTTGGAACGAGGGCTTGCCACCGTCGTCACCCAGCAACAGACGGCAAACACCGAAGCTGCTGCACTGCGTGGCGACATCCAGGCCCTCCTTGGGCACCTCACGGGGGGCACCATCCACCTGCCACAGGTGGCCACTCTCGAAACAAAAAAGGAGGAAGCTGCATCAGTTGCCGATCCCGTGGCTGTCTGCGGGTGGATTGACCAGCCAGGCCAGGTCACCCCAGGGACGGGGCCCCCAGGGGCTGACAAAGGCAAAGACAAGGGTCGGGTCACTCAGGAACCCTATTGAAGGTGCCTCAGAGAGCCTGCCTCAGCCCTCCGAGGAAGCGCCTTCAGAGGCATCTCTTCTCTCTTCGCGTCGTATCTCTTTCTTGTCATATCATGTCAGTTTTGGCAGCAGCACGTGCAAGCTATCTGGTGTAGGGACACCCGTCATCTTGCAGGGGGAGTGATTGTTGCAATGTACATGAGCATGCAGGGGTATCTGAGGATGCGTGCTGACATGCAGCTTTTGGCTCATCGCTCGCGCCGCCCGCCAGGCCTCGCCATCATGTGGCGCCTTGCCTGCAGCCTGGCCCTCCCCTCGCTCGCTGGAGCACACCCGTCTTCAGGCGGTGCGCCCCAGCATGGAGGTGAGGTTTTCCTGCGACACGCTGAACGTGGGACTCTTTTCTACCTTTACGATGACAGCATCTACAAGTACGATCACTGCACCATTTTGGACCCGATCGTGAACAGCACCGTAGCCGCGGGTCCGTGCGGCAACGGACCGCTGGGCGCCATCGTGAGCGCATGCACGCCCTTGTCAACTACGACACATGCATCGAAATCCACCCCCAGCGTGGCCTCGACTGCGGTGCAGCAGATCTTTGACGGGGACGTTGATATAGGCCAGGCACGCAGTGGCGGCTTCAGCCCCGCTGTCGTGCCCCGCTATTGCCCCACGGGTCTCACCACCCCACTGTGCGCTAGGGGCGAACCCGAGGAGGACCCTGCTTTCTGGCACCTGATGATGATTCGTGCCCGGCTCATACCGTGTGCTGCGGCGTGGGCACCAGGTGAGGACCACCAGGACGTGTTCTGGGCATGGCTCGAGGACTGCGTCCCGTACATCCTGGCGACGCTTCATCTGCCACAGTACGATCACCTCTTCCAGGAGGATTCTGAGGACACAACCGACGCCCTGCGCCAGCTCACCGCGCTCGACATGTGCGAGGACATCTGGTATAGAGCGGGCCTCGACAGACAGCGCACAAACCGCAACCTCACTCTTATCCAAGGCAGCCGCGAGTATTCCACCCGTTACTTTGGCCTCCTTCTGGAATACCAGGGTGCTCGTGCCCAGCTTGTCGGCCCAGAAGCTTTCACGGCACCTTTGCCGCCATACCTCTCACGGGCCCACGCCTTACTACCAAGAGGCCTTCCCCCACCCGACCAAGACGCCCTGGCGTACCTCGCCGATGCGATCCTGCACCACCCGACAGACATGCAGCCGCTTGTGGAGGCAGAGCTCGCCGCGGCACCGATGGAACCGCTTAACCCACCACCGCCAGCTGGCCTCGCCCAGCACGCCACGGGTGATCAGGCCGCAGACGACCCCGTACCATGGTTGCTTCAGCACATCGCGGCCAGCGACATCAGCGACACACCCCTGGACTCATTCCATGCGTCGGACGATATCAGCAACATATCCCTGGGCTCGGTCCACGTGGACGATAGCCAGGACGACATGGAAACCCAGGATCGCGACGGCACAACACCACCTGGCGACACGGCCCAGCGTGACCGCGACAGTGAACCCTACTTAGGGCACACCTCGTCGCACAGCAGTCCGCCCAACAACTCGGCTCAGGCCGACCCCTGCGCACAGCTCAACGACGCTGAAGGCGTCACTGCCGCCGACGCGACAAGCCATTCCACTGCATCGCCAGCTCATGCCAGCCCGTGCAGTGGCGGCTTCAGCCCCGCTGCAGCACTGGCTAGACCTGGACATCCCCAGACCGCAGGTGGCAGCACCACGCCCTTCACCTCTGTACACCGTGACAACGTGACTGACTCCAACCCCAGTGTCATTGGCCACTGGCAGGCCGACATCGACAACGACCCCATCGATGATGAGTACCCAGATGCCAGCGGTTCCCACGAGCCCCAGCACAGCGCAGCGGCATCACGACATTGTGGCTGCCTCATCTGCCTCTTTGTGGCCACGTACGCCATCGCGATAGCAATGCCGTACAAGGACCAGATCGATGGGTACTTGCCGACACCGAGCCGAGACCCCAGCTACCGACAACGACGACGACGCAAAGCGACGGCACCAGGCCCATCTGTGCCCACCACATCCCGACGCACAACGACATACAACGGCACGTCCGCATTGTGGGCCACTCTCAAATGGACCAGCGTCAAACTCAGAGATAGCGTCTCGGGCGGAGCCACCGCAGTCGGGGTCGGCCTCGGGGGTGTCCTTAAATGGGCCAGCGGCAAGATCGGGGCTATTGCCACGGGTGGAGTCGCGTGTGGTCTTCTACTCGTCGGTGCCAAACTTCTTGCCCAAGGAGCTGTCGGACACGTAGGAGCCCGCATCTGTGCGCGGGCCCTGGACTCATCCACAGCCCAGTGGTGCCTCCGCTGTTGCCAACCGAGCAGGAGGCCGCGTGAGGAGGCCACATACACAATGCCGTGCACGCTCGCCGACGAACACGACGACCAGCACGTGCACGCACTCCGACATCCGCTGCTGCAGGAACACTACGCCGCAGCAGTTGCCGCCGCAGTCGCCGATGTCACTACCGCCACCACCGCCGCCATCGTCGAAGTCACTGCCGCCGTATCGCGAGCCTCGTCTGTCACACCAAGATCGACCAGCCCGTCTCTGCGAGACGGCTCCAAAAGCGGCGCGGCATACGGTAACCTACCGACTAACGAGGATGCCACAGCACACGACAGCGACACCGAGGCAAGGGAAACACGTGAGTGCACCCACGATAGCCCGTGGTCCATCTTCCGACATGCTGATGCTCGTGGTTCCTCTCCCGACGCGGACACCCAACCACCACGACGGCGAGCACGTTATGCATCACCCCACAGGCCCCAGGCGCCTTCAGGCCCTGGTATGCCTTACACAGCCCTCAAGCCACCGACACGCAACTTACGCAACACCATCCAGCGCGACCCAGCGGTCCCCGTGCCGCCGAAGAGCATACTTAACGCCCTGTATCAAAACGGCTTTGCGCTTGGTAACAGTGGCGTGTCTACAGAGGACATCAAAGACGCTCTGCGACTCCACGACCATCCTCGATTTACCCATGATCCAACACTCCAAGCGCTGGGGCCGTGGACGGACATCATGCAGAGGCCCCCGAACCGCCTCACCTGGGTGCTGGAAGACTCGGGCGGAAACTCAGGCGAGACAATTTTCCCATACCTCATGTGGGACCTCCGCCAACCCACCACCGACGCGGCCACTGTCGTCTGGCATGGGACCCGCGGCGACCTTGCGGCCCGTCTTGCTGCCAGTGGAGGGCACCTCTTGCCAGGTCACCGCCGTGAAGCGAAGGGCCGAACTGGCACCAACGTTGGCCGCACGTACGCGAGCGTGCACCCTTCGCTGGCCGCGTGGTACGCAATGCCGCCCCACCCGCCCTACAGTCTTGAAGACGACACCCTCGCGTGGGGACCCATCGCACTCTGGATGTGCGAGGCCACCCAACCACCGCGCGGGGAAAACAGGCACAACTTCGTGAAAGGGGAGGCCCACGGAGCGCGCCTCATTTACCCTCGGGTCCTGAGCCTCCTCATCCGCATGGACTGGTGCGCCCCCACAGAAGCTGCTTCCAGGTGCCGTGCCCTACCACACGCCTATGGCATGGGCGACTGCGCGCACGCCCTTCACATCGCTGGCTACGACCATCCAGATCTCCGTGAGGCGGCTGAAGCTCACGACCAGGAAGCTAGCACCAGGCGCAGACCAGCCATCGCGGCAGCGTGGCCACCGCCGCAGGCACTATACTCGCCAGAGGCAGCGCGAGTATGGGCCAAACAGCACTACGACACTGAAGCAGCCACCAGGGATGACCCTAACCAGCCCCGCCCACGCGTCTCGCTTCACATGCTCCAGCTGGACCCGAAACCACTCATCGACCTGGTGTACACTGGCTTGCAAGCTGTCCCCGTGCGGGGGCATCCTGACGCACGCGAGTCGCGCCCCAGCGGCTCCAGCCCTGGGGCCCGCGTCTGGCCCACCACGCACTTACAAGGCAGGCACAGCCCTGGCGCACAGTCCAGACCGCTCATCGACGTCATCAGGAGCCGAAAAACGCCGTACGCCTTCCCTCATCAGTGCGGCCGCCGCCCTCGCCCGAGGCCGTGCCCGCCCACGGCGATCTGCCTCCCGCTCGTCACGACAGAGTGGCGGAAATTCCACCTCAGACAACAGTGGCATCGAGACGTGGGAGCACATTGAGACGGAAGAGGAGCCGACTGCCTACCACGTCCTCGCCTACCACGTCCGTGATGTGCGGACCCGTGTCAATGCCCCTGGCATCGAGGTCTGGCTCGACCCTGGAGATCACCACGACGGCGCCTACTTACCGTGGGGGACGACAGTCATGGGCCACCGCGTTACAGACCCTGCGGTGGCGGGGCGGGACGGCTGGGTCATCCTCCACCACGACCACGGCGACACCACTACTAAGCTCTGGGCACCGACCCAAGTCCACGTCAAAGCGGACGACACCTGGCGCACCGTCATGGTACCAGCGGACATGGGGCCCCAGTGGATCAGGTGCCACGCCGAGGACGCTCGCCTCCCCGCCGAGGTTGTCCGCACTACAGGCCAATCCTGGTTTGCTGACGCTGGCCCTTGTGGGATCGCCCGCGACCCCACCCAGACGACCCAGGCACAAACGAGCATGCGCTCCCGCCTCTACCAGGACGCTGGTCTTGCCTACAGTGTCGATTCCAATGCTGTCAGTACTGTGCGGCTCGCCGCAACACGCAGCTCGGCACCTCGGGCCAACCAACGTGCCCAGACTGCGCCCGCAGCGGACTGCGTACACTTATGGACTGGTCCACGGACTACTCGTGCAACAGTTGGACGTGTGCATACAGCACCAACAACAGGGACTCCGACACATGCTGCCTGTCCAGCAGGTGCCCCCATCCCCCCAGTCCACACAGCCTGCTCGACGTCCGTGCCACAGGGATGCCGCCGCACATCCTTGCCCGCCAATTCGGCAACGCGCCAGCCCTCCACGACCTTAAGGAACCCCCCCGAGCGCCTTCAGGCCCCGGGGGGGAACCTCCACAACCAGGGCAAGCAGGTTACCAGGGTCAATGGTACTTCCCACCGCAGCCGCGGCGCGTCCCCAGGCAGGGACTGCCTGACGGCACAAGGCGGCCACCTGGGTTCACAGGAACGGGGATGCCCGAAGAACCTTTCCCCGACCAACCTCTTTGGAGGGAAGGCTACGTGCTCTTCAGCCCCCACCAGGCCCTCAAGGAGGAATTCACCTTCAACAAGACGGTCCGCCGACCCTACTCCCTAGCCATCACCAACATGTACAGAGACCGTGTCACGGTCAGGACCGTCTGCGAGTCGATCGCCGAGCGCATCCACACTACCCGCACCCGCTGGCGAGATGTGGTACTGTACTGGGACGCCGAGGGTGGCCCTGGGCCACAAGCCCTCGACTACGACATGCGACTCTGCGACGCCATGGTGAGCCGTGCCACGACCGAAGCCGAGCTAAACCACGACCGCAGCAACCGTGGTAGTTTCTGCCTCTATGGACCAGCGCACCAGCGAGCCGTCAACATCACGGCGATCTCCGAGCCGCAGAACATCGACTACATGGAGCATGTGCGGCGATACTCACCCGTAGGGGAGACCTACCCTGACCACGCCTTCGAGCACGTCTATCGGGGCTGGCAGCGGCCCGACGTGCCCACCATCCTCCCCGACACCCGTCCCCTCTCGAGAGCCGACTGACAGCGACACCAACAGCACCAGCAGCGCATTCAGCAGCGCGACCAACGTGACGCAGGACAGCAGGGCACGCCACGCTATCGCTCTCCCGCGCGAGTCCCGACAGGCGGTAACACGGCCTACGACGGGGTTGCCGCCTACTACCGTGGCCCCATAGGTGCCAGGCCCGCGGCTGCTGGAGCAGCCGCCTCCAGCTACGGCCACGCCCCCCACGCCAGGGTACACCCAGCGGTCATCGGCTACCCGCGTGCACCCGTGCAGGCCCTCCCAAGGGCCACCTCGCCAGTGCCAGGGTCCACGCGCGCCTGGGGCCATTACTCAGGCCGACATGATGGCACCTCCAGAAACCAGCCCGCAGTGATAACCCCTGCGGCTTCAGCCCAGGGGGCTGCAACAAACCGTGGCAGGACTGGGCGCCCCGAAGGATGGCGTGATGCGAACGTGCGCGCTTGGCAACCGCGCCAGCACACGCCCCCGCCAAACGTGGCTGCAGCACTGCGCCCTGCCCAGGCAAAACCTGCCCCACCTGAGCGGGAGAGGCAGCCGCTTACCCCGCTCGTCCTCACGCACATCCAGGCGCATCACAGCGCCTCCCCGCGGCACAGCGAGGGAAGCGCCCACCACGTCAGCCCCCGCCCCGACGCTGTCGACCCTGACCAGGCCACAGCCACGGCGGAGGGCGGCACAAGCGCCTCTCGCCAGCCCAGCCCATCACCCTGCGCGGCGCCGATCCGATCCCCGAGCAGGGCGGATTCCGAGCGCGCTAATGCCCAGGCGACCTCGCCACGCGACCGCCACACGGGCGGGCGCGTCCCGCGCAGCAGGACCTGCAGCCGCCACAGCTCACGCAAGGCCCCAGGGAGCTCCACGAGCTCGCCGCCTCGCGAGACTCAGGCTGATGGCCGAGCCCCCGAAGTGGTGCCACGCTTCGGAGCCAGCGTCATCGAACCTGGCCAGGTCGACCTCGAGCCGACGCCGTCCACGGACCACGAGCCGCCGCTGCCCACCCGCGTGATCGTCCCCATCGACGAGGCGCCAACCTTCGACCCGTTCAAGAACAAGTATCGTGTCAAGAACCTTGTGGCGGGTTTCGGCGGTGGCTCACCGCTCTCACCTCAGAGTCGGGGCGGAGCCCCCGCCACCTCAGCTGCTGCCGCGGCAGCGGCGGCCCCGCGGGGAATCAGCCCTGTCCGCAACGTGGGCCTCACGGCAGCGGGCATGGACGAGGCCCAGCGCCAGGCCTCCGACCGTGCTGCTGGAGCTGTTCCACCAGATGCTGCTCATCAAGATACTGACGGGGCGGGCGCGCCACCGCAGGACGGACCAGCGGTGTCGCGTGCGCAGTATATGCGCGTGCGTTGTGCCGCTGCCGCGCCTAGCCGCCGCCGCTGGTTCGCTTTTGCTTTTGTGTTCGGCAGGACGGATCGAGGAGTCGCCTCCCTCTCCCTCTGCTGCCGTCTCACCTCTCCTCCCCTCGTCCCCTATGGTACAGGAGTGAGGAGGATTTTTCGAGACAGTTTTACTGACGTTTATGAACCCCCCCTGGCGCAGTGCCGACCGTGTCCCGCCTATACTTCTGGCCTGACGGCGGCTTCAGCCCCGGTCAAGCTAATCCATAGGAACGCCATGAGCTCCTACTGTGGCCAAGCCTTCTACCTGGGCGAGGGTCAGGCTGACCTACACCGTGCGGGGCGTGCAAACCCCAGCTCCACCGATGGAGACGGGCCAGGTCGCTCCATACACCTCGTCAGCCTAAACATCACCAGTCTCTCAGCGAATTGGCCAACCATCACCGCTCTTGGTGTCGACCACAACGCCGCAGTCATAGCACTGCAGGAGACCCGACATGCCAAGCCGACCAGACAAGCCATCGCTACCAGCGCCGCCAATCCACTCCACGGGGGATACCACGCCAGTCTTGGACCTGACCTGGATCTGGCGCGAGCCCAGCGCAGAGCTGCCCACGGCGGCACAGACCACACCGTCGTGGGCAACACTGGCGCCTCGGGAGGGGTCGCCATCCTCTCTAAGGATGCCATTGTCGACTCCACTGTCGACGACAATGCGCCCTGTATCGCCGCCCTCAAGGCCAAGAAAAGATGGCACGAGGTCTTTCTCCCGCTCTGCACTCAACACCGCCGCAGGCGGCGACGAAACAACCACGGGCCCGCGGGGATCTACATAGCGAGCCTCTACGGGATTGCTGGAGGAGACAGCACAGCTCTTTTTCGGCTCGCTGACTGCGCTGCCGCTAGGGTCGGCTCAGCCCCCTACTTCATCTGCATGGACGCCAATACGAACATCGATGACAATCCACACCTTCTGCACATGTTGCAGCACGGATGGTTCAACGTCGCTGAGGGCACACCAGACCACACCATGCACACATACGGCAATATCCCTGACTGGGACCGCGTCACCAAGTGCCCCCGCACTTCGCGCATCGATTATATCATTGCCAACCAAGCGGCGCGATCCCTTGTCACCGACTTCTGCTATCTACGCGACTTGCCAGCGAAGTCTCATGTTGGCCTGCAGGTCACGCTTGACCTCAGTCGCCTCGACCATACGGCCCGACGTCTCCTTGCCCCCACGCCCTACCCTCCCAACGATGGAGCTCATGAGGGTCACGAGCTCCAGGCACTAGGGACCCTCATCGCTGGGCGATATCAGGACCGCATGGAACAGGCCGACACGCGCGACGACGTGGAGCGCATGTTCGCCCTGGCTAACGAGGCCAGTCATGAGTACCATCTCACCCGTCTGCGCGACCTGCCACCTCCACCGCCCGACCACCCAAAAAAGAAGCCCCCCACCATGCACGGGCTCACGCCCACGTTCGAAGAGCGACCAGTTGTCCCCCGCGCCTTCCCCACCTACGGAGCTTCCACGATACACATGAACCGACTGCGCAAGCTCCATCGGCAACTCTGTGAGCTTCGTTTCATCGGACAGCACCACCATTTAGACTGCCGTGCCATCCCGCCGTACCTTGCGCAGCGCATCGACTGCACGTGGACCGCGGCCCGCCTCCTATGCCACAAGCTGCGCCCCACGGTTCTCCTGGACTTCCCCGAGGCCTGGACCCCCGACGAGCCAGCACCTCACGGAGAGCACCTTGACGTTTTGATCCAACACCTCGACTTAGAGCTGGCGCGACGTGCGAACCGTGCCAAAGCTGAACGCATCAAGATATGGGCTGAGGGCGTCCGCGAGCCAAGCGGGCGAAAGGCGGCCATATACGCACGGGCTGCTGACAGCTCGCCCACGGCGTATCTCCGCACGCCTACCACACCTGACGATACGCAACTCCACTGCGACACCAACGCCTTTAAACCTGACGAAGCTAGCACGGACGACAGCGACGCTGACACCGAAGCTGGCGGCTTCAGCCCCAGCGACGGTAGTTCGCCCGACACGGACAGCGACGAAGACCACACTCGTGAACCACCACCTGCGCAAGTCCCCGACATTCTCCCTGCCAACGCCATTGTTGCTAACACCAAGGACATGCTTAAGCTCATGGTCGACACCTGGGAGCCCATCTTGGGCAGGTACCGTGCCCGTGCTGGACATGACGCCGAAGCCATGCCGACGTGGGCTGACTTCTACGACGAGTACCGACAAGAGCTGCCTACGCCGTCACCAGCTACCCCCTTCTACCTCACCGACGACCAACTCACCCACTTTATTCGCACCCGTTCACCGCGCCGCGCGGGGGGACTGGACGGCTGGACTACTAAGGAGGCTAAGGAGTTACCCGACGACATTCTTCGCCTCTTCGCCAGCGTCTTACGCGCTATGCAACGCACTGGAACCATCCCAGAACCCCTCCTCCATGTGCCAAACCCGTGCCTCCGAAAAGGTCGAGGCGAACTCCCAACGGACCAACGACTTCTCTCGGTGCTTTCCGTTTGGATGTATGCGTGGGAAGCGCCAGCTTACCGCAGCCTCACGGACTGGCGGAAAGGATGGACCCACGCCACGAGTTTTGGCGCTGTCCCCAAAGCTACCATTGGGGACGTCAGCACCTCTCTTGCCCTGCGCATCGAACACGCCAGGGCCTTACTCCTTCCCTTAGCTGGGGCTGCCCTGGACCGACAGAAGTGTTTCGACTACCTCATCACGGACATCTGCCTTAACCTTGCGCTTCACGCGGGGTGCCCCCAAGACATCGTTACTGTCCGCAGAAACTTCTACAGTCGCCACAAACGCTACATCCGCATGAACGGTGCGTACTCTAAGGAACTGGCCAGGACAAACGGTCACCTCCAGGGAAGCTCTTGGTCCCTGGACGACATTAAGCTGCTCATGTGCGTGTGGGCCAAGAGACAGCATCGATACGTTCCGCGATCACTCAGCACTACCTTTGTTGTCGACAGCAACTCCACTACCCACACCGCGCCTGAGTTGCAGAATTCTCTGGATGAAACCGCCAAGTTTGATCGATTTTCAGGTCAACGCATCCACCCTGGCAAAGTGGCGGGGTGGGCGCTCACCGACGAGCTTCACACCGCCGTTACCCAGCTCACTCTGGCGGAACGGCCCTTACGCGTGGTCGACTCCTTCAAGCTCGTCGGGAGTTACATCAACGCCGAGGCAGCGCCGGCTCCAGCCGCGCTTAACCTCACGGCCACCGCTGACGCCCGTGTTCGCAGGGCGACTAGTCGCCTGCCGCGCATTGGCAAGCTCCCATCACCGATGCTTATTAAGGCGCGGCACGCCCGTTCCCTTGCTGCCAGCGTCTGTACCACGGGCACCGACATTCAAGCCCCATCAGGCCCCGTCAAAACTGCCTACAACCATGCCCTTAAGGCGGCTATCCGCCCCAAGGGAAACAGGTGGGTCGAGTTTTGGACTCTCATGGCCGTGTGCGTCCCAGGACACGCCCTGGAGATTGACGCCATTACGCAGCGTGAAGTCTTCCTGTGTCTGCGGCGACAGGTTAACCGCGACGCTACTCTCTGCGGTCTCGTCAGGGATCTCCAACACCATGTCCAGACCCTTTTCGGGGGAGGACCTGTCGGACGACTTGTCCAGACGCTTCAGCAGCTCCGTTGGACCTGGCCCACATTTGGCATCATGTACGACGACTGGGGCTGTCAGATCAGTTGGCTGAACTTACCCCAAAACGCCTTCCTTCACATGCTGCGAGCCTCACAACGCAGAGCCTTTCTGAGAAAGATCAAGCCACGGCGTCATGACCTTGGACACCTGGCCTCTGTCAGACAGGGCCTCGACCTCTTCGCCAGCACGTGGCTCGCCCGAACGAAAGGAGCAGCCAAATGCAACGCATGGCAGCTGGCGCTCCTCCTGAACTACCTGTCGGGCGGGGACCACACCCAACAGCGACGATCCCGATCAAACACGTCCGCTGACCCCAGCCCCATCTGCCGATACTGCGACGAGGAAGAGGAAACTCAGGAGCACACTGTTCGCGACTGCAAGTGCTGGGCCCGTGAAAGAGTCCCTCTCACCACCCTCATCAGTGACGAGCAGTGGGCCCGTCTTCCGCCGCACACAAGACACTGCGGGCTCTTCGATGAAGACCCAGCCCTCCTCGACCTGCAGGCCGACCTCGCGAGGGACCCGCTACCTCAGCCCATACCGCGGCCCCCACCTGAGGGAGATCCTGCGGCTTCAGCCCAGGACTCCTACACCACCTACCTTGACCACGACACTGGTTGGACATGGGTCTACGCTGCCACGGACGGTGCATGCACCAACCAAGCCATCCCATTGCTTGCACGAGCGGGCTACGGCGTCTACTACGGCATCGACCACCGCATGAACTACAGTGCACGCGTTCACGGCATTACGCAGAACGCACAGCTTGCGGAGACCCTCGCCATTGTCCACCTCACGGCATGTGCTGAACGGCCCGTACACGTTTTCGTGGACAACCAGGCGGTGGTTGATGGGTTCCAAAGGATCATCGACGGACACTCACCACCGCAGGGCACGCACGTGGAGCTCTGGGAAAAGATCCACCGATGCGTCATGGCCAAGCCCAACATGTTCCGCGTCGAGAAAGTCGCAAGCCACCAGGGCGACATGGGCATCGACCTCGGGCTCATCGGGCCCATCGCGGAGGAGTTCAATCGTCAGGCTGACGCCCTCGCCACAACGGCGGCACGTACTCATAACCTTCCAGACGACATTGTCGAAGCTGCCAAAACACGACATCGCCAAGCGACCGTGCTTCATGGAGTCGCTGTCGCCATCTACGAGCGTAGACACCGTACACTCCCCCTCCCACACCGCAGGGCTGGGTTCACAGCTGCGGAACTCAACAAAATGGAACCAAATCCCCTGCTGTCTGACCAGGCACCACCCGCGGCTGGACCAGACATCCCACAGAACCCGGACGAGCTCTGGGCCGAGGCCCAACGGGCGATATTCGACGAACAGGAGGACGACCCGTTCGGCTTTGGTGGGGGCCTCGACTTCCTGGGCGACGGGCCAGCCAGCGTCAACCCTGCCTCGTCGGGCACCCGCGCGGCGCCCCCGACTCCGCCATTGAGAGCGGCAGCGCACCCACATGACAACGCCGCTCACTTTCAAGACGCCGACGAACAGGAGGATGACCTGTTCAGCTTCGGTGGGGGATCGGACGCTTTGGACGACGGACCAGCCAGCGAAAACCCTGCCCCGTCGGGAAACCTCTCGACCCCTACTGCGACTCCGTCCCCGAGAGCGACATCGCCCACATACGATGATATCGGCCACCGCCAAGACGCCGACCACGACCTGGGTGACCCCCGCGGACTGAGTGGCATAGAGGATGCACCGCCGATACCACACGCTGCCGACCATGCCGCCCTACCGAGACGCCAACCTTCTACGCGACCGACCTCAGAGCCCTTGCACGGCATCATGATTGGTCCCACCGCGCAAACCATTCCGCCCCCCCACCGCCGGCAGCCCGCGGGGGCGGCTTCAGCCCCCCCGCAGGGCACTAAACCAGACAGGCCCTCGTGCCCCGTCCACGCTTCCATCGTTGCTGAGCGAGAGGAAGCGGCTCTCCCGACCTCTCGGGGCGTGGCCCTAGCGGCTCCAGCCCTGGGGTCGCGTGTGCCCCTCCAGTCACCCTTCAAGGGTGACGGACGACAGCGTACAGGGTGCCGCACTACGCTAGTCCACCATTTGGACAGGCGTACCGAGGACCTCGCCTCTGTCTCGAGGCTCTCGGCTGCTGGCACTGAGCAGCCACCCCCCACCGACCGCGAAACCGAGCTGTCACAGGCTATGGCTGCTCTCCAGCAGAGGTGCTTAGCCCTCGCCGCGGACCTCGCCGCCGCCCAAGCTCGCCAAGGCCCTCTACTCCAGCGCCTTCACAGCGCTGGGCGAGCCTTTGCCGAGCTGCTCACGGCCTCGCCCGATGGTGCCGTGCCGTCACTCACCATCCAAGCTATGCTGTCATCGTTCCGCGGCGCTCCACCTGGTGCCCCGCGCTAATCTCCTCCTTTCTGCCTGCCCGTGTGTACGCGTGGCTCCGCGTCCACGGTGTCAGGGCGTGGGGGCGGGGGGTGCCCCGTCACTGCGCGCCGCTTAGCGGCCAAGCGCCCAACTGGCGGTCTGCCAAGCCGCCTAGCCACGTGTCAGCACGTCGCCTTTCTTGTTGGGGCCTCTTTCCTTACGCGGTCTGACAGGTGAGATCATCATCGTCTGTCCGCCGTCTGTAGCGTCTGTCGCACTGCGCCGGGGGAGGGTTTTTTTGTTGCCCGCCCTCGTATCTAAAGGCTGCACCGCCGCAAATAGTGCATGCGAGTTGTCGCACCGCAGTGCGCCTCGCGGACGGACCCTGGTCCGCCTACTTGTCCGATCTCTCTCTCTCTCTCTCTCTCTCTCTCTCTCTCTCTCTCTCTCTCTCTCTCTCTCTCTCTCTCTCTCTCTCTTCTCTCTCTCTCCTCTCTCTCTTCGCTCGCTCCTCCATCCCCCCCCCCCCCCCTCCCTCCCTCCCCCCCATCCACCCCCATCCCCCTATATCAGTAGATCCCTCTCTCTCTCTCTCTCTCTCTCTCTCTCTCTCTCTCTCTCTTTATTTTTCTCTCTCTCTCTCTCTCTCTCTCTCTCTCTCTCTCTCTCTCTCTCTCTCTCTCTCTCTCTCTCTCTTTTCTCTCTTCTCGTTCTCTCGCAATCTCCCTCCATCATTTGCTCGTCGGCAGCCTGCTCAGCAGTTCCCTCGCCCGTCACATCCATATTGTCGTTGTCTCGACGTCGTTTCCGTAGCTTTCCGCGTGGGTCGGGCTGAGTTCTCTCTTGGGGTGGGCGTGTAGGGGGAGCAAGCATGCCCGCAGTAGTCTCCCCACAGCGCGCCGCCGCCATGGATCGCAGACAGCAGGCTCGCGCGCAGAGATGGGGGCGCGCGCGACGAAACATGCAGTCTTTTTCATCGTCGTCGTCAATCCGACCATTATCGGGGGCCGCCCTTTCCCCTCCTGATGTGCACGCAGCAGATATTGCAGGACCCAGATAACGCAGTAGTCAGACGCATGCGCGCGCAAACGTGCACGCACAGAGAACTGCAGAAGGAATGCGAGGATGAAATAAGAAGACGAGTAATGATAATGCTGTAACCATGATGATGACGATGAATACGAACAAGGAATGTCTCGGGCAAACCACCGCGGCTGGTCGCAACTTTGAAAGCGACCCTCCTGCATGGGTGCACCCGCTTTGAAACTCAAGCCTGTTTCCATGCATGGCGAGGAAATCTCACGCGAAACGCCCAGCCGGCCCCGCCAGCGCGCATGGGGGCGCAAGACAGCGGAGCCCGCAACCGTCCGCGTTGCTGGAAACGGTCATCCAAGCGAGGGGCCCGCGAACACCGGGGCACGGGGGCCTCGGCCGCGGACCGCGGCAAGGATCGCGGGGCCCGCGCCAGGCCCACGCCCTCGAGAAGCCGTCGCTCGCCATGTCGGCGACGGAGAAGGGTCCGACGGCGCGTGCGGCGCCATGGTCCACAGCGACTCCCCGGCTCCATTCACACTCGCGAAGTCGAGGGCCAAATCGAAACCGGCAACGCAACCGACGAACAACAACAGGACCACCCATTCGAGCTGCCACCCAACGAGAACTGGCCGGGTGGCCCTAATACACAGGCACCCCAGGGCAAGACACTCGCGCCCAGGCAGGGGCACATCTGCCGCGACATAAACCCGACCCAAGGTCGATGTTTGAATGAGGAAACGGCACCAAAGCAAACGCCGCACCAGCCCGACAAATACCCCTTTTTCCCAACCGTGTTCGAATCGGAGATTCGCACATGTACTCGACCAGGGAACAAACGTCACTCTGGCCATCGCGCACCACATATGCGCATCATCATCAGCTCCTTCCACATCCCCCACGCTGGCACGACTAAGGTGGGCAACCCCTTCCATGGACAGACCGCGCTCTCGCGGGACCCCTGGGGCATCGAGGCACTGGTGCGACATGAAATCGGCCTGCCCTCCATGGGCGCCGCGACCACCGAGTCGGCGAGGGAGCCGCTCGTCTCTTGATCTGAAGCAAGCATCGTTCTCCCTGTGGCAATCGATGGGTACCGCGAGGCAATCAACATGATACCCTTCTTCGAACACTGAGGGCGTCGAAGATCGCAGAAGACCCCTGCGTCCTCCGCCACTCTGCCCCGAACAATCGATGTGCCAGTGCAAGCTCGGGCCAGCCCCGCGCGCGTCTTCGGCGCAGCGCTGGAATAGCCGCAGCACGGCGTGAAAGACACCAGCGAGCAACATCGTCGTTCCACTCCGCGCCTGAAAATCGCATGTCCACTTACAAGCAAGGGCAATGGGCAGGCCTCCTCTTGCGCCAGCGCCCTATCCAACTCACTTTCAATATCCCGGGCCTCTGGAAACGAAATTCTTGAACTCGTCGCCATGCTTGTGAACAAAATCTCGAGGTTTGCCACGCGCTCGAGCTGTATCTCGCGGGCTCTGCCACATCATCTACGCGCGAAGGTCTGAACCTCGGGCGGCTGCTGCGAATTGGTACCTTCCTGCGATTACAAGTCCGTCTGCTCATTGCCTCCTCTCTCGACTCTCGAATGGGCTGCGCCTACCTTTCCTGGCGCCGCCCGTCGCGGCGCGGCCCTCGACGCGACTGAAATGTTGGTTTCCCCCCCCCCCCCCCATCAAACGTCTGCTTCCTCACGTGAGCCCTTTGGCATTGAGGACCAATGGCGCAGCCCAGACGCGTGCAGCAACTGACCGAGCTGTTACAATCAGAGAATAAAGCCCAAGACCCAAGGACCAGTTCGATGCTCGATCTATCGCGCAAATCCCCACCATCCTTGACCACCCGCTGGGGGCCAGGCGAAGTTAAGAAGCCCTGCCCGCGCTTCAGGGGCAAACCTCCAGCGAGCCCCTCCTGATGCTCTGGCGCGCTGTTCCTCGCGCTCACCACTGCTGGCCTGAGATCCGGCGGCTTGGGCGCTCGCATCGGACCTGCAGAGGCGTCGCAGCTGAAGAAGATGCTACGATACTCAATTGGAGCAGCGCCGCATCGAGCACAAAGACGGCTCTCGTGGGGAACGCGTCGGCAACTCTTACCTGGCGCCAACGACCCCCAGTTATGAGCCTTCTGACGGCCCTCCTTTGGCGCGGCGTCAATCTGCCGCTCCTCGCGCCAGCCCGCAGTTGAGACCGCGCCAGGGGCCCCGCTCGAGCTGGCACTCCAATCCCGCAACCCTTCGAGGGCCCTCTGTCGACGTGGCGCTCAACCCCCATCTCGACGGTCTCCGAGCAGGACTTCGCAGAGCAGGCCTCCAGATCCCAGGGCGCCCCTCACGATCTCGGACTTGCCCCACGCCCTCCAGAACCCAGCCGAGAGCATTTTGGTCGCGGCCGCAAGCGAAGGCGCAGGCGGCGTCAAGGGTCGCCCCGGACTACGGGCGGAATCTAATTACCCAGCGGCGCAGCCAAACAGCGTGGAGCGACGCGAATGAAAAGTGCCTCGATAGGTGCCCGAACCAAGTTCCACGCGCGTCTGTCACGGTCGAGCGGTCTCGCCCCTGCAATAAGGTCGGCAGTAATATTCTGTGAGACCGCGACAGTGCGCATCACGGACACACAAGGCGTCTG
Source organism: Prorocentrum cordatum (assembly GCA_963575745.1). Classification (NCBI taxonomy): domain Eukaryota; class Dinophyceae; order Prorocentrales; family Prorocentraceae; genus Prorocentrum; species Prorocentrum cordatum. The sequence continues at coordinate 960,506 of CAUYUJ010015394.1, forward strand.
CAGTCGATATCACCAGTGAATATGACGCCCACCCACTCTCCGCACACGCGAGGGACCGTGCTACATTCGCACCCGGCATTCCCAGCACTCAAGAAGGACATGCGAAATTGCTGCACGCGGCCATGCAGTGCTCCTGCCACGCTGCCACGCCAAATGGCATTGGACAGCGCCCCTGCTCTCTGCGCCGCCGATCCACGCGCCCCCAGACCTCGAAGCACGGCGATGCGATCTCCTTCCCTCATAGCCTCTTTGATCCTCGCGAATTGCGTTCTGGCCCTGCTGAGCCCACCGTCCACGGCGTCTCCTCCTGGGCACCCGCGGTACGTATCCCGCCGAGGAAACCTGCCAGGGTCAATCCAGAGTTCCCGAATCTCCGCGGCAAAGTCCTCGAAAACCTCATGTTCGCACACGGCGCACCCACCGAGAGCGGCCGCCCTTCCGCACGAACGCCTACAACCAGCTCCTGGAGCGCAAGCGTCATCTCTCTCTGGTCACCACTCGCCCCCCCCTCAACCCCACGCCGCGCAAGCCGTTGACATCGATGAGATTCGCCATGCCGCTACACCCACTGCCCATGCGCCCGAGGGCCACGACGGCTATGGATTTGAACAAATCCGCAACGCTGGAACATCCAGCCAAAACCGCCCCGCTGGGAAAGCTGTACTCCGAGGTCGAATTTAGACAGCAGGCCCTGCGAGGCCTCTGCACAGGCAGCACAGAGCTTGCAAAAGCCTCACGGGAAAGCGCGCGTCTGTGGCAGCGCACAAAAATTAATAGCGGCTTATCAGGTCATAGAACTTGCGGAGGCGCCAGCACTTACACAGTTGCACGGCGGGGCCACACTGGAGAGCACATCATGGATAGACGCCGATTCATCACAAAGGGGTTCGGTTTCTCCAGGCGCCTCAGCCTCGACCATATCCGCGCAAATATCAATGGGTTCTGGGTCGTTTTCCCGTCTCTGGCACGCCTCAGCGACCGCCGCGAGCATCGAACTCGGCCACGCTTGTGCCCGCCGCGGACGAAAATTATACCATCCCATCCTGTCTTGCTCTAAACGCGCCTAATACCGCGCGCAGTCTGTCCTCTTCCAGAGGCGGCAGAGGAGGAGACTCCGAGACATCCCAAGTGAAGAGGCGAGGCTCCTTGCCCCTCTCGGGGACAGTTCAAGGGCTCACCAGTTCCCCTACGTAACACGCCGCCCAGGTCCTCGCGCCCCACAGCTGGGAATCCGTCGTTGAAATCCGAAGGGCCAGCCCCTCGAAAGCCTTTCGACCACAGGCGCGCCAGGCCGCCTGCAGTCTGAAGGGCCACCCCCGAAAACTCCCCCCAACTTTGCTTGGCGGCGGCTGCGTCTGCAGCCGCGCGCGAAAGCGCCGCGCCCCTACGAGCGCCCGTCGGGTGATGAGGAGGCTCGGAGGGGAGGGGGGGGGCCATCGCCCCGATCAATCGATCTCATTATCGATCTCGAGCCGACGGGGCACCGGCGGGAAACCAACAGGACACCAACTGGACACCGACGGGACACCACTGTCGATCTCACGATCGATCTCACTCGATCGATCTCACGATCGATCTCACAATCGAACTCACAATCGAACTCACGACCTGTCGATCTCGATATCGATCTCACTACCGATCTCACAAAAGGATCGCACTACCGACCTCACAACCGATCCCACGATCAATCTCACCCGACCTCACTATCGATCTACCGATCCCACGACCGACATCACTATCAGTCCCACCATCGGTCTCCTTCTCGATCGCACTATCGGTCTCACTGTCGATCTCACGGTCGATCCCACTACGGGACACCGATGGAATACCATCGGGATACAGACGGGACACCGACAGAACACCACTATCGATCTCACGATCGACCTCACTCGACAGATCTCACTACTGACCTCAACATCAATATCACGAGCTATCGATCTCACTCTCGGTCTCACGATCGATTACACTGTCGAGTTGACGATCGATCCCACGATCGATCTCACGATCGATCTAACTATATCACTACCAACCCCACGATCGATCCCACTATCGATATCACGATCCATTGATCTCACTGTCGATCTCGCGACCGATCTCACCGACGATCTCATTATCGACCTCACGATCGACCTCGCAACCTATCGATCTCACTACGGACCACCGACGGGACTCCGACGGGGCGCGGGCGGGACGCCTGCGGAACTTGCGCAGGACAAGCCGGGGGGGGAGTCTTCTGGCCGGGCGGCGCCCCAGCCAAAAGAAGGCACATTCCTCGAGTCCGCCCACACATTCTCCCTGGATGAAATCGAAGCCAGGCTGGGAAGGAACGCGACCTGAATCGAGCGGTTGCCCTTCGCTGGGCACTGGGAAGGGCTCCTGCTCGACGCCCCCAAAAACAAAATCTCCCCTCAAGGCGCCCCAGCAAAGCGACCGTCCTTCGGGGCCCAGCGGGGGCGTTCCCCAGGGACCCGACGCCGCAAGCAGAGGGGCGCGGGATGTCACTGAGAATCAAAAAATAGCACTGTGGATCGCGGCACGTGGCTCTGCGACAGCACGCACCCTCAACAAGAAGCAAGTCGAGGAGACCTGCGCGGAGATGCGAATCTCCGCCGAAGCAGCCCGCCTCGACGCGCCAAACTCCTGCAATACGGCATGCAAGAAGCCCCGTAGGTTTGCAGCAGCGGGGCAAGTGCCCCCTGGCCCCCCGAAACTACAACGCTGCAAACAGCCAGCGCAAAGCGGAACAAACAAGACTTGCAGGTTTACTCATCCCAGCACCCCAGCCATAGAGGTGGTCTGAGCTGGGCAAATACTCCGCACATGCAACGTTAAAGACGGCGCAACACCGCTGGAAGCGGTCGTCGCCCCACCCCACACCCCGACGAGGCAGCCGTCGCCTAGAAGCGTGCGCCCGTGCTGGCGGGCCCAGGATTGCGCCGACTTGAACTGGTCGACAGCTCTCAACCTGTACCCCAGGGCAAAAACAGCGTCCGCCTGAACGCCCGCGCCCAGCAATAACCACTCGAGGACTTCTCCAGGCTCTTGAATACTCCCGCGCCACCTGCCCAACTCAATCTCTCGAGCAGGTCGAGGTTCAACTGCGCGCCCTCCCAGCCAATGCTGCTGGAATCGCCCGGCACGCAAACAGAAGGCCGCGCGCCGGCTGGAGACGTATCAGCCTCGAAACCCTCCGCGCACCTCACTCTGAAGAACCTGGGGAGGCATGGCAGCCGTCATGGAAGTGAAACTTCATGGGGCACTTGCCTTGACACTAACCCCCTTCAACCGCGCCCGCGACCGGCACGAGAGGGCCATCAATTGTTCAGGCTGTGCAGCCTTACGGGTCTGAAACCCCCGGCCGCCACATCTCCAGCTTTCTACTTGATTTCCTCCTCACCAGCCTACTCGTCCACGCAGCCTTCCACATCCGTTCGCAGGACGTCAAGCTCCATGCTGTCTTTGGTCCATGCTGGCAGTTGAGCTGGACGAGATAGCCGGAGTTGCTGAGGATCTGTCTTCGGAGTCTTCTCCGTTGGCTCTGCTGTGATCTCGCCCGCCTGAGTATTGGGGACAGTGGCGAGTAGGGGGGCGATTTTTTTGGTCCCCGCCACCCCTTCCAACCTGCCCAAGCTCCAGCGGACTCCACGACTTGCGATTCAGCCTGCATTGACGACAGCCTGCGCAACTCATCCTCCGACTTGACACAAGCCTGGAGAATGTACTGATTTCTCTGCCGTCTCCAAGGCCGCGTCGACCACCGCTATTTCCTTCTGCTGACGAGCCTCCCCACTCTTCGCAAAAGTGCCGTAACCCTCACTGGAAAGAGCGGTGTTTTCATATAGCTTCTGACGTGCTGATTCCAACTGCGAGCGAACTGCTGCAAGCGGAACCTCCGCCCAATCCAGCTTGACGCTCTCCGGCCATTGCACGTGCTTACACAAACCGTCGATCTCTTCTCGTAGCTCATCCGGCCCAAGTGTATAATCTCAGTCTCCGTCTCCGCCCCCCTGAGAACCCTTGAGGGGTGCGTTCTCGGCATCAAGCTCCTGGAGCCGACGCTTCAGCTTGGCCAAAGTGTTGATGTCACCGACGTCTCCCTGTTTGCACTTCCTGCTCTGGGCATCAGGGGGTACCTCGCGAAGGAAACTGGCACTCTTGTGTACATGGCGCCTGAAGCATCTGTCGTCGGCCCCCAAATTGATGAAAGGATCATTCGTACGACGAAACGTTCAAAACTTGTTCATCAGATCTGCTTTCGCGCCGCCATCCTGTGCCCACGGGGCTGGGACCACGGAGAAGTACTGCGACACGAGGTGGGCTGCCAGGAAGCCCGTACAGTACTGGCAAGATGTGGAGATGTCGGAACGAAAAGCTTTGGCACTGCCTCGGATCAGAGGTCCCCACTGCTTGAACCAAAATGGCTTGAACCAAAATTGTTACGGGTGGAGGTGCGACAGGAAGGACTTGTTTATACAGAGAAGGGGTGGAGGGAGGGAGGAGATGACGACGACGACAACGACGACGACAATCATGGCAGCAATCACGGCGTCTGCAACGACGCCGACGGCGAGGAGGAGGCCACCTGGCTCGCCGCTCCGCGCGCCGCGTCCTGCGCCGCCTGTTGCGCTGCCTGCTGCGCAGCGTCCTGCGCCGCTTGCTGCACCGCGGCTGGCACCTGACGGCGACGGCGACGCCCTCCTCCTGGTTGCCTTCTTTCTCCTCCTCCTCCTCCTTCTCCTCCTCCTCTGCTTCTTATTCCCCTTCCTTCTCCTCCTCCTCATCATCCGCCTTCTCCTCCTCCGCCTCATCCTCTTATTAGTATGATTGCTAGTATTGCTAGTATGATTATTACTATTATTGTTTTTATTAGTAGTTGTCTTCGTCTGCTTCGCATTATCAGAAAAATCGTTGTTTATACTATTATCATTAACATTAGTCTTATGTGTAGCGCATTCGTAGTAGTATTGATGATATTATTGTTTGTGTGAATGCTCGTATTATGATTATTCCCCACATCCAAAGTGGGGTTCTTGTTCCCCACATCCAAAGTGGGGTTCTTGTTTTCTCTGGACACCCCGCGCAGGAACAGGAACACACACACACCCACTCACACTCACTCACACTCTCTCATCATCAACCTCATCAGCATCATCGATGATGCTCTCTCACATGCTTAGTCACTCACATACTCATCATCATCATCACTCGCACTCTCTCACACGCTCACGAACATCATCATCATCATCATCATCATCATCATCATCATCATCATCATCATCATCATCATCGTCATCATCATCATCATCATCATCATCATCATCATCATCGACATCGGCATCATCCTCATTCAAACATCATCATCGCCACCACCACTCACAATCAATCATCATCCTCTGCACCACTCATCTTCACCACCACTCATCATCCTCATCCTCATCATCGTTGAATAAATTGTGAGGAAGTCTCGGGCGGGAGCCCCCTCCCTATGGGGCCCGCAGATCATGTTGGTAATCCGAACGGGCCATCGGGATCCTGTAACTGTCGTCACTTTTGAGCTCCCCAGGCCTGAAAATGGAGGAAGTCTCAGGCGGGAGCCTCGTCTGTGAGTGAATTGGGAGGAAGTCTCAGGCGGGAGCTCCCTCCCTATAGAGCGCGCAGATCATGTTGGTAATCCGAGCGGGTCATCGGGATCCTGTAACTGTCGTCACTTTTGGGCTCCTCAAGCCTGAATTTGGGGGAAGCCTCAGGCGGGAGCCTCGTCTGTGAGTGAATTCTGAGGAAGGCTCAGGCGGGAGCCCCCTCCCTCTGTGAGTGAATTGTGAGGAAGTCTCAGGCGGGAGCTCCCTCCCTATGGGGCCCGCAGATCATGTTGGTAATCCGAGCGGGTCATCGGAATCCTGTAACTGTCGTCACTTTTGGGCTCCTCAAGCCTGAATTTGGAGGAAGTCTCAGGCGGGAGCCTCGTCTGTGAGTGAATTCTGAGGAAGGCTCAGGCGGGAGCCCCCTCCCTATGGGGCCCGCAGATCATGTTGGTAATCCGAGCGGGTCATCGGAACCTTGTAACTGTCGTCACTTTTGGGCTCGTCAAGCCTGAATTCGGAGGAAGTTTCAGGCGGGCGGAACAAACAGGGGGGCGAGGATGGGGACAACGTAAGGAGTGGAAGGGGGGCCCGCGCCAAGGCGAGAGGAAATATACGCAGAAGAGACAGCCAGGACGCCTCACCAACCACGAGGACGACGGTGATGGTTTTTCCAGATTCGCCCAGAGGATTCCATGTGGGGTTCTTCCGTCGGAGTAATTTTCTCTGGACACCCCGCGCAGGAACAGGAACACACACACACACACACACACACACACACTCACACACACTCACACTCTCTCATCATCAAAACCTCTCAGCATCATCGATGGATGCTTCCTCTCACCATGCTTGTCACTCACATTACTCTTCATCATCATCACTCGCACTCGCTCTCACGTAACGAACATCATCATCTTTCATCATCATCATCATCATTCGGCATCGGCATCATCCTCATTCAAACATCATCATCGCCACCACCACTCACAATCAATCATCATCCTCTTCACCACACATCTTCACCACCACTCATCATCCTCATCCTCATCATCGTTGAGTAAATTGTGAGGAAGTCTCAGGCGGGAGCCCCCTCCCTATGGGGCCCGCAGATCATGTTGGTAATCCGAGCGGGTCATCGGGATCATGTAACTGTCGTCACTTTTGAGCTCCCCAGGCCTGAAAATGGAGGAGGTCTCAGGCGGGAGCCTCGTTTGTGAGTGAATTGTGAGGAAGTCTCAAGCGGGAGCCCCCCCCCTATGGGACCCGCAGATCATGTTGGTAATCCGAGCGGGCCATCGGGATCCTGTAACTGTCGTCACTTTTGAGATCCCCAGGCCTGAAAATGCGGGAGCCTCGTTTGTGAGTGAATTGGGAGGAAGTCTCAGGCGGGAGCTCCCTCCCTATGGGGCCCGCAGATCACGTTGGTAATCCGAGCGGGTCATCGGAATCCTGTAAGTGTCGTCACTTTCGGGCTCCTCAAGCCTGAATTTGGAGGAAGTCTCAGGCGGGAGCCTCGTCTCTGAGCGAATTCTGAGGAAGGTTCAGGCGGGAGCCCCCTCCCTATGGGGCCCGCAGATCATGTTGGTAATCCGAGCGGGTCATCGGAACCTTGTAACTGTCGTCACTTTTGGGCTCGTCAAGCCTAAATTTGGAGGAAGTCTCAGGCGGGAGCCTCGTCTCTGAGTGAATTGTGAGGAAGTCTCAGGCGGGAGCTCCCTCCTATGGGGCCCGCAGATCATGTTGGTAATCCGAGCGGGTCATCCAAAACCTGTAACTGTCGTCGATTTTGGGTTCTCGCGTTGCCAGAACGCAGCTCCCAGGCCACATTTTGGACGCAACAAGGAAGTTCTTGGGTTCCTCAGGTCGCCGAGGTGCTGCGACAGGGCGCCGAAGGCGCCGACGACGACGGCCAGGCCGAGGCGCGGGCGCGGAGCTTGCTGATGTTCAGGCCCAGCGAAAGGGAGTTCACATGGCAGAGCTCGGGGGCGCACAGCGTGCGCCGCTCGGGGTTCACCCTGACGCACGCGTCCTACCTGACTTCCACGCTGTCGCAGGGCCAGACGCTGCGCAAGGGCGTCGCCATCGACTGCGCGAGAGACGAGGACGCTGGCCGCACGGGCATGTCGGACGAGCAGTGGTGGCTGCACCTCTACGTCATGTTCTCCCGCGCCACGTGCATGCGGAACATGCTGATCCTGCGGCCGCCGCCGCGAGAGTTCATGGAGTGCGGGCCGCCGGCGTCCCTGCGGAAGGCGCTCCTGGAGTTCGACAAGAGAGCGGTTTTGTCCAGGGCGGAGGCGAAGCAGCTCGCGGCAGAGCTGGGCTTCGTGCTGCCTTCCGCCTGAGCGCGGCTGCGCCTCGCTCGAAGCCCGCGGGGTTGTCCCAACGGCTTGGTCTTGCGCGCCAACGGCTCGCGGGTTTGTCCCGACAGCCTGGCCCGCGGGGTTGTCCCAACGGCTGCGCGACGTGACCAGTAGAGAACGCGCCTGTGCTGGCCGTGGCGGCGACGGCGCCGAGGAACATCGACATGCGCGCTCATGCAACAGGAAGGGGAGGTGGTGGCGGGGCGCGGAACAAACAGGGGGGCGAGGATGGGGACAACGTAAGGAGTGGAAGGGGGGCCCGCGCCAAGGCGAGAGGAAATATACGCAGAAGAGACAGCAGGACGCCTCACCAACCACGAGGACGACGGCAGAGCAGCATCATCAGCACTTAATCATCTACCAGGCAATTAGCATGATTCATAGACATCATCAGCACATCATCATCATCAGAATCATCAGGCAGCAGGGGATTATCTAGATCATCATTTCACCAACACCTCCACCACCATCATCATCAGCAATCATCATTATGTTCACCGTCATCATCAGCATCAGCATCAGTATCATCATCAGCACCATCATCAGCATCATCAGCATCATAATCATGAGCAGCATCCTTATCACCACTACATCCACCACCACCACCATCATCATCAACATCATCATCATCATTTTCACCGTCATCATCAGCATCATCATCATCAGCATCATCATCAGCATCAGCATCATCATCAGTATCAGCATTAGCAGCAGAATGATCATCACCATCACCACCACCACCTCCTCCATGACCACCACCACCATCATCGTCATCATCACCACCACCACCACCACCATCATCATCATCATCATCATCATCATCATCATCATCAATCCATCATCATCATCATCATCATCATCATCATCATCATCATCATCATTATCATCATCATCATCATCATCATCATCATCATCATCATCATCATCATCAGCAACATCATTATCCCATCCTTTTCCTCATCCTCCTTCCCCTCCTCCTCCTCATCACCATCCCCTTCCAGAAGCCCCGGGGATCCCAGGAGACCTCTGGTTGACTTCTGGAGACCTACGGGACCTCCTAACACGACGACGACAACGACGACAACAATAACAATCAGTTTAAGACTGTTCGCTCTTACCTGCCCGCGTGCCATTCATCACGTACATACCTAACCCTCGGCACCCGTCCTCTTCATCTTCGATCGTACCCCCCTTGGGGGTGCATCGTCCTTACCTGCCACGTGCAGTTAGGGCACTCCCTAAAACAAGGAAAAAAAAGAGGAGGGAAGAGACAAGGGGGACGGAGGAGTATGGAAGACGAGAAGGATTTGCAGGACGGGGGTTCGGAGTCCGTAAGAAAACCACATAACCAAACGGGCGGTTCGGGCGGGCGGACCCTGACGGGCATGTCGAACGGGCGGGTCATGACGGTCGGGTCGAGCCGGCGGGTCGCTGAAGCGTCAATCCGTCATGAACCGCAAGTAAGTTTCAGATGATTGCGCGATTCCCATGCAAGTCCTGAATACTCGGGGCACGGCGCCTGCCTAAACACTGGGGGAAATACCACGCGAGCGCGCGATTCCTGCACAAAGTATGAGGAAATCCCGTGCGAGAGCGCGATAGTGCAATACACTGAGGAAATATCAGGCGGGAGCCGTTGTTGTAGTTCGGGGGGGAACAACTCAATCTGAATCGCAATCGTTTCCCTTGTAACAAACAAGGCGAGAGTCCCAGGCGGAACACCCTCATTGAAAAACACCATGGGCACCACGGGGACCAACAAAAACTATTATATAGAAGTGAGCATCCAACAACAACAACAACAACAACAGCAACAACAACCACTACTACTACTACTACTACTACTACTACTACTACTACTACTACTACTACTACTACTACTACTACTACTACTACAAACTACTACTACTACTACTACTACTACTACTACTACTACTACTACTACTACTACTACTACTACTACTACTACTACTACTACTACTAACTACTACTGCTACTGCTACTTCTACTACTACTACTACTACTACTACTACTACTACTACTACTACTACTACTACTACTACTACTACTACTACTACTACTACTACTACTACTACTACTACTACTACTACTACTATTACTGCTGCTACTACTACCACCACCACTATTACGACGACCACGACTAGTGATATTACCACACCATCACCAACCACACGAGCAGCATGTTCAAGACTGGTCGTTCGGATTTGCTCGCGGGTCATGTAATACGTATACCCCAAAAACCCGACACCCGCCATCTTCGTCTTCGATCGCACCCCCTTGGGGGCATGTATCTGTCTCACCTGCAACGTGTATTTCGCGCAGCCCCTAAGGCAGGGGAAAAGAAGATGGATGGAAGGAAAACACAAGGGGGAGGCAGGACAATGGAGTACGAGAGAATCGCAGGAGTGGGGGTCTGAACTGAAAACACGCGGCAGAACCAGACGGGCAATTCGGGCGGTGACGCGCGAACATCAGAGAAATGGCTGGAATGGATGGAGCTACAGCAGAAGAAGAGGAAGAAACGACGACGATCGACGACGACGATACGGCCCTCGAATCGCTCACGGGCCCCTCGGTCAGCCTTCGAACGGAGGTCGCTCGCGAACGACACTTCTCGGAGGTGCCCTGGCGACGGGACTCCGGCACTCGGCAGTCGGAAATGATCTGCATCAGACCTGAGCGGAGAGGCTGGAAATGCGCCGCGTTGGACTTGTTCAAATCCTTCTTGATCATCGCGTCTGCTGGCGTCAGGGGGCCTGGGACCCATCGCATGACATTGCCTATCTTGTTCAGAGAATCTCGATACACGGCAAGGTCGATCGCTGCTCGGCGATCGTTCTTACTGCCCGACGTCTCCTCGCCCAAGACATCAAAGATCCCTTTCGCGCCCACGATGTCACGTCACCTGGCGGGGCGACATCTAGCGAGCAAGACTTTCTCAAAACCGATGCAAGGGGACCGACGCGCACCAACAAACTGTTGTCCAGAAGATTTCCCCGGGAAACGTCGTGAAACAGCATATGGGGCCACTCTGCCTCGGCTAACGCGGCACTTGCTGCTCGGACCTCTCCGGCGAGAGTTGAAAGCACTTGTCGCAGGACGCGGCGCGACCTCCAGGCAAGCGGCGTCGCGCGAGCCCTTCTGGTCTCCGCCAGGGGCGGGTCGCAGGCATGCACCTGCAACGCTTGCCGCGGCCCACCCCCTGCCCCCCCGCCCGCCCCCCCCCCGATCTGACGCGGCGCCAAACATCATCGACCTGAATCGAAACTTCTACAGAATGATGGGAATACTGGCGGTCTGCCTGAGATCATCGATCACCTTGTTCAGGACAATGGCATCTCCGACTGAAAGAGTATGGGCCCGGCTGGCGATTAAAGACGCTGCGCCCGACGCTCCAGCTCGAGTCTCGTGTCCGACCCAGTTCAGTCGATATACTGTGGACCTGAACTCAGCTATCGCACTGCCTACCAAGGGAGCACCATGGTTGGCTTTCCTGCGCCGCGGAAGGGGAAGCCGATGAAGCTGTTCGAGAAAATTCTTCTCTTGGTCCACCAGAATCCCATCGGGGAGTCGCCTCAGACGCCTTCCGATGTAGTCGACTCCGGTGGCGTCCAGACGCTGCATTTTCCCGAATCTGACACGTTCTTGAAATTCTTCCAACTCCCAGGCCTGGACAGGAGCCCCATACACCAGCCGTCGACTTCGATAAAAACTATGGCGGTCGGCCCCTCCGGTCCTCGCTTCGCCATCCAGCACGGCTCCAACTTCGACATGACATACCAAGGACTGTTATAAGAACGAAGCAAAAGTTCTATGAGCGGCGCGTGGTCCAAACCGCACACGGGAGCGATAAGCTCAATGAACGACACAGCGGGAAGATCAAGCCCTTCGCAGGGCTCGACGAACGCACGGCCCCGGGGACGAAACAACGGGCCCGACTGGCAAAACGCGTTTCGAAGACCCCCGGTGGTAACATTCACATCAAGGGCGAGGGCCACAGCGAGGAGCAACATGAAGGACTCCACCTGTGGAGCGGGGGAATACGCTCGAAGCTCCCCCGCGCCCTCGCCCCCCGCCCCCTCGCCCCCTCGTCCTCGCCCACCTGGGCCTGGCTTTCGGTCGACTGAACGCGCGCTCCCGGGGTTTCCAGCGTCTCGCCATACGGCCCGACGCCACCCGAGACGGAAACTGGGCCCTCAGCTCCCCAGGCCCCTCCTCTGGAGGCAACGCGCGAACGGCTTTGGCACTGGTGATCGCTCCCCACTCGTCGGCGCTGGCAAAATCAAACTCACGGCATTCTTCTGGGGGCAGCTTTGGTTTGACCACCTCGGAACCCAGAGAAATAACCAAGGACGCAGAACCCGAATCCCCCAGCACCAGTTCGATGTCCGCGTTTCCGCTAACAAACTCTCTCCAAAAATCGTTCCCACCCCTCTCCGACATACAGTCGTGTACCGACGTTCGAGATGCTCTTCAGACATGCCGAAGAAGGATTCTCGTTCGTCTTCGCATCCCCTAGCAGGGGGCACCCCTCGCCCTGGAGAGCGCGATCGGCCCCGGGCTCTCGGCGCCTCGGCGCCCTCGCCGCCCAGTCTAGACCAGCCGGCGATCAAGCGACGCACACGGCCGTCTGCCAGACCCCCAGTGTCCACATTCTCCAGGCGCTCCTGATGTCGGCGGGGCTGCTCGTCTCGCAATCGCTGAAAGGCCGCATCGCGGCTCGACGCACTCTTCGCTCTGACTTCCCCAAAGTCCAACTGTCGCGCCCTTCGCTCGGACTCGAGTCGATCGCTCTCGGAGAAAGGAAGTCCCGCCGCGGCCGCGGCAGCTCCGGCCGAGGGCGGCGGGTCGCCCTGTTCCGAGCTGGCCTCGGCGGGGCCGATCGAAGGAGAGGAAGGACCAGTGACCTGGGGAGACGTATCTATCGAGGCTTTCTCGCCACGAGTGGATTCAACGGACTCTCGATCAAAACCCCTGTCTCGCGGCTTCGGCGGGTTCCCACCGCTCGATTCCCCCGGGCCCCCTGTCGAAGATCTCCACGCCCTGCGCCTCCGAAAGAGCGCGACGACTCGGAAGGAAGCATAGACGGAAGGGGAACGACACCGTCGGCACGGGGAACAGGGGCCTCCCACACGTTCTCGGATGGAGGACCCTCTCGCACGACGTCAACCCCTGATCGGCGCTGTCCGGCCGACACCTGTCTCATCATGTCGGCCACGGCTGGATCCCGCAGCATCTCGGCCCCCCGAGCTTCCGGCCCCGTGGCGGGTCACATTTCTTCACTAGCGCATTCCCAGAGCCGAGATCCCATCGAGACCCAGACGCCGTTGTCGCGCTGAAACACCACAACCCCCGGCCCGGTCCACCTGCCCCTCTGCGGGGCGTAAATATTTCTCTGGGTCGCGGGGGCCCTTCCCCAAACATAGACCCAGTTTCCCGCTGGATACTTGGTGTCCCGGTGCTTCGAGGCTCAAACCGGAGCTCTCACCTTCGCCTTACTCGTTCCCTGGAACAGTTGCTTTCCGGCGCATCTTCGGATGCCCATGGCCCCGGAGAAGTCAGCGGCGGCCGCGCCCTGGCCCCAGGCGGTTTTGACCGCGTCTTCCTGCCCGACAAGCCCCGACGGATCGTCGGACAGAAGCGCGCGGGGGGCCCTGGGATAGATTCAGAAGACCAACTGGTTCGGGGAGAAGCCCCCCCGAATGGAGGTCGGCGTTCTCAAACGCGGCAACCTCGCGGTCAGAAGTTCGGGGTCGTTCTCCGCGGCAGCGAAGGCGTTTTCGGATCCCTGGCCCAATGTCCTTCACCCACCCGCCGTGCCAGGCCTCTCCGAAACTCTGACTGCAACTCGGAACTGGCGTCCGTGGAAAAAATTTCTGGGGGGCCAGAATACCGCATCCTGGTGGGGAGACAGGCCCCCCACGCGTCTCGGGGCGCGGGAGTGCCATGCCCAGCGCAGCGAGCCACCACCTGATAGCTGGCGCCGTGACACGCCGCATTCATAGACGGAGCAGATCGACTTTCGAACTATACACATATATATACATATATATAAATATAAATAAATAAATAAACAAATGAATATACGTATAGAACCCATCTATGCCGACCACACGGTTGAACTGGAAAGTGCGCGGCGCGGCGGCTCGACATCTCTGTTCGGCCTTGGGGTGGGCAGAGCAGCCGGCACACGAAAACGAACCCTCCACACATTCAAGAACTTCCTTCCTGGCGCGGGCGGCCCCGAGGATCCTCGGAAACAGGGGGAGACGGGGGCGTCCAAGATCCACATGAACCCTACGAATCAGCATTTTCACCCTAGCGCCGATCCTGAGAGGAGGACTGGCCATCTCCCCACCCCTTTCTCTTCCCGGGCCGCCCTCAGAGACGGGATCGGGAATTCCCGGCGGCATCTCGCCTGAGACATCCTCCATCCCCAGATCCCCGCTGGCCTCCGCCTCCGCCGCGCCCACCAGGAGGGCGCCCCACGCGCGTCCTCCTGGGAGGGGCTGCTTGGCCATTCCTGAAACTATCCTCGAAACCGTCTCTGCCAGGTGCCTGCAGCATGAGAGGGGGTACTCTTGCGATTTCCTAGTGTCCGACAGACCTTCTAGACCGTGGCGAACGCGTTCCTCGGAGCACTGACTGGCACTTCCGGAACATGTCTACGACGATGGCGTCGTTCGCGAGCAGTCGAGTTCCCTGCCGAGATAGGGCCCCCCCGATTCCACGCACAGGCCGAAGGCGTACATGTCGCACGCTACTGATGTCACCCCAGGGCGGTTGGCGAGTTTCCTCATCTGGCCGTCTTCCCAGGAAGTAGCGGTCACATCCAAGGCATGATGTGAATGGACCAGTCCCTCCTGGACCAGGTTCTTCCGACGCTCGGGGCCCATCGCGTCTTTGCTGGCTCGAAAGATCGCGCTGAACGTCTGGCAGGGGGGCTCGAGCACGACCAAAGCTGGCCATTCTCTTCTGACAAACTCTCGGATCACCTTTCTGGCCCTGGGATCCCGAAGCCCCAGTCGGTCCGTGCCAGGCCTCTCCGAAACTCTGACTGCAACTCGGAACTGGCGTCCGTGGAAACAATTTCTGGGGGGCCGGAATACCGCATCCTGGTGGGGAGACAGGCCTCCCACGCGTCTCGGGGCGCGGGAGTGCCATGCCCAGCGCAGCGAGCCACCACCTGATAGCTGGCGCCGTGTCACGCCGCATTCATAGAAGGAGCAGATCGACTTTCGAACTATACATATATATATATATATATATACATATATATATATACATATATATAAATAAATAAACAAATGAATATACGTATAGAACCCATCTATGCCGACCACACGGTTGAACTGGAAAGTGCGCGGCGCGGCGGCTCGGCATCTCTGTTCGGCCTTGGGGTGGGCAGAGCAGTCGGCACACGAAAACGAACCCTCCACACATTCAAGAACTTCCTTCCTGGCGCGGGCGGCCCCGAGGATCCTCGGAAACAGGGGGAGACGGGGGCGCCCAAGATTCACATGAACCTTACGAATCAGCTCTTTCACCCTAGCGCCGATCCTGAGAGGAGGACTGGCCATCTCCCCACCCCTTTCTCTTCCCGGGCCGCCCTCAGAGACGGGATCGGGAATTCCCGGCGGCATCTCGCCTGAGACATCCTCCATCCCCAGATCCCCGCTGGCCTCCGCCTCCGCCGCACCCGCCAGGAGGGCGCCCCACGCGCGTCCTCCTGGGAGGGGCTGCTTGGCCATTCCTGAAACTATCCTCGAAACCGTCTCTGCCAGGTGCCTGCAGCATGAGAGGGGGTACTCTTGCGATTTCCTAGTGTCCGACAGACCTTCTAGACCGTGGTGAACGCGTTCCTCGGAGCACTGACTGGCACTTCCGGAACATGTCTACGACGATGGCGTCGTTCGCGAGCAGTCGAGTTCCCTGCCGAGATAGGGGCCCCCCGATTCCACGCACAGGCCGAAGGCGTACATGTCGCACGCTACTGATGTCACCCCAGGGCGGTTGGCGAGTTTCCTCATCTGGCCGTCTTCCCAGGAAGTAGCGGTCACATCCAAGGCATGATGTGAATGGACCAGTCCCTCCTGGACCAGGTTCTTCCGACGCTCGGGGCCCATCGCGTCTTTGCTGGCTCGAAAGATCGCGCTGAACGTCTGGCAGGGGGGCTCGAGCACGACCAAAGCTGGCCATACTCTTCTGACAAACTCACGGATCACCTTTCTGGCCCTGGGATCCCGAAGCCCCAGTCGGTCCGCAGGCCCCAACTTCCCAGGCTCTTTCTTCATTCTCCGTTTTTGAACCTCGGGGGCGATGCGGGGAGGGAAATACACCTCCAGGAAGGCCCTGTCGGCCGGATATTTTCGGCCTGATTTCGCGCATGGTTTCTTCAAGCACTTGCGTTCCGACTGGGGTCGACTGCGGAAGGCCGCGAGGCAGTCGGAGGAGCGGGTTAACGATCCCTGCACTCGCTGTTCTGAAAGGCCCCGAAGCTGTCTCTCGCAACCCGGAACTTGTTCGACAGGTGGTACTCGTTCCACTCCTGCTGCCTGCCCCTCACGCGGCGCTCGCCGTCCACCTGGAAGCTGTCCTTCAGGTCGGACGGACCCTAGCGCCATTGCGCTGACCCGCTTGAACTCCCCCCTTTCACCTCGAGTCGGGCGGACCCCGCAATCGCCGTTAAACTCGGAGGCCGACAGTACCTCGGCCCAGGCTGGAGCACGCGCTGCCGCCACCACTCGGCTCTCGCTGCATTCCGACGGAGAGGGGCCCCGCATCTTGACTGCGCGCTTCTCCTCTATCCATCGGGGCCCCTCTCCGTCGAACAGAAGGACTTCGGAAGGACCCCGTCCTTCCGATCTCAGAAGCCCCCATCCAATCCCCCTGCTCACTGGTCTCACTGCTCGGAACGGCTCCGAAGAAGCATCTGCCTCCTCTCGCGCCCCCCTCTAGCTAGACGATTCGCCGGGCTCCGGGGGCGCCTCCGCGAACTGCCCGCAGGGCTCGAACGCCGGAAGCACTGGCGTCTGGGGAGGCACCGAGCCCCCCCCTCACGCCCTCGCCCTTCACTGCGAGTAACCCCGGCTGCTGCTGAATCTGCAGGGCCTGGCTGGCCTGGCCCTGCTGCATCACCTGGTAGGGGGTGGCCTGGTGCTGGGCGGCCATCTCCTCCTTCGTAGACTGGATCCCCCTCGTAAGAGTGCCGCGGCTGGTCCGAGGCGCTCTCTGGCGCGACGCTCCCGTCGCGTCGATCTCCATCGGCGCCCCCACCTCTCGATGCTCGTTCCTCTCGTCGATCCTCTTGCTGACACGCAGGTGGTCTTCCAATTTCTTCTCGGCGGTCACGATCAACGCCTGCTGTGCAATCGCCGCCGACGCTCTCAGGGACGCTCGATCTCCAGGTGGCTCGGTCAAGTCGCGCAGGTTGACTCAGCCAGACTGGCGGGACGCGCGCACGCCCCGCGGCATTCCCTTGCTCTTCATCATGTACCCCACACGCATATCGCACATCTGACGCACCTCCCAGCTGCCGCGCGGGCCCCCGAACGCTTCCACCTGGTCTGAGGGGTGGGAACACGCCAGCTGCACGTCTGAATAGAACCTCTCGCTCTTCGTGGTCTTCGGAGGCCACTGGCGGTCCGTCGTCTTCATATGTAGCAGCCGCAAGCCCAGCCATTTGCCCCGGTCGCCTGCGTGCTGCCGAGACGCTAGATAGGCCCAATACTTCTCGCCTATCGCCATGTCAATCGGGTAGTCGTTGCCCGTCAATAGGTACCTCAGCTCTAGCTTCACGCCTGGCTTCACCGGTTCGCACCCTGTCATCACCTTCAAGCACGTTGACTCCCAAATGTTCAGCTTGGGCTGAATAATGCGCGACATGGGTCGGTCTCTCGCGAGAACACTGCTGGCCCTCGTTCTGGCGAGAAACTCCGGGGCCGGAAACGGCCGCGGGCGTGAGATCCTGAGAAGCGGCGCCTCCTCCTCTCTCGATGTCTTTCAAACGGGCCCGGGCGCCGCTTCGAGGCCCCTGACCCCTCCTGGCATGCCTCGGAATGACCTCTGAATCCTGAGCTCCGGGCCTGGAACGCCTCTGAATCACCTCAGAGCCCTGGGCCCCGGATGATTTTTCCGGCACCGACAATGATCCGACAAAGCGCTGCCCTGCTTGCTTTCGACGCTCGAGTCGATGTTGTGGCGCCGCTGCTGGCACTGCTGCCGACTCGCTCAGATGCTGATGTTTCTCATCCTCCAGGCGCCTCTCCTTCTTCACCAGAACCCCCCAGGGCCACTCCGCCGGCGCCCCTGGGGCGACGACTTCCCCTGGAGTCGATTCGGGGCCGACGGCGATGACATCCGAGAGACGATGAGCGACAAAGAAGACATGAGATGGGATGACATATAGATGGGACGCGAGCCGCGGCGAACATCGGCCGTCTTCAGCCCGAACTGCGCCGTTATCCTGCTAGGCACCTCAAGGTCCTCTGGAGACCCTAGCTCGTCGATCGATATGGTGCGGTGTCCTTTCCCGAGCCTTTTGAGTCCTGAGCAGATTGCGAGCCCAGGCCTGAGGCCCGATGAGCGCCTGGCCTGCCGCGGCGTCTACCACGATGTCCCTGGGATCCGAAGTCAACATCGTCAGCGCCTCGTTCTTGACTGTTCGCACCGCGTTCCGCGCCCTGTAGAACATCTCCAGCACGCCCTGGAGAGGGCCCCCGGTCGCCGCACCCCGCGACGGGGCGCCCACCGTGTCCAGCAGAACGAAGCCTGACGCCTGACACAGGAGGGGCCCCTCCAAACTCTGGCTCTCTCGGGGCACTCTCGGCTCCAAAGCCCATTTGTGTGGCGCGCGTGACACTTCGTCACCTTCATCACCTTGTCGACCGACATCCGATTCTTCCTGTCCCGAACCTGTCCTGTGGCACTGCGACGCCGTTCGTCGCGATTGCCCGGGCCAGGGGTGGAGGAGCCGGGGAGCCCGTCCCCGGCGTCTGGTAGAACCTCCTGCCCACTCGCAGTTGCCTTTTTGAAGTCCCTGTTATCCTTCCATGTTTTTCGCCTGTCGTCACTCATGTTTGCCAACACATCAGGGATCTCCAGCTCGTCCACTTCCGCTCCGTCGATCGAGTCGAGAAGAAAGGCCTCCTGCTCCGACGTCATCGACGACGCGTCGCTGTAGTCTAGAGTGGGGTCGTCCTCGTCAAACTGACTGCCTACCGTCGCAAACGTGGACTTCCCTCGCGCGCGAGAAACAGCCATCTCTCTGACAGCGCCGATCACCTTTGCAAACTCCCGGGAGCCCCTGGACAACACTTTCAGCATCTGCATCCCCTGCTCGTCCAAGCCAACGCCTTCTTCAAGGAACAACACTTTCCAAGAGGCATCCAATGGCAAGCCCTGCACCTTTTAACGTTCAAAATGCTGATCGAGTCGATCGGTGTACATCAACAACTCACGTCCGGCACGTCTCTTCTCGTCGTCGATCCGCTGGCCACTGAGGACATCGAATATTTTGATGATCGTCATAGCGCCTTTTGAAGACTGGAGAACTTCATCTGATATATCCTCGAACTTTCGACCAAAGTGCGAAATATCTTATCTGCTCTCTTGCGCGAAGGAACGTCTGTCTGACCTAGCCATCGAATCATCATTCTGCGCCAAGGTCTGTAGTCAGGCCAGCCCATAAATGTGTCCGGATCTGAGTAGTCCGGCTTGTCCCACGTCTTCCACTTGTCTGCGTCTGGCCTGGTCCATCCATCTTGTTGCTTCAACTGCGTCTCCGTCCAGTGTCTCGGACCAGGAGTTGTGCTTCCAGCCCGAGTGCCAGTCGTAGCCCTGGCTCTCCTGTCGGCGAGAGCTTGACCACGGATCCTCTCTCACCCAGGGGTCCGCGGCTGGTGTACTCTCGTCGCGAGCGCTCCGACCGACACCCTCTCCCTCGCTCGCGTTGTTGAGCCTCTTCACGAGGTCTTCGATCTTCTCCCACTTTGCCTGAAACCGGCGTCCGATCTCCTGTGACTGTTTAGCTGTGAACGTCGAGGTCGACTGAGCCCCCTGCGAGGCCTCTGCGTCCTGCTCTCCGTCTTCCCTGTCGCCATGCTCCAGTCCCTTCTCTGGCATGATGCCGTGAAAATACGTCACATCGCTGTCGCTGTAGGTGTTCACGCTCCGCTACCACTGACGCGCGAAAATCAGAGAAAAGGCTGAAAGGACGGTAGGGAAAACGCGTTTTCTCCACACAAATGCACAGACCTCGGGCCAAGAGGGTGCCTACGGATAGGCGCGTGAAACAACTTGACTAAACCTATGACGAGTTCAAGATCACCCCAGAGCATATCCTCATCCAGACCATGAATTCACAGCGGGGAAACCCTAACGGGCGGGTCGGGAAGGCGGGCCCAGGCGGCCAGGTCGAGCAAGCGGGTTGCTGAAGCGTGGGTCCTGCATGAATCGCGAGGATGTCTCGAGCGATAGCGGGATTCCCAAATAAATCGCGAGAAAATCCGCAGCGAGAACACGTGTTCCTGAGTGTCGGGGGCGCGGCGTTTGAACCAATTGTGTGGAAGTGCGTCGCGAGAGCGCAATTACTGCAAGCAATGTGAAGAAGTCCCGCGCGACAGCGCGATTTTGGAATAAATTGAAGAATTGTCAGGCGAGAGCCTTTGTTGTACTACCATTTCGAAAAAAAGTGCAAGGAAGTTTCAAGCGGGAGCCGTTGTGATTGTAGCCAGGGGCCAGGGGCACAGCTTGACCAAAAATACGTCCCCTGAAAAAAAGTGCGAGCCCCGAGGGGGGCACTTGAATTGAAAATGCAATCTGCACTGGTGGGGGGATCAACCAGATTACTCCGCAAGAACAGAAGTTCAACGATCATGTTAAGACTGTTCGCTTCGATCTGCCCGAGTGTCATTCAACACGTATATCCCAAACCCTCGATTCCCCCCCTGTTCGTCTTCTATCGTACCCCCTTGGGGTATGTATATTACTTACCTGTCACGTACACGTAACACAGCCCCTAACACAAGGGAAGAGAGAACGAATGGAAGGTGGAGGGAGAAGGATGGAGCACGAGAGAAATTAGCAGGATGGAGGCTAGGAACAAAAAACACGTGGCAGACCCAGGCGGGCAGTTTGTGCGGGCAGACCCTAGCGGCAGGCCCAAGCGGCCAGGTCGAGCAGGCGGGCTGCTGAAGCGTAAATCCTGCATGAATCGCGAGGACGTCTCGAGCGATATCGCGATTCCAACGAAAATCGCGAGAACAAAACACAGCGAAAGCGTGGTTCCTGAGCGTCGACGGCGCGGCGTCCGAAACGCAATAATTGCACCAATTGCGAGGAAGTCCAGCGCGAGAGCGCGATTGTGAAATAATGTATGCGGAAATATCAAACGGGACCTGCTGATTGTAGCCGGGGGGGCAACAACACTGTTTGAGCAGAAAGACGTTCCCTGAGAAGGAACAGGGTGCGAGCCCCGAGTGGGTACTCCAAAAAAATGACGATCTGCACAGGTGGGGGATCAACCAAAAAATATTCTTCAAGAGCGAGAGTGTCGCTCCTATCTGCTCACGT
Source organism: Prorocentrum cordatum (assembly GCA_963575745.1). Classification (NCBI taxonomy): domain Eukaryota; class Dinophyceae; order Prorocentrales; family Prorocentraceae; genus Prorocentrum; species Prorocentrum cordatum. The sequence continues at coordinate 982,044 of CAUYUJ010015394.1, forward strand.
GCCAATCAGTACGTATATCCCAAGCCCTCGGTACTCGACCTCGTCGTCTTCGATCGTGCCCCCTTGGGGGCATATTTTCCTTACGTGCCACGCGCAGTTAGTGCAGCCCCTAACTAAAACAAGGGAAGAGAAGACGGGTGGAAGGTGGAAGGCAAAGGATGGAGCACGAGAGAAATTAGCAGGAGGGGGGCAAGGAGCAGACAACAAATGGTATAACAAGACGGGCAGATCGGGTGGGCAGACCCATAACGGGCAAGCCGGGCAGGCGGGCCCACGCGACGAGGTCGAGCAGGCGGGTTGCTGAAGCGTGGGTCCTGCATGAAACGCGAGGACGTCTCGAGCGATAGCGCGATTCCCAAATAAATCGCGAAGAAATCCGCAGCGAGAGCGCGTGTTCCTGAGTGTCGGGGGCGCGGCGTTTGAACCAATTGTGTGGAAATGCGTCGCGAGAGCGCAATTCCTGCAAGCAATGTGAAGAAGTCCCGCGCGACAGCGCGATATTGGAATACATTGAAAAGAATTGTCAGGCGAGAGCATTTGTTGTAGTACCATTTCGGAAAAGGAAAAAAAAAACAAGAGAAATAATAACAACAACAACAACAACAACAACAACAACAACAACAACAACAACAACAACAACAACAACAACAACAGCAGCAGCAGCAGCAGCAGCAGCAGCAGCAGCAACAACAACAACAACAACAACAAAACGCAAGGAAGTTTCAAGCGGGAGCCGTTGTTGCAGCCAGGGGCCAGGGGCACAGCTTGACCAAAAATGCTATAACCAGACGGGCAGATCGGGTGGGCAGGCCCATTGCGGGCAGGTCGGGAAGGCGGGCCCACGCGACGAGGTCGAGCAGGCGGGTTGCTGCAGCGTGGGCCCTGCATGAATCGCGAGGAAATCTCAAGTGTCAACGCAATTCCCAAGCAAATCGTGGGAAAAGCCCCAGCGAGAGCGTGATTCCTGAGCGCCGAGGGCTCATCGCGTGAATACATTGCGACTTTCCCTCACAAGTTCTGGCGCTTGCACTCGCCTCGAGCGGCCCTGGGGGGGGGCGAGGAAGCCTCCCTCCTGCGAAGGGGGGTTGCCCGACCCATCTGCCCCCGCAGCGCGCGGCCTCTCCGAGGCCAAGCGGGCAAGGTCGGGCCCGCGGGGGGGCACCGAACCCCCGCCCCCAGGGCGGGTTGGGCGGGCCAACGACAACACGTGGTCACTCTGGACAAGAAGAGATGGCCCAATTGGGCCAGTGAGTGCAGCAGGCCACTATGGGCCACCGCACGTGGTCACCATGGACCGAAGCGCGAGACACAGCAAAGGCAACTATGGACCGAGAAACGAAACGCGGCACGGTACTTACACCCCGCCCCAATACCAGGCGGAAGAAGCACGGCACGGCACAGCACCGCACAACGCAAGCGGGAGGCGGAGGCGTGTCGACCAGCGCGCGGCCGACCAGCCGAGCGAGGGCGCCCCCGCGGCCACCCGAGGGGTCGTTTCCAGTGCAAGCGGATTTGTGCGAAGCAATAACTCCATTATTCCATCCCCACAAATCCACAACAAGAAGAACCACAGCAACAGCAACAGCAACAGCAACAGCAACAGCAACAGCAACAGCAACAGCAACAACAACAACAACAACAACAACAACAACAACAACAACAACAACAACGACACCAACAACAAAAACAGAAACAACAACAAAAACAAAAACAAAAACAACAAAGACACGAGCTGCAGCAACAACAAAACAACAATAACAAACGAACAATCATAAGCAAAACCAAACAAAACCACAACAATAGCAGCAGCCTGCCAACAACAACAAACAACTTAAGACTTTTCGATTGTACCTGTTCGCGCACCATTCATCAAGTGATAACCCTCTGTGCCCGCCCTGTTCGTTTTCGATCGTGCTCCCCTTGGGGGTATATGTTCCTTGCCTTGCCTGCCGCGCGCAGCTGGCGCAGCCCAAAAAACAAGAGGGAAAGATGACGGATGGAAGGGGGAGGGGGAAGGATGTAGCACGAGAGAGACATAGCAGGAGGGGGGCTAGGACCAGAAAGCACGTGGCAAAACCAAACGGGCAGATTGGGCGGGTAGACCCTGATAGGCGGGTCGGAAGGCGGGCCCAGGCGGCCAGGTCGAGCAGGTGGGCTGCAGAAGCCTGAACAAGAATCGCGAAGAACTCTCGAGCGATAGCGCGATTCCCAAGCAAATCGCGAGAAAGACCGGAGCGACAGCGTGATTCCTGAGGGTTGGAGGCGCGACGCCTGCGAGAGCGCGACTCAAACACACAATCTGGCGAAGTCCAGCGCGAGAGCGAGATTTGGGAATAACTGGTGGGGAAGTATCAGAAGCCGCTATTGTTGCAAACTGGGGGCCAGGGGCCACGTTTGGTGGCCCCTCGCTTTCCCTCGTAAAACACACGGTGCGCGCACCGCGAGGAGCACTTCAATTGAAAAACAACAAGTGCCCCGGAGGGGGGATCTACAATACTTACTTCTTCTTTGACAATGAAAATTCAACCACGACAACAACAACAACAACAACAACAACAACAATCACTTTACCCGAACGCTCAGTGTTCTCACCAGTGCCAGGGTTTTCATGCGACGCCAGCCAATACCCCCACTTTGTGGGGGGGCAGTGCAAGCTCTACCAAATATCCACACGACTCTTCGCCACCACCCACACCCAGCTTCCCGCCCTATGACGTTCGGACACTTCACTTCGTGGCCTGCGGACGACCGTGGCTACTACACTGGCGTGGAGTACACACCCACAGAAGTTGTTAAGCCTACGTTCGTACACCCACAGAAGTTGTTAAGCCTTGTTAACCCACAGAAGTTGTTAAGCCTTCCACAGAACATCTGTTGCATATGATGCATATGGTACATGATACACATGATACACATGATACGTACTCACAAGATAGTTGATCACATCTTTAGGGCAAATTCCTGAGGGATGTGGGAATACACAAGAGAGAGAGGATATGGTTGTCCCGATGGTTGTCTCGATGGTTGTCCCGATGGTTGTCCTGATGGTTGTGGTTGTCCCGATCGTTGTCCCGATGGTTGTCCCGATGGTTGTCCTGATTCGTGTGATTTTATGATGCGCGGTGCTAAAATTCTTAAGAACCCAATGGTTTTTGGAGATTTCGGCGTGCGCGCGCGAAGAAAAAACGAATGTGTCCCGCATGGTATTATTTGACAGGGATGATGGCCCTGGCAGGTGCGCAACCGTTGTCGCAGAAGTTCGAAAAAGTTGCTCGCAAAAGCCCGTTTGACAGAAATGTTTAAAAAGTGTTGGGTTTCCTACGAATCCGCAAGAGCGCGCGGGATGAGATTTTGACATTTTTTTGTTGAAAAACCATTGGTTTTTTGATGTTTTTATGTTAAAATCGCTCCGAACACTAAGCTTTTGGAAGGATTTCGTCTTGCGCGCGCGAATGTCCACTTTACCTTATTTTTTGCAAGGGATTCTTGAAATTTGATTATATTAGAACAAGAAATGTCATTTTATAGTGTTTTTTGCAAGGGAAAACGGATTACAACAAAACAACCGGATCTGGATCACATCGTTTTACCTGAGGCTTCCTCACGAAAATGATGAAAATGTAGCTGCGGCCTAGGCGGCGCAGGGGGGGCGTGCACCAGGGGGCCCAACAATAATTACTTTTTAGAATAAATAATGTTCAACAACAACAATCAGTTTAAGACTGTTCGCCCTTATGTGCCCGAGTGTCTAATAATGCGGATTGTCCAAACCCTCGATACCCGCCCTCTTCGTTTTCGACCGAACCCATTTTGGGAGGTATACCTTTCTTCCCTGCAGGCCGGGCCCCGGCAAGCGGCGGGGCGGCCGCGGACCGTCGGCATGGCCAGCGGCAGCGCTGGTCGGCGGGGCGGCCGCGGACCGTCGACCCGACCACAAGAGGGACGGACAGGGGACCGACCACAACGACGACGACAACGTCGACGACGACGGCGACGACGACGACGACGGCGACGACGGCGACGACGAGCGAAAGCGAGAGCGAGAGAGAACGACAGCAGGGCCACGAAGGACACGAAGTAGGCCACGATGGGCGACAGCGGGGGCACGAAGGGAATGCGTATGGGGCCACGAAGAGCGCGAACGAACGGGGGCCACGAAGGGCAGATAATGCGGGGCCACAGAAGGGGGCCACAAACGGCGACAGCGGGGCCACGAAGGGCATGCACATGGGGCCACAACGGGCGCGACTCCTGGGTGCGTGGGTGTCGGGAGCGCGGCGCTCGAGCAAATTGCAAGAAATTCCCACGCAAGGGCGCTCTTCTTCTGTAAATCCCACCAGCCCTCTGGGCGTCGGTGGTTTAGAGCGTTTCCCCTTCCACCCCTCCTTCTTCCCCTTCGGGGAGGGGTTTACCCCTCCCCCTACCCCCTCCCCACTGACCTGGACAGGGGGTTCCGCGGCGCGCTGGAGCGCCCAAGATCGACCCTTGGGAAAGCTAAAATTCGACACCCCTCACGAGGATCGTGGCTCCTGGGGGGGACTCTAATTAAGGAACCCCTCTTCTTTGATCGATTTCCTCCACGATGGCCGCACGAGGCCCCCAGGATGCCCCAAGAGGCCGCAGGATGGCCCCAAGATGACCCCAAGAGGCCCCCGAAGAGGCCCCAAGAGAACCCCCAGGAGGCCCCCGAGAGACCCCCAAGAGGCCCCAAGAGAACCCCCAGAGGCACCCAAGGTGCTCCCAGAGGCCCCAAGATGGCCCCAAGAGGCCCCAAGAGGCCCCCAGGAGGCCCCAAAGAGGATCCCGAACGGCCCACAGAGGCCCCCCCGAGGCACCCAAGACGCCGAAAAGCCCCTCAGGACGACCCTCTACTCGCCTGGGCGTCGTTTCTGGACGGGCTGGTGGGGATACTTTTTTTTACAGCCGCAGGCGGAAGCGCCAGCGGCAGGCGGTCGCGGTCGGGCTGCGGCCGCGACTAAGGGGAGCGCGCGCGGGGCCGCGGTCAGGCGGCGGGCAGCGGCGACCCAGGGCGTCTGAGCCAAGGCGTGCAATCCAGGGAGTCTGCAGAGCAGCCCCTGAAGAGGACATGCAACGGCTTATCCAGGGAGTCTGAAAGCACCGAGGAGGCCGAGCGCAGCCAAAATGGCGCGGTGGAGTTCCCATCTGTTCAATAAGAACGGGTGGGGAACGGCCCCGAGGAGAACGCCAATCCAGGGAGTCAGACGGGCAACACAGACTGCCAGGTGACAGATCCAGCGGGAAAGCCCCGACGGCGGCGGTGACCATCGCGACGTCAGAACTAGCATCCAGAGAGTGGAACAACGAGGCCAGCGAGAGCACCTTCCACAGCTGAGATGCGACAGGGCCCTTGACCAGCGACTGGTAAGGCACGGGACGTGCACAAATCCACACGGTAGAACACATGGTAGCTGGAAGTGCACAACCAAAGTGACTCAGCGCCAAACGCGCGCAGAAGGGAACCGGGGGACGACTCGAAACCCAAAGCGCGTCACACAGAGTCACTGGATCCAGGGGCACGGCTGAAGGCCGTTGAACGGTTGAGAAGTCCAGGGAGTAACGAATCTATGGACAGGCGGAACCGCCGGAGCCCACAGTCGAGCGCCAGGCCGCGCCTGGCGGGTGAGAACATCTACAGTAAGGCCGGTGGCCACAAGTCCGTGCGACAGTGAGTGCCGAGTGGTCGGTATTACCGACACGCACACCTGACTCCAAAGGCAGGAGGCGCGCGCGTCGGAGGGGGGGGGGGCGGCGGAAGGCCGCAGGCGAGCGGAGCCCGCGGCGCGTCTCGCAGCAGCGCCAGGGGGACGTCTAGGGAGTGAAACACAGCAAGAGTGACAAAGCGATCCCAACGGCTAGGATTGGGGGGCCACAGGTGAGAGTAAGTACAGCGGGGCCAGGGGCCAGCTAGGGTCTGCAAGCTGCGCACTGTCACGCAGTGGTGCAGAAAGTATTACTGCGCGGCACTCCATGGTACAAAGGTAGGAAGAGCGCCGCCCAATGGGGGGGCAGTCGGGCTGCCCCGCAGTTGAAGAGAAAGAAAGCGGCTGAAGGCCGCACGCGGTGCGCGGTGAGGTTGTCGTGGTGGCGCGTAGGCGCTGGAGTGGGGAGTGAGCTTAGTCCCTCCATCGTAGCCTCTTTTCGTCTCTATCGTCTCGATCGTCGGGGCAGCCTCCGCCGCGTTTGCCGCCCGTCTGCCAGCGATCTTCGCGCCATCCGTCCCTCTAGCTGCCCCAGGTGTCCCAGGAGCTTGTCGCGCGGTCTCGCCAGCTGGTCTGCTGGTAGCTGCCTTGGCCCCTGCCGTCGGTACGGGAGTGTCGTAAGTAGTCGGCTCGTAGCCTGCCCCAGTCAATGCCGTAGCCAAGCCTCGTGTTCATCTGGCAGGCGTCGCACCCGCAGTCCTTCCAGTCCTCGAGAAACTTACTGATGGACGTGGCCGCGTGCAATTTCGGGTCGGATTTGGGCGCCCTGGATCCGGGGAGCCAAGTACGCTGCGTGCGCGCGGTCCACAACGCGCAGAAGACTGCGCCCAACTCCGACTGGTGTCTGGCCATGCGTCTGGCGGGTGTCTCGTCGGGACGCTCCAGGTCCACCGTGCCCAGCCAGACTTTGTACATGGGGCCACCCCCCTCCGGACAGGTCAGCAGGTTGAGTGCATCCTGCTCCGATGCGCCTGTATGGCGAGGGTGAGAGTGCCTCTGTCCAGGGAGCCGTGGGGTGGGCGCGGGGGAACGCACGATCCGCGCGCCGCCTCGGTCGCGGGCGTTCTCGTCCACCGCGGGCCCCCCGGCTGGATCTCTCCTGAGGTCGGCGCTGGGCGCGTCGTCCTCGGCCGAGGTCGGGACCTCATCGCGGCTGGAGTCGGAGCTGTCCGCCGATGGGCTTCGCAGAGGCTCCTTGTCGCCTGGGCGATTGTCGTCGCCCTTCGAGGCCGAGTCGGAGCAGGCAAAAGGAGGAGGGGGCTCGCCTTCTCCGAAGTCGGGAGACTATACCTTTGTAGGGGGGATCCCGTCTTCCACGCTATCGTCCTTGCCGGTGTGGTCGGGCGGGCCCTGGTGGCCCATACGGGAGTCGTTGTCCCTCGTGCCCTGGGACTTGTCAGTGTCGGCAGCCGTGGGAGTGTCTGGTCTGTCATCGCTCATGACCAGCACGCCCGGCGGGGGGGACTCGGCCAAGGAGATGATGGATGCGGGGGCGAGGGCGTCGGCACTGAGGCTGAGTAGGAAACCCGTCAGCGCGCTCATCTCATGTCGGATGGGAACGAGGCCGCTTGCCGGGGCCAGCGTCGCCGCATAATTCCTCCAGGGCTCCTTATGTCTCTCGTCGTTGGTCAGGTGTGCTACGACTCGCGCCGCGGCCACGCGCTCACCTTCCCAAAGCTGGTTGGGAGGAAGACAGTTGTCCGGGATGTAGTTACCGTACACCGTCCTGAGGAACTCTGAGAGAAATTCGTCGGGCAAGGAGGCCTCATCGCACCTGGGCTCTGGGGCTCTTCTGTCGCGGTTGGCGGAACAAAACTGCCTCCAGGTGTAGTCCAATCCAGGATGAAAATCGCGGAGGAAGGTTACCAGTGTTCGCTGCGCGGACAATCCACCGAGGCCAGGTACGCTGGGGTCATCAGCGCATAGGGTGGGATTATAGACGCTCCTGTTGCTCAGGAGCGGGCCCTGTGGCATTGGCACGTCTGGCAGGAGCTCCAGAAGCTGCGCGAGAGACCTAGGAGTTTGCTCTGACGTTGCACCAGTGCTGCCCGCGGCGCTGGATCCAGGGGGATTGCTTAATCCGACCTTGGCGAATCGATCCTGGACCTTGGCGTCCACGCCTAGCCATGGGAGAGAGTCAGAAATGTCGACAGACGCCTCGACTCCTATCTGGCTGCTGAGCGAAGGAAGGACTGGAGGCTTTGCTGGATACAGAGCTCTGAAGTCACGATCCAGGATGCGATCCAGGGTGGCCGGGCCTATGTTCCATATAGGGACCAGGCAGCGTCGGCAGCACCATGTAGCATTCCATTTGCGCTTTCACCAGGCAATGGCTCGCTTGTCGATGGGAGGCAGTCCAGCTTGTTCGGGAACACCTATGCCTTCCGCGGGCTTCCATATGAAACATCCCAGGGGTGGGGTGCCAGGTTCCCAGACGAGAAGCGGGGCCCCCTGGGGGCATGTGTCGCACCGCGCGGAGTAGATCTGGGTCTGCGCGGCTTTGAGGCCGAAACGCTCGCCCCGCATCCGTAGGATGGGAATGGTGGTATTGGCTCGCTCGGGGATCTTCATGCCCGTCGGCGTCATGAGGAGGTCAGCTAACGTCCTCGTGTTCGCCAGAGGGCTGCAACCAAAGCCAAGCGGGAGGTGGCCCAGAGAGGGGAGGGCCTTCGCCTTGTCGTTGTTGGCACCCGTCCTCTGTTGCTCATGCTCCTTGACTCTGTCGGCGAATGTCGCTCCTGTCGGCGCTGGGATGCCCTGCTCCTCCAGGTGGCGTAACCAGCAGATGTCGCAGTACCACCCCATGTTGGCGCCGTTGATGTAGGCCTGAGGCTTATTCTGAGCGACCATCTGGCGCGTGGTGTCGGAGATCCAGGTGCCATCGGCGGAGCGTAGATGGTCCTTCCCGCACCTGTCGCACCTGAATATGCAGTTTTTCTGCTCGGGTGCGAGCCTCTCGTCGGGGATGTGCGGAGGATCCTGTCTGGTGCCTGGGGCGGGGGTCGGCGGCGGGGGGGCGTTGAGGTCGGCATTGGACAAGGCAAGTCCGCCGCCGATGTAGGAGAGCCCCGCAAGCCGATCGTTAGGACCCAGGGAAGCGTCGGTCCCCGCCAGCGCAACGTGCAGCGCACATACTGAGCAGCTGCGCGTATCCAGGGAGGTCAGGGTTGCGGCCGGGACGATCTTTTCGAGGATGAGCATTGGCGCTTTTAACTGAAAGTCTTGCCTGTCCATCTCACTCCAGGTCTGCGGGCAGCCGGCTGCCTGCGCAATAGGGTGGTGGTGCGCCAATGCCACGAGCTTGGAGACGTGGGGCAGGACTGCCTCGATGCGCCCGTGTAAATCGGCAAGGTCATCCAGCGTGAGGCTCCAGGTTCGGGCGAATTGGCTTCGGAAGCTCTGGTGAACCTCCTGCCAGGGGACACAGAAGCCCAGGATGGCTTCGATGACGCCCCCGGCCTGCTCTGCATGAGAAGGGCCATAGAAACACGCGCGGCTCGCGGAGCATGAGCATCATGACGACCAGGAGCGACCAGGCCTTACCGGATTCCATGGGGAGGCCGTCGGTGTCTATGATTCCCTCACAGAACTCGTCCATCGTGGAGCCGCCCAGCGCGCCTCGTAGGATCTCTTCCAACCCGGCCATTCCAGGGTGCTTCCTGTGTCTGCAGCAGTCCTTGGTGGCGGTGCTCCACGCCTTGGGGACCTGACGGAAGAGCCCCTTGGGGGTGCACTGGCGACGCTTCCAGAGTGTTACCCGCCTGCCACTGGTGTGAGGCAACGGTGGAAGGGAATCGTCGGGGACTGCATAGCTCGCGTCTTCCCAGGGGGTGCCCAGGCCGAGCGTCCACACCATTGCCGCCCAAAGCATGTTGTAGACTAGACTGGTTGCGTCTAGTCCCAGAGACATGTCGAACAAGAAGCCCAAGTGCGACCACGCCTTGCGGTCGAGCTTGCCTGGTTGTCGCGGCGTCGTGGCCAGCGTGAATTCGTGGGGGTGCAGACCGGACATCAAGTAAATGAGCACGTGGAAGGCAGGCGTCGAGAGGAGATCGTGGAGCCCGCCCGAGATTAGCTTGCCCAGGGCCTCCCAGTCAAAGTGCTCGTCCAGGGGAGTGTTATAGCGCTCGGCGAAACCGGTGGCCTGGGCGCCCCGCGCTTTCTTCTTGGCAGCGTCCAGCGCGTTCTGCCCGTTCCCCCCCGTTTCGTCACAGCTCCAGGCGACGGGCGAGGTTATCCATGAGGCGAGGTCGTGCATGGGCTCAAAGCTCTCGTCGATATCCAGGGAGCGCCTGTGGCCCACGGGGGCACTGCCACGAAAGCGGACCCAAAGGCGAGTCAGTCGCCCGTACTCTGAGAGTACGCGAAGCTGGGACCAGGTGGCATTGGAGAACATACGCCCGTCTCCCAAGATCAGGATATTCCGCTCGGCCCCGGTGATCGCCACGTTCAGGCGCTTGGCGTCGTCGACGAAACCCCAGTTGTAGTGCCCGTTGCTCCGCGTGGTTAGCACGATTACGATGTCCGCCTCCCCTCCCTGGCTGGAGTCGATCGTGGTGAGCTTGAGCGCCCCACTCTTCATGTGCTCGTCCGCAATCTGCCGTAGTCCAGGGAAAGAAGTGGCGATGGCTGCATGGACGTTATGGTCTTCTCGGAACACGTGTTCCCAACGCTGAATATCCACCCTGTGTCCTTGAGGGGGTTGTCCAGGGCCGGGAGCGTCCTGTCCGTCGCGCCCAGCGCCGCCTTTCCCCTTGCCAGTCTTCCCCTTCCTGACTCCTTTGGCGTTACGCAGGGCGCCGGCAAGGTGGCGGGGACCCTGTGGCCAACCATCCATGAGGATGGCCGTCTGGAGCTGGTATCCGACCACGATTCTGGCAGAGGTGCCCTTGTCGAGCTCGGGCAGAAACCCCCGCACTATGTCCACGGCCTGTGCTACCTCCGGAAGGTTGGCGTAGCCTGGTTGTATCTCTGACGTGACCTCCCAAGAGGGTGTGTGAACCAGCAGGAAGCGATGCTTGTCTGCGCTTGGCGGCGGATCTAGCTGCTCGAGGGATGCGCGGAGGTCGCCCTCGTCGGACTCGGTGAGTTTCGCCAGCTCTGTCAGCCGCCCAGGTTCCCAAGCACTAATGTCTCTCCAGGGGATGCCTCCGACGATTGGCCTTTCTCTGAGCGGATCCAGGATACCTGACTTCATGCTTTTCCGTAGTAAGCTGCGTTCGGAAAGGCGAGAAGCTGCGGATGCATCCGATAGCAAATCGAAAAGTGGACCACGGACGATTCTTGGCCGCGGAGCGCGTGAAACATCCTGTCGAAAATGCTGACACAAAGCCCTAGGTCGTTCGCGAGCTTGGAGAGCACCGCGGGGGGCAACTGATTCGGGTCACCCACGAGGACCAGGGCCCCCCCGCTGTTGATCACATTTACCATGGACATGAGTGCGTGGAGCTCTGTGGCCTGTCCGGCCTCGTCGATTACCAGAAGGGCGACGTGGGGGCTGTCTTTTTGTCCGAGGGCCTCGGCAGCCTGATGTGTAGACATGATCACTCTGGCCTCTCGTAGTAAGCTCGTCTTGTAGGGTATGAAGTCCTGGCTCTTGTCCCCGTCCTGGAACGGGAATTATCCGTGGGCGTTCCTGCAGTGGCCTTCAGGCGTCAGGTCAACGAGCGCCTCATTGACACGGTCCTTCTTCGCCAAGCGCACGCAACTTTCAGGGAACTTCGTGTCTGGGTCGAGGCGTCGCTGGCGATGTGTTTCGATCATTGCCAGAGCTGGTTGGCCCACCGCTGCGTCTGAACCTGCGGCCAGAGCAACAGCCTGGGCGTAGGCAGGAGCCCCACATGTCCAAGCAGGCGACCGAGAAGGTGGTCTTGCCTGTTCCAGGGGGTCCGTGCACTAGTACAGCGTGATGGCTCAAGGTGGCCTCCAGGGCCTTGGTCGCATCGCTGTTCGGCTTGTGCCTGTCCAGTACACCGCGGAGGGCATCCATGCTGGGAGTAGGTCGTACTCTCTGGAAGACAGAGCCTGTCGCCTCCGAGATCTCCTCGTCGGAGAAAGCCCTCAGGCCCTGGGGGAGTGGCGGCGCCTGTTGTAGAAGGCCACCTCGGACGGCCTGCGCGCGGTCGGCGTCGGGAACGTCCTGGTCCAGGGTGGCAGCCGCCCTGGCCCTAAGGCTCAGCCGCAGGGACAGAGTGTGTCCCAGGTCGTTGGCCACAAGTCGCTCGGTCCGCGGGGCGTGCGCGAAGGCCAAGAGAAAAGTTACGGGTGGCAGCTGGTGGGCAAACAAGTCCGCTGGGCTCTGGCGAAGGTAGTAGATCTGATCGAGCGCCCAGCACTGCCGCCAGAACTGGATGTCAGAAGGGGCTTCGTCCACGCGATACCAGGGGGCGTCATCGCTTGGGGGGCGTTTCGCCTTGGACTCGTCTTCGTGGAACTGACCTACCTCGCCGCTGTTGTAGACCGCGACGCACCTGTTGGGGGGGTACCTGGCGGAAGGGCTGAGACCGAGCGCTTGGGCGTCTCTAGGGTGGATAGGGCCCCCCAGAGTGGGGGGCCACCAGACTGTGACGTCTGCGATCTTGTCTACTGTGGGGCCCGTGACGGAAATGTATAGCCACCTGCTCTCTTCGTCACCTTCCAGGGGCCTGGATGCAACCTTGTACATTGAGGGCCACTCCAACAAGAAGAGCTCTTTACCGTCAGGTAGATTCATGGCATTCCGCAGCCGAAAGGTATCCAGGTCATCCAGCTCGGCGCTGGCGTCGATCCTGGTGATGCGAACTCCGAGAGCACAGTCACCTCTCCTGGCCAGGTCCTCTCGCGTGGAGCCTTTACCGTCGTCCACCGCCTCGACAGAGGCCTGGCTTTCCACCCAGGCGATCCCCCGAAGCGTCTGTCCTCGATCCTGGAGAGAGTAGGGCCACTGTGAGGGGAGACGAACTGCACCAGTCAGCTCCCCGAGCGCCGCCTTGGGATGGACCCTGGAATGCGGGGAGTCCAGGGGTACCGAGTAGAGACTGACGACCTGTGGCCGCCTGCATTGCCAACGACTCGTCCAGGGCAGCTGGGCTTGTCGGAGAGAAGGCGTCATCTTCGGAGGGCATCGCGCTGTCCTCGGCAAGTAAAACCCTTCGCTGCTGACTGGGCGGGCTCCAGGCGGGCGGAGGGCGGGGCGGCGGGGGCGGAGGAGGGGGTGCGACCGAGGCGCCGGTAGCCAGACCGGGTACGGCAGGATGAGGCCTGATGGTCGATTTTGCTCGCATCCTGATCTCGTCACCGCCGTCAGTCTGCCTGAGGCCTTCACTTGAGGCGCCCCGCCTGTCCATCATGCGTGTCCGCACCGTATTCGGGTCAGACCTGGTGCCCCCAGGGCAGTTGCACGTTGGCGGGTCGCCCCAGCGCGGGTAGGTGGTGGGCGCACGCAGCGCGCCATCTGGGATCGAGATGCCAGGGGGCGAGCGCGCCCCGTCATGGGACACCGAGGGTTTGACTGGCCTCCAGCCGGGCCAGGGCTTCCGCACGAAGGACAGCCGGTGGAACGCGCCCCAGGGTTCCCCTCCACAATTGCTCCAAAAATTTCCAGGAGTGACAAAGGTGTTCGGGTCTGGCCACCCGTCCTGGCACCGCGCTTCCGACATCTCATAGTGCTTCTCGCTTAGGATGTGCTGTGTGTCGTCTACAGGCTCTTGGCAGATTTCGCACCAGTGCCGCCAGCCGCCGTGGAAGTGGACCCAACGCACCCAGGGACAGAAGCGGGCCAGGAAGACACGCGTGTCCATGCGCACTGGCGGCCCGTCGTCACTGCACGGCAGGCAGGAGGGCCATCGTCGGATGGGGCCCTGGTTGTTCTCGGGCATGGCCCAGGGGGTCAAAAGGTCCAGGGCGGCAGCTGAAGGCTGATATCTCTTGTTGCGGCAGCTGAATGCTGCGACCCGTCAGGACCTTAGTGCGTCGCGGCGGGGGGCGATCAGGGGAGAGGGGGGGGGGGGGGGATCTTCGAGAGCGTCAACGAACTGAGCAACCTGGTCCAAGTCGCAGAGGTCAACACCCGCAGCAGGGAAGAGGGGAGGAGAGGGGCGCTGGGCGCCTTCCCAGACAATCCAGGAGGTGACCGCCAGGTCACCGGCGCGACGGAGGGCATCGGCCCAAAAGACCCCTAGTGTCGCGAGACGGTCGGCTGCTTTGTTGAGGCGACGTCGCACCGCCTGCCATGTAAGGGTCCAGCTGGCACCGCTGGCTTGCCTGAGGGCGAAATCCATCTGTTGTGCCAGGTGGGGCCGGCGATAGCGGCCTGCGCCGGCTCCGTACCGGATGGCCGCCAGGTTGTCGCCAACCACCCTGACTCCTCGAAGCGCGCTGTCAACGTGGGGGGGGCAGGGAGAGGCCAGCTCTGCACCCTGAGGCCTCCGCCGTCTGCGCGTTGTCACAGCCTGGAAGGGCGACAACGGCGACCGCGACAACGCGCGGGTAACCGTGGTGCGGGTCATGTCTCCAGAGGACAGCGGCCGCGCCGGGGACCTTGTCACCTTCCCCGATCCGGCGTGCTCCCCCATCGAACGTGAGCTCATAGGGCCATTGGGCAGTGTCGGCGGCGGGGAGCGGGGATCTTCCGACGGTGATCTCCTCGCCCGCATCCATATCCCTGGCAGCTCTGAGTACCAGAGTATGCAGGTCGCAGAGCCTGCAATACGTCTTGGCCCAGAGGGCACTGGGGGCCCTGTCCGTCCTGGGACAAGGGAACCAGCCCACCCCTGGTGGCATCCAGCTCGCCCTGGGGTCGTACGTTTGGAGGACGGCGAGCCGGCCCCCACTTCGCGCGGCCCTGGTAGTGATAGGGAGGCGCCGGATCTCCACCCCGGCACGCGGTGCCTGCCTGCCGAGGCGCGACCCGGCGGCCCCACGAATGCGCAGCAGGTGCGGCCCTTGGGGATTGCACTGCTGACAGGGGTCGAGCATGGGGGCCCAGACCGCGGTTTCGTCCGCAGGCGCGGCCGGGGCCTGCTCTTCGCGCATGTCATCGTCCTCACCGTCGCCTTCCTGGAGGTCGGTATCGGGCACAGTGATTCCTTGGACGATGAGTCTGGCGGCTTCGTCGGCACCGATAGGAGTGCAATCCAGATTCACACAGTATCTGAAGGAGGTCTGGTGTAAAAGGCGGCAGACAAGTCTCTGGTGTTGTCCCTTGGTGCACATCGCGGTGGCAAGGTCTCTGGGGTGGTCTGAGCCTCTAGCCTTCTCCCAGGCGAGGGCAGCTGCGGGGCACCAGCACCACACGTGCTCAGCGGTGGCTCCCCCAAGGCCGCAGAGAGGGCAGGCTCCGTAGAGCCCTTGCCGGATAGGAACGCTGATGCTGCCGAGTTGCCTTCTTCGCTCCGCGGCAAGTGGACGCAGGTCCTCTGGCAAAGCGTCGTCGCCAAGGAGAGGCCAGAGGGAGGCCTCTCCAGTCCAGGGCCCGAGGCGCGAGTCACACCAGGCCTGGCCGTGGTCCCGTTGCCCGGCAGTGAGCCAGACTCCTTTGGCCGCCCTGCCGCAGGCGCACTGGTGGGGGATCCTGTCAGCTATACTTCGTCGGCGCGCGGAGCCAGGCAGCCCGTTAGCCAGGATTCGTAGGACATGATGTGCCTCGGTGAAGGAGGCGCAATGCCCCAGGAGAGACCATTCCGAACCGTCTGTTCGGGCCCACCTGCGCTCATCACTGGTATTGGAGAACCAGCTGCTCACAACGTGCCCATGGAGTTGCGTCCAGGCCGCGACATATACTACGCGCCCAAAGTAGCGAGCCCGGCGTCGAGGGGGCTCTCTCACGTCTCATGGCACGATTGAAGAGGTCAGCCGCACTGGCATCGGTCAGAACTTTGGAGCCGGGCCTGCGTGTTTCGTCCCACGAGGTGAATTCCCGAGCCCATTTTACAAGTTTGTTCCACCTTCTCCCAGCCTTGTGCCGCGCCTGCGGGGGCCCCCACAGGTCGTCAAGGGCATGTGCCCTGGCCGCGATCGCACGCGAAGTGGCAACCAGGCACTTGGGGCAGCCAGGGACTTGGAAGCGAATGCCCAGGCCTGTGAGGATGTTGTCAGGATTCCAGGAGGCAGAGGCGAGGCCGAGGGCAACCCGCAGGTGGGCACGGAGCGCCCGTTCTTGCACGGTGTCGGGAAGGGAGTAATGGGAGGGGTAGGGGATGAGCGCGATGAGGTAGGTGTTCCAGGCGAAGCAGTTTTGGTGGGAGACATGCTGGCAAGGTGCAGGGCCATGGCCCGGTCCCGAATCTTGGGGAGAGGTTTGCCCCAGGTGCCGGCAACGAGGGCGTCGAGTTGCCTTCTCGTCATTGCACCCCAGGGTGGTAAGCTTTCTCCTTCGGCGGCCCGAGATACGACGCAGGCGCCAAGGTAGGTAGGGCCACTGTGGGCGAACTGCGGACGAGCCAAAGGGGGTGTAGTCCATGGTACGTCTCCACCACTCGTGGTTGCTGGCAGGAACCAGGGCCGTTTTAAAATTGCAACTGCATGGGCGGCTCCATGGAGTGCACTGCGCCGCGATTTCGGGGCCGCCGGTTCTCCTGATCATTTCCAGGATAAGCCCCGCCGGCAGGCCTGTGACTGTCGTGGCGGTGCCATTAACCATGAAGTCAACAGGGACCGCGTCCAGGTGCTGCCTAACGTTGATTCCAGATGGGGCTTCGATGCCCCTGCACTTGTGGGTTTCGACAAGGAGCCCTGCAGCTCTTGCAAGCCAGGGCAGAGCGATACCGGCACGTAGTGTTTGGGCGGTGGCGCCCAGTAGGGCGGCCAGGTCGTCCACGTACGTCGGGTCGTCCGCCCCGGTGATGTCGGCTAGGGCGCTGATGAGAGGGTCGTATCCCAAGCACCAGAGGAGTGGGGAGGCCGTGCCTCCCATTCCGATGGAGCGCAAGAGTTTCCTTATTCTGCTCTTGTACCTACCTTTATAGGTGCGCACGCTCCTGCTGCCGACGAGGCAGTCCACGGAGTGCAGGAGCCAGCTAGGAAATTGGCATCGCCTCGCCAGCTGCCCCATCCATTGCAAGGATATGCGCTCAAAGGCTTTGTTCTGGTCACAGAAGAGGACAGCAGTGCTTGGGGCGGGGCCTAGGTGCCTTGCGACGTCCTGTATATACTGGTGGGGATACGCGAAGCGTCTAGAATTGCAATCAAATCTCCAGCGAGAGCGCGACTCCAGAGCGCCGGGAGAGCGATTCCGAATAAATTGTAAGGAAGTCCCAAGCGAAAGCGCGATTCCTGAATAAAATGCGAAGAAATCTCGGGCGGGAGCGGGGGTCCTGGCTAAATTGTGAGGAAGTCTCAGGCGGGAGCCGTTGTTGTTGTAACCCGGGGGCCAGGGGCCCAGTTTGAGCATCAAGACTTTCCCTGTCAAAAAGATGGGTGCGAACGTCGAGGGGCACACTTTGATCGAGAAGAAACAATATGCACTGGTGGGGGCGGATCAACCATACATATTCTTCAGAAATGAGGCCTCCACAACAACAACAACAACAACAACAACAACAACAACAACAACAACAACAACAACAACAACAACAACAATTACTAGCACGTGGGGACACTCCGTTCTCACCAGTGCCAGGGTTTTCATAGGAGGCGGGCAATACCCCCACTTTGTGGGGGGGCCGGTTCAAGCTCTACCAAATTTCCAAACGACTCTTCGCCACCACCCACACCCAGCTTCCCGCCCTATGACGTTCGGACACTTCACTTCGTGGCATGCGGACGACCGTGGCTACTATTCTACGGGCGCGGACGACCGCATGGTGCGCGCGCGAAGAAAAAACGAATGTGTCCCGCATGGTATTATTTGACAGGGATGATGGCCCTGGCAGGTGCGCAACCGTTGTCGCAGAAGTTCGAAAAAGTTGCTCGCAAAAGCCCGTTTGACAGAAATGTTTAAAAAGTGTTGGGTTTCCTACGAATCCGCAAGAGCGCGCGGGATGAGATTTTGACATTTTTTGTTGAAAAACCATTGGTTTTTTGATGTTTTTATGTTAAAATCGCTGCGAACACTAAGGTTTTGGAAGGATTTCGTCTTGCGCGCGCGAATGTCCACTTTACCTTATTTTTTGCAAGGGATTCTTGAAATTTGATTATATTAGAACAAGAAATGTCATTTTATAGTGTTTTTTGCAAGGGAAAGCGGATTACAACAAAACAACCGGATCTGATCACATCGTTTTACCTGAGGCTTCCTCACGAAAATGATGAAAATGTAGCTGCGGCCTAGGCGGCGCAGGGGGGGCGTGCACCAGGGGGCCCAACAATAATTATTCTTTAGAATAAATAATGTTCAACAACAACAACAACAACAACAACAACAACAACAACAACAACAACAACAACAACAACAACAACAACAACAACAACAACAACAACAACAACAACAACAACAACAACAACAACAACAACAACAATAACAACAACAACAACAACCACGACAACAACAACAACAACAACAACAACAACAACAACAACAACAATAACAACAACAATCAGTTTAAAACTGTTCGCTCTTATCTGCTCGCGGACCATTCAACGCGTATGCCCCAAACAAACCCTCGACATTCGTCTTCGATCGTACCCCTGCCCATTGGGCAGGGGAAGAGAGGACGGATGGAGGGAAGACACAAGGGGGAGGGAGGAGGATGGAGCACGAGAGAGAGTAGCAGGAGGGGGGCTAAGAGCAGAAAACACATGGCAGAACCAGACGGGCAAATCGGGCGGGTAGACCGTGACGAGCGGGTCGGCAAGGCGGCCCAGGCGGCCAGGTCGAGCAGGCGGGTTGCTGAAGCGTGCACCATGCATGAATCGCGAGGAAGTCTCGAGCGATAAGGGCGATGCCCAAACGAATCGCAGAAGGAAATCCACAGCAGGAGCGTGATTCCGGAGTGTCGAGGGCGCGGCGCTTGAACATTCCTGTATAAATTGTGCAGAAGTCCCGCGCGAGAGCGCGACTTGGGAATAAATTGTTAAGGAAGTTCAGGGCCCAACAACGCAGTTTGGTGACACTTCACTGTCCCTTGTGAAATATCAGCCAGCGTTGATTCCAAACAGAGTAGACGACTCAAATCAAGGAATCCAAGGAATCAAGCATGCTTGGAATCCGCAACTCGGCAAGCAAGCAAGCGTGAAAGCAAGCGCTCAAGCAAGCAAGAAAGCAAGCGTGCAAGCGCGCAAGCAATCAAACAAGCAAACACGCAAACAAGCAAGCAGGCATAGGCATAGGCATAGGCGTAGGCATAGAAATTAGGGGGGCATAGGCACAGGCATAGGCATAGCCATAGGAATCACGGGGGGACAATAGGAATTAGGGGGGGCAACGGACCAATTAGTAGGGTTTGAGCTAGGACTCCTATAGGGCAAGCTTATTTGGAGAAAGAACAGATTGCAAGCCCAGGGAGAAGCGCTTGAATGAAAATTAGCCTGGCGAAGGACCCAACCATATGCAGTTGTGAGTAATGCTGGTGTGAGTACCGTCTTCGGTGGATCTCCCTATGGGGCCACGAAACGTGTGAGGGGTGTGCCGAAATGGGTGTGGGGGCGGCATGCGAACGTTGCCACTGGGGCCTTCGGTGGAGCTCCTTATGGAGCCACGAAACGTGTGAGGGGTGCACCGAAGTTGGTGTGGGGGCGGCATGCGAACGCAGCCACTGGGGCCTTCGGTGGAGCTCCCTGTGGGGCCACGAAACGTGTGAGGGGTGTGCCGAAATTGGTGTGGGGGCGGCATGCGAACGCAGCCACTGGGGCCTTCGGTGGAGCTCCCTATGGTGCCACGAAACGTGTGAGGGGTGTGCCGAAATGGGTGTGGGGGCGCATGCGAACCCAGTCACTGGGGCCTTCAGTGGAAATCCCCATGGGGCCACGAAACGTGTGAGGGGTGTGCCGAAATGGGTGTGGGGAGGCATGCGGACCCTGCCACTGGGGCCTTCGGTGGAGCTCCCTATGGGGCCACGAAACGTGTGAGGGGTGTGCCGAAATGGGTGGTGGGGAGGCATGCGGACGCAGCCACTGGGGCCTTCGGTGGAGCTCCCTATGGGGCCACGAAACGTGTGAGGGGTGTGCCGAAATGGGTGGTGGGGAGGCATGCGACCCTGCCACTGGGGCCTTCGGTGGAGCTCCCTATGGGGCCACGAAACGTGTGAGGGGTGTGCCGAAATGGGTGGTGGGGAGGCATGCGGACCCTGCCACTGGGGCCTTCGGTGGAGCTCCTTATGGGGCCACGAAACGTGTGAGGGGTGTGCCGAAACGGGTGGTGGGGAGGCATGCGGACCCTGCCACTGGAGCCTTCGGTGGAGCTCCCTATGGGGCCACGACACGTGTGAGGGGTGTGCCGAAATGGGCGGTGGGGAGGCATGCGGGCCCTGCCACTGGGGCCACGACACGTGTGAGGGGTGTGCCGAAATGGGTGGTGGGGAGGCATGCGGACCCTGCCACTGGGGCCTTCGGTGGAGCTCCCTATGGGGCCACGAAACGTGTGAGGGGTGTGCCGAAATGGGTGGTGGGGAGGCATGCGGACCCTGCCACTGGGGCCTTCGGTGGAGCTCCCTATGGGGCCACGAAACGTGTGAGGGGTGTGCCGAAATGGGTGGTGGGGAGGCATGCGACCCTGCCACTGGGGCCTTCGGTGGAGCTCCCTATGGGGCCACGAAACGTGTGAGGGGTGTGCCGAAATGGGTGGTGGGGAGGCATGCGGACCCTGCCACTGGGGCCTTCGGTGGAGCTCCCTATGGGGCCACGAAACGTGTGAGGGGTGTGCCGAAATGGGTGGTGGGGAGGCATGCGACCCTGCCACTGGGGCCTTCGGTGGAGCTCCCTATGGGGCCACGAAACGTGTGAGGGGTGTGCCGAAATGGGTGGTGGGGAGGCATGCGGACCCTGCCACTGGGGCCTTCGGTGGAGCTCCCTATGGGGCCACGAAACGTGTGAGGGGTGTGCCGAAATCGGTGGTGATGATGATGATGATGATGATGATGATGATGATGATGATGATGATGATGATGGTGGTGATGATGATGATGATGATGATGATGATGATGATGATGATGATGATGATGATGATGACGATGATGGGAGGACGGAGGGGGGGGGGAGGAGGAGGAGAAGAGGAACGCGGGGCACCGTCTCTTCAAAACGAGGACCCAACACCACAGGATGGTTGGGAAAAACAATGGTCACCGGACAGGGATGACCAACAATAACCAATCTTCAAAACTTGAAATTCAACAAGCATGTTCTAACTTGTCGCTCTTATCCGCCCGCGTGCCATGCACCACGTATCCCAAAACCTCGATATCCGCCCTCTCCGTCGGAGCTAGGAGGAGAAAGCACGTGGCAGAAGCAGGCGGGCCGATCTGGCGGGTAGACCCTAACGGGCATGTGGGAAGGCGACCCAGGCGGCCGGGTCGAACAGGCGGGTTGCTGAAGCGTGAGTCCTGCATGAATCGCGAGGGTGTCTCGAGCGATGGCGCGATTCTAAAGTAAATCGTGAGAAAGGCCAGAGCGAGATCGTGATTCCTGAATGTCGAGAGCACGGTGGCGTGTGAATAAATTGCCAGGAAAACACGCGAGCGCGCGATTCCTATATCAACTGTGAGGAAGTCCAGCGCGGGGCCGCGAGATCGAAATAAATTGTGAAGAAGTACCGGGCGGGAGCCGTTGTTGCTGGAAGTCGGGGGCCAGGGGCGCAATCTGAGCTTAAAGACTTCCCCTTGTTTAAAAAAAACAACATGCGAGCCTCGGGAGGAGCAGTTTCATTGAAACAATGCCAGGTGCACCGAGAGGGAAGATATGCAATAATTTTTCTGAGGAAGTGAGAACTCAATCACAAGGCTGGCCAGATGTTTGATGAGCGCGGCGCAGGCGAATCATGCGCCGCGCCGAACCAGCGCAGCCATTTTCAAACACATCCTGCACGGCGCTTGGGCGAGGACAGCACTTCGCCCGCTCTCGCGCGGCCCCGCTGCCGCTGCCGCCCTCATGCGATGCACATGCGCCGCGCCCACGCGGGAAAGCCACTTCCAAGATAACTGTGCAAGGAGCTTGGGCAAGGACGACAAGTGACCCGCTCGCGCGAAGCACCAAAACTTGGCGAGTGAAAATTAAACGCCGCGCCGAGGCGGGAGCGCCACTTTCAGGTGAAAAAGAAATCGAAGCGCGATCCTGGGTGTGGACAATGGACTCCAAGTCCATGTAGGAGCAAAATAGGACCAGGACGGGGAGGAGGACGAGGAGGAGGAGGAGGAAGACAAGGAGCAGGAGGATGACGACGACGACGACAACCACGATGACGGTGAAGAGGACGAGGGAGACGACCACAACAACGAGGACGACGACAACCACCATCACCACGACTTTTTCTCAACGGGCAATGATAAATGACCCTTATCCCACAAACTATATATCACTACAGCAGGGCTGCGCCACAGCGTAAGACGGAGAAGCCAGCGGCGGACGTTAAGCGTGCGTCCGTGTGAAGAGTATTCCCAGCAACATTGAAACAAAGCGGCAAGTGGTATTAGCCGAAGCAGCAGGAGGAGGGGGAGAGGACAGACCAAGCCCCGAGCCAGTTTCAATGCCTGTGTGCGCACAGCGCCATGGACTACGCCACCGCCTCGCACTCCAACGAAGACTGAATTGCGCAAGAAACGCACGACAGCGAAAAGGGGCCGTGCACCACGCAACACACACTCGGCAGTCCACAAGAAGAGAGGGCGGAAAGACGAGGGAGAAAGGAAGAGAGGAGGCGAGGGGACAGACACAAAAAGAGCACAGTGCAAGGTAACCAAGACAAGTAAAATAGTAGATATATCGTGTCACTGCGTGGCCGCATTGTGCCACGCACGGACCTACCAATGCCGGCTAGAGAGCAAGCCTAGCGCGGCGGCTGGGGTTGGACGCACGCGGCCGAGCGGCAGTCCGACCATTGCCTTCGATGGGCCCCACGCCCCCAATTCATTAAACAACAAACCGAACACACGGAGAAGGAAGACGAGAGAGAGAGAGAGGAAACCCTGGAACATTGCGCCGACTGGATTCATGTAACTACGAAGCGGCTCAGAGGCGCGGTGCACGCCGGTGAAGAGGACGAGGGTGAGGAGGACGACGGTGAGGAGGACGACGACAATGGTGAGGAGGACGACGGAGACGACGTCGACGACGACGACGACGACGACGACGACAACGACGGTGAGGAGGACACGGAGAACCAGGACGATGAGGACCAGGATGATGAGGACGAGGAGGACGAAGAGGACGACGGTCTAGGACGAGAACGAAGAGCATGACGAGCGAGACGAGTGGGTCGGTAAAAACGATTTCTCGCCAGCCGAGCCTGGACGCCGCCAGAGGCGCCGCCATGGGCGCCACCTGGCCAGAGGCTGCACCCCACCCGGCAAGCGCCCCCTCCACATTCTGCCACTCCTGCCCCCCTCCCCCTTCACCCCCTTCACCCTCTCCTACTCGTCCCTGACACCACTCCTCCACCCCCTCCTCCCCCCGTTCCTTCCTTCCTTCTTTCCCTCCTCATCATCCTCCTCTCCATCTTCCTCCCCTCTTTCTTCTCTGGCCCCATCCTCTCCCTCCACCACCCCATCCCCTGCTTCCCCACCTCGTCATCATCGCCCTCCTCCTCCTCTTCATCGTCCTCATACTTGTCATCCTCCTCTTCCTCATCCTCCTCCTCCTTGTCCTCATCGCCCTCCTCCCAGAACCGGTTGTGGTTCCTCACATACAACGGGAGAAGCGGATCAATGTGGTACAATCGGGGCCTACCCTCAGCAAAGAGTGTCAGTATTTAGTAGATTCGCATTGCCTTGGGCAATTGATCCAGGGGAGCTCTCAGGCATTACAATATTTTACGCGAATGGGTTGCAAACGTGTAGCAAGCCATCCTATCACATCACGAGATGTTGAACACCGATTCGGAACAGTCTCGAAGACGGTCTCAAGGCTGAAAGTTTGGTTGGCAACAATCCACGGCTACGCCAGGCTGGCCTCGCATGACAGATGGGGTGGGCGAGTGATGGGGTTTGGTCCTCACCTTGGTGCCATTCGGCTTCATGGACGCGATCTTAGCAGCGGTAATAATGTGCAGAGCACCTCAAACTGCGCATCGCTGAGGCATCCTCGGGATCATCACAGGTTGGCTTGGGCTATGTCCATTGGAAATGCGTCGGATGATGAGATGGCAGATCTGCTCTCCCTCACTGACAGAGTGACAGGTCGAATCCGAAGGCGTTGCCTAACTCAGCGTCGGCATACGTTTTTGAGATGGGCCAAAAAACAATGGCGAACGAAGCCAGGACGGCTCCATGCAGCAGTCAAAAATGCGAAGACTGTCGCTCAAAACCATGTCACCAATGGTTTACCCAACGGAGATCCAGTTCGCAGGATGCAAGACACTCGAACAAGTCTTAAAGGCCCATGGCAGAATCCAGCGGACTCGCGCGAGGAATTCCTGCATAGGATGAAGCTTCTGCACGCGAAGTCCTGAGAGGAGCCTTTGGAGACGATTCAGCTGGAGCAGTTGGACTGAGTTCTGAAGTCGCTGCCCACCGAGGCGTTGGGGATTACTGTTGTTCTGCCTCATGGTATCCAGAGACATCCTGTGGAAGGATGTCAATACCCAATAAAGTTGAACAGTGTGGTGCATGGCCAGCACAGGTGCTGGGCGCCATATTCGCGCTTCTCCTTAAACGTCGGGGACGTGAGAGGGACATTGGCCTGCTGCCAGGGCTTTTCTGGTCCTGGTCGAGCATCAAATACGGGCTTACCTTGACTTGGTCAGATTCATTGTCGGCCTTCTGGGACACCGTGGTGTCAGGCAACACCACCCTGCGAGCGGCTATGCGCATGTGCCTTCGCGACGAGTAAGTGTACGCCTTGGGATTGTCCAATGGAACCCTATCGCTGAGTTTTGCGGGCGGTTGACCGACGTGGGACTCTCTTGGGCGAGCTGCCACTGGTCTCGAAAGTCCTCCAGTGGTGGTGTTGCTTGATAGTCAGCTTGGTGTTGGACCTCGATACAGTCGGGGAGTTCAAAAAATTTGCCGAGGCGATGTTGTAGCAGGCTTATTCATAATGCTCGCCCCACCATGACATTATTGCAGCCGTTGCCCCTAGCAGCGAACGAAAGAAAGCAAGTTTCGCGACCTCCTGGACGATCAGTGACGACGCGGTTGCGCGCACGGAGGGAACGCATGAAGTAGGAACAGCTGCAAGATGTGACCATTGAGCTGGCCAAGCTTTCTCCGGAAGGCAGGATGGTTGTACTCACCGGCCCTCTCTCCTCTTTCCGTCCCGCCCCCCCCTTGATCGTTCCACCATCATCGCTCCCTTCTGCCTCCTTTATCGTCCCTCGCCCTCCTTTGGCCGCCCCACACTCTGAAGCGTCTCAGCCAAAAACAAACGTCAACAATTCAACCGGAATTTCGTGGCTGGGCGACCGCCCGCTTTGCGAGCTTCCCCAGGAATGCAACAACAAAAACGAGTTCCCGTTCCGAAACGCACCAAAATACCAGCCACCGCTCTCGTGTCACCACGCCTGTGGAAAATGTGGTACTTGTGGGAAATGTGAAACATGCGGGGCTCGAGGGGAGCTCCGGCACGGCACGCGCGCCCCAACGGGCTAACAAACGCGCGACCACGACGCGTTGAACATCCGTCCTGTCTTTCGTTTCGTTTCGATTCGTCCCCGGCCTGAAGCCTTCCTACACTGGCCGGACGCTTCGCTGTTGCTGCTAATCCTACACGCGCCAAACGCTCAACCAGCCTACTCGCTGCTGTCGTGCATTCCGCTCATGCGGCTGCCTCTGCGGAGAAATAAGATGTCCAAGTCTCGAGAAATGTGCCTCCTATGGCAAGGTCGTGTCTGCCATCATTACCAAAAACTACTGCTATGATCCATGTTGAAGCCGCGAACGCTCTGCCTCGAGCCCAGCCGAATGCGTAAGAAATCAGGTTACAATCGCGGAGTGCTCTGCTCAGGCGTGGCCAATCGAACTCTGAAGACCATATTTGCTGCACGTCCACGGTGTAATCGACGAGGTGGTCCGCGATGACATTGTAGCTACGCCGTCGCCTTGTCACTGGATCCCGTCAACGTTCTGGGGGCAACCACCCAGACGTCACGAAACTCGCCAAATTGTGGCATGCACGGTCGATTGGACGCAGGGCCCCCGGATAGAGGCAAGGGGCGCGGCCACAGACGATGCGTTGCAATGGTTGGCAGCCCACCACAAATAGCACATGCATCAGCGAACCCCCCAGTGACAGTCCATATCTCGTCCGTCTTCAGCATATGACTGTGGAAGGTCGTCCAAGACGTATCGTTGGAGTCGTAGTCGCATGCTCGATTGATCTGACGTTTGCACTGGGCGGGTCTTCGACGGCGGCAATGGCACCCCCGCTGCGTGCGCACTGCATTCGCGAACAAATCAAAATTGGCCACCCACTCCCGCCCATGGCCGAATTGACCCCGGGATGATCTCCAGCTCAAACCATCGACCACTACGCAAACGCCCCCCCCCCTTCCCCCCCAATCGTTGGAACCCACAAGGGGGTCGCATGCATCTGGCCCAGGTCACGGCGACTGCACCGTGGAATCTGCCGGGCCCCTGACCGCCACCACTCACGGATGCGGAAGCGCCGCCCATTCTAGAGGGGATCGACGTTCGCTGGATACTTTCGGCGTTATCCCCTACCACGCCTGCCGAAATACTTCACGTAGAACTCGGCGGCGCAACAGCTCGCAACTGAATCGCGTCGCCCAGCCCTCGCAGCGCGCCGGTCGCAACCCATATCGCCCTCGCCACGTCGTCGCCGGAGACGGGGGACTCCGCGAAGGAACTTGACTTCACAAAGTTCTGCCCCAAGTGATCCGAGAGCCCAAAACGGGCGGCAGCGAGCGAAAGCTTCCAGGATTCAACGCGGCATCCTTTCTACTCTCGAGCCTGCGCGGGGGCAAGATCAACATAAATGTTGTTCCTTCATGTCTGCTACGAGGGCGAGAAGATGTCTCGCGCTCCCCCATCGGGAGCGGCAGGCTCTTCTGCGCTCGTCTGCATCCCTCGCGATTAGTACTGCACCGTCTCCACCAGATACACGCTGTGGACGGCGCCCCGTCGAGCTGGCTCTGCTTGGCGGGCATCATCGGCGACCCATCGCGGCCCCGCGCGGCGCGGCGCGTCGCTCGGCCCCGCACTGCGCGCGGCAAGATAATCGCTTGGCTCCAGACCAAGCACGCGCACATCATCTGCATACTGCACCGCTGAAACGACGACGCTCTGCGTCTCCTCAATCTCGCTCCTCCGCGGCCGTCGTAAATCGTCGAATTGCCCTGCTGAGCCCCTCGCAGACTGCAGGGTGACAGGCAGCTCCCTCGCCAACTCGTGGCGTCGCGTAGGATCCAGAGCCACTGTCGTGAGATCCGCCGCGTTCCCGCTCGCCGGGACCTTCTTGGTCTTCACCTCCTTGCCCGCCACCCTCCTGCAGCCGCGGGCACCTCGCGTCTAGGCGCCCGATGCGACCGACGCCGAGCCTCGAGAAAATCCCGATCGCCGCCGCGCTGTCGCCAGCCACCGTCGCCATCGTCTCGATCTGCATCTCCTTGATCAGGTTCTTCGCGAAGATGCCCCAGGCCGCTCCGCTTGTCATCTCTACGCACTCGGCTTCGCCGCTGCTCAGTACTCTCGACGCCTGCTGCCCAGCCCAGCTGTCGACGCACGCCTTCCCCACGTACCCGAAACCGCCCCCACGGCTTCGCCTCGCCACTTCATCTCCGGCCCAGTCGGAGTCAGTCACGATCGCCATCTCCGTCGGCATTTTCTTGGTACTCGAAGCGCCATGCCATCTGCGGGTAGGTCGCCAGGCACGCGGCCAGCCCCTTGAGCTCCAGCTCGTGGACATCGGCCCCTGTGTGCCTCGCTTGATCCAGCTCGTCGAGAACACGATGTCTGGCCTGTCTGCGGCCATGTAGAGCACCGTCGGCGCTGCAGACTGGAACGTCGACTTCGCGTTGTAGCACAGGGTGTCCGGCGCCGTCGGCACGCCCTTCCCGACGTTCTCTGATGCTGGCGTGATCTTAGGAGAGCTCCAAGCGATGCGCCACCACCAGCCCTGGCCAGGCCCATCCCGGGAGCTGGACTGGTGCACAAGCCCTCCTGGCCTAGGCCTGGAGGTCTATACATCAGTTCAAGGCCCAGGGTGGGCCTGGCCAGGTTTGGTGGTGGACTACTGTTGTCCAAGATCTCTCTAGTCGCCGCCAGCTTCCGAAACGCTTTCGGCACAGTCACTGCGCGCGCGGTGCAACTCCCACAGCGGAAGCCTTCTTCCGCACAGCCCACCGCCCGCTTCAGAACTTACCAGACGCGGCCTCACCTCCGGCCTGCGAGGGCCCGACGAAGGGGGGCCTTTTTGCCACTCGAGCTTCTCTTCCAGGACCTCGTTGAGCCACTGCAGGTTGACGTGGGTAGCCACCGCCGTGAAGTCGCCGCCGTGCACCACCGCGTAGATGCCCTTCTCAAAGAGGAAGAACACCATGACCGTCACCTGCAGCCTGACGAAGCCCTCGGCGATCAGCGCTCACATGACCACGCGCTGGAACAGCTGGCTCGCGCTCCTCGTGCCGCGCATCGCCTTCAGCAACTGCCGCGCCACATTCGGGTCGCATTCGCTGACGGGCGGCACCGCGTAGACGTCCACATCCATAGTGGCGCGGAAGAAAGCATTGCTGATGTCCCAGAGGCCAATCAGGTAGACCTTCTGGCCGCGCTCGAGCCTGGCCGCCATCGCCAGCGCGAGCCTCGCGAACTTCCGGCGCGGCGCGCCTGCGAACGCGTCATCGCGCACCTGGTGCGCGACCTGCGCGGCCACCAACCTGAACCCCACGGCGTCCGCCCCTGTCGTCCAGCCCTGGAGCCACTTGCCTCGCGCGCGCTTCTCTCTGGCTCCGTGGGCGAAGACCCTCTTGAACACGTTGTGACCCTTCATCTTCGCACGCTCCCGAGCACGCCCCTCCTTCACCTCGTCTGCTGGCAGTAGCTGCCCAGACAGCGCCCCCTCGATGTTCGCCAAGTCCTTCTCGTCGACGGGCTCGGCTGCATACTCGCACAAGTCCACTGCGCAAAGCATGGGCGGTGCGACGCACGCGGGCGAGCCTCCGATAGCGCGTGCCTTCTTGCTTTCAGGGATCCCCCCCTTCCCTGAGACTTGTCTCCTCGGCCTCGCAGCGATCTCGATGGGTTCCTGACCTATGATTTCGGCGTCATCCTCCTCAGCTTCGGGCGTGGCGACGTCTGCTCCGCTGTCGCGAGCTGGCTGCGCTGCGGCCGCGGCTGATGCCGCGGCAGCTGCTGGCACGGTAGGCGCTCGGCCGTCGCTGGCCGCTGGCCGCGCGGACTCGGCCTGGCCCTTCTCCCCGGTCGCTGCCATCGCTGGTGGAGGCGCCTCGCCTCTAGACCCGGCCTGAAGCGCCTGGCCCTTCGCGATGTCCTCCGCGTCCAGCAGCGCCTCCAGGCGAGCTCTGCACTCGGCCGCAAGGCACTGCGCTGTCTCGTCGCAAGCAGGGCAGCCAGGCGCCCTGCCCAGTCGGGCGAGGATCACCCAGGCCAGGTACCTCGGCCGCAGGACGGGCCCCACCGCCAGGAAGGTCGCCCTCGGGTCGAAGGAGGCGCGCGCGATCTGGCCGAAGAAGTGATTGCCCCATCTCTTCTCGTCGGGTCTCCGCGCAATAGAGCGCGAGCAGACCCTGCCCCTGGGCGCGCCGATCACGCGCTCGTCGCTGACGTTAGCCTGGCCTCGCCTGATCCAATTGCCCCGCCCGGCCTCCATCCTGCCCGCCGCTCCAGCAGGCAACTTCTGCATCACGGCCTCCGCGAACTCAGCGATCTGGCCGTGGTAGCCTTTACCCCTGAGCCGACGATATGGCGTCAAGCCGTCTTCCCCCGCGGTAACCCTCGCGAGAATCCGGCCGGCGCATCTCGCCAGCCAGGTGCAGACGGGGTCGCCGGGATTCAGCTCGACCTTGTAGCGCGCGCTGGCACGCACACCAAGGTGCGGACGAGCCGCTGCACCCTGCCGCCCGCTGCCTCGACCCGCCCCTTCGACTTGGAGCCCAGCCTCGGGCCGACCTGCACGACGGCCTCCTCGCCGCGCACTGCGGCGACGGCTCCGCCCAGCGCCGAGATGGCTTTCTCCCGGTCGCGCGACATCACCACGCGCGTGCGGCCCCAGGACAGGGGGGCTTGCACTAGAACCTTGATGGCGTAATCAACCGCGCCCTTCTCCATCATGCCGGCGCTCTCAACCGCCGTCGACTCGAGGTCCAAGCACGCAAGCAGGGCCATCGCGTCGTCGCCGCCACGCATGCCTGGGAACCAGTAGTCAGTCCAGACCTGCGGCGCGTCGCGCCCCTGATCTGCCCGCGGCGCACCCCCCCCGGCCTCCACCTACCACGCATGCCTTGCACCGCGATCGGCAGGGCCAATGAAAGAGTCTGCGTAGCTGTCTCTCGGCCAATGGCGGCACGCCTGGCACTCCTTTAGCCTGCGCAGCTCGGCCTTCAGGACTGTCGCGCAACTCGATCGCATCCCTGCGCTTCGCGACGATCTCCCGGCGGCCTCTCCAGCGCCGACCTTGCCACCGCCGCTGCCGATGCGGATGAGTTCGCCGCCCCTCCCCTAGCTGCCTCCTGGACTGCGCCTTCAGCTTCGCCAGGGTCGCGCCCTCCTCGATAGACGGGCAACGGGCGCACCGTAGCTGGCTGCCTGAGCGGCGCGACCGCGATCGCGAACTCGCTAGCCGCGACCGCGCGATTCACCTGCAGGCACCAGATGCGGCCCTGCAAGGTCAGCGGGAACAGCCCCACACCGGGCGCCCCCAGCACGCCCGCATGGACGCCGCACCTCGGCACAAAGCCTGCCTCCAGCAAGCCCTGCTACGCGACGATCGGGCACTTCGCGCTCGTCGCCTGGAACCTGAACATCACGATCTCGCGCCGCCAGCTCGTCGCCTTCACGGGGAAGCTGACTTTGCGGGCGCCGTCGCGCATGATCTCCTGGCCAGTGGCCACCTCCAACGGCGGTTGCTTCTTGGGCTCGGCCCGCCAACCTGAGCCCGCCGGCCGTTTCTCCACAGGATGGCGGGCACGTAGTGATGCCAGCCCCGCCGTCGATCATCAGGTAATCGTCATCGTCATTCACGCGGGAGCCGTCGCTGGCCCATGCCAGCATGCTGGTGTAGACGATCTCCTCCTCGTCCGCGCCTGGCCACGGGCACGTTGCGCCCCTTGTCTTGCGCTGCTCCAACTGCATCGCTGCCGTCGCCGTCGGGGGCGCTGAAGTCGGAACCGCCCCACCTGCGGACTGCGCCAGGCGCCTCGCCATGTCCTGGCGGTGCTGGGCCAGCATCGAGACGGGAATGGCGTTCACCATCGAGGCAAAGTCGTTCGGGCCACGAGTTCGCAGCGCGCTCTGTGCACCTGGGCCTGTCGCCGCGGCAATGCGAGGGCAGTGCTCACGATTGCAAAATAAGAGCGTTCGTATCGCGATGCTGCTGAGCTATCCGCTGGTCGCACCTGCGCTTCTGCCTGCGCGTCTCCGTCGGGCGGCCTGCGATCTTGCGCCTCTCGCGCCACTTACCCTCGTCGCTCCGGGCCTTCCCTTTGTCATCCTTGCCTTTGCCGCCTTCAGCCTTGCCATGGTCGCACGCGCCTTTACCTTCGCCGTCTTGCCCCTTGCCATCTCGCGACTTGCCCCCCGCGCGCCAAAGGCGAACTGCGTCGACGCCCATCGGCTTGACCCGGCCGTCATTTCGGCGTCACACCCGCTGATTCACGACGTAGTCCACGACCTCCTTGCAGACGCAGCGGCTCCGAGCTCGCCCTTTGGAGTTCGCGTCAAATGAGACTTCAGAACTTCACCCCCCCGCCCCCGGGCCAGCGCGTTCGCCCCCATGCCTTCTGGCAAGACGCCCTCTGATTGCTACTCGCGCTCTGCAACTACTCGCCCCCGCGCCCCGTCAGCTTCACGGCGGCTCGCTTCCGCCTTGAAGGTCGCACTCAGCGGCTGGTTCAGCAGCGCGGCCTGACGCCCACGAACTCTCGGCAAGTGCCCCACGACGAGTTGCCTCCACGCCTCGAAGCCATTCGACGACTTGCTATCCTTTATCAGATTGAGCCCTCGAGACTTCATTGTCGCGCTAACCGTCAGCAAATGAAACAAAGCCCGCGATTTCTCGTCGCCCCC
The DNA here is from genome assembly GCA_963575745.1 of Prorocentrum cordatum. Classification (NCBI taxonomy): domain Eukaryota; class Dinophyceae; order Prorocentrales; family Prorocentraceae; genus Prorocentrum; species Prorocentrum cordatum. Next base: position 1,014,025 of record CAUYUJ010015394.1, read on the forward strand.
GACCTCCTCGTCGGCAAACGATTGCCCATGACTACCTCCTCGCCCGACGTGGCCGACGCGCCCATCAGCTCGATTGCGCGCTCATCCTGGGAGGCCACGAAGTCCTGAAATAGGAAGCACCAGTCGGACCACGACTCTTGCTAGCCGTCAAACCTGTCGGGGCCCGCATCCCGTTGCAGCCGATCTGCTCGCTCTCTGGCGCCTCGCGCCTCGCGCATCAGCTCTGCGTCGTTGCTCTCCAACTGCTCGGTCCGACGCGGCATCTCCTCGGGGGTCGCCATCGCGCGCCCGACCTCGCTGTTTCACCCCTTGCAAGTCTGGCCGAGTCAGCGCCAGAAACCCCGCGAGCTATTCTGAACGATGAAGCCTTTTTTTTTCACAATGCGCTTTTAGTTATTCTCGGCGTCCGCAATCACAACGAACCAAGTGCAGCCCTCCTCGTCGGCCTGGAAGCCCGCGCCCGCGGCGCTCGCAGCGCCGCAACTCCGCGCCATCATCCGAGCGCCCAAAACGGGCGACAGCGAGCGAAGGCTCCAAGGATTAGACGCGGCACCCCTGTATTCTCGAGCCTGCGAAAGGGGCTACGATCAACATAAATACGAAGGCGCGAAGATGTCTCGCGCGCGAGGCGCCAGGAATTAAACCCGTACGCGACCGAGAAAAAAAAGGGCCCAGCGCACCACGCCCGAAACTTGCCCGAGGCGGCGCCGAAGCCCAGGCGCTCCGCCGAGCGCGCCCAGAATCGCACTTCACCGTTCGCCAACCCGTGATCCAAAACTGCGGGGCGTCGATCCTTCCCGTCCAAGCGCGCCCCCGTCGAAGCTGCTTGCACATACATGTTGTCGGCCCAGACGAAGGAAGCGAGTCTCTGCAAGCCGCCAAAATCTGAGCCAAACTGGCTTGATTTCCGCCAACCAACCAGATCTCCCAAATATGCTTCAACAATGACATCCCGCTCGCCTGGAATTTCTTCGCCACCTTGTTTCCCGCCGCATGAGCATCGGAGACGTCGCGTCGACGCAGCCGCGGGGGCTGCAGATGACGCTGTAATGTCAGATACCCCACGCATCAAACAACACACACGCGCTCTGGACGATGTCCACTCACAATTTGGCTGCCATGAGCTCGCGCTCAACGCAAGCGAAAGCTGCGGCGACATCCAAAGCCGCCACATGCGGCATCATGCTCGCAACGCCCGCGCAATTCAAGCCAGGTCTGAAAGCCGCAGTTACAGACATTCGTCGTTCCAGGAGTTGCGGGCCAAATCCATTGTACCAAACTGCCGCCGCACCAATTCCAGAAACAATCCACGCTCGAAATCCACCGATACCTGTCGTAAAGATAAGCCCGCGGCTCCGTGGGGAGACCTGTGCAATCGGTCATTTCCCATTCTGGAGGGTCCTCTGACTGAATGCGCGCCAAGCAACCTCCACGCGTGAACGAGCAACGTGAACGGGAGATGTTTGAAAACCTCAGGCGGGCAGCCATTCAGAAGAGGTGTCGTGGCGAATGTCATCCTTGCACGCCCCTGCAAAACGCGCGCGAATGATGTTCGATCCGGCTTGATGCCATCAAAAACGCACTTGCGACCTGCACTTGACAACGTCTCCGACCGGTTCCTCTGCGCAGCGATGTCGTTTTCTAAACCCTGAAGCCGGCGCGCTCCAAAACGATCCGCCCCCCGAGCCTACTCGGGCCGATCGCGCGCCAGGACGCCGTTCAGCTGCAAATGCATCGGCACTCTGCGGGGGGCAGCGGCAGATCGAACACGCGTCAGCGTGCAGTTGTTCCTTTCCCTTTCTAACCTTGCGTTGAACTCGCTGGAAATACTGCACTGCTGATATGGGTTCAAAAGCACGACGCGAAAGCGCGCGCTCCACGAGCGCCCTTGGCCTGCAGGCCCAAACGGCGGCGATGTGCAAGACGCGAATCCAAGTCCCCCAATGAAGCCGCGGATAATTCAACGCATTGTTTCTGGAACGTCTCCTCGTCGGCCTCCGTGGCAGGCGCCCAATCCCGTCAACGATCCCGTCGCCTTTCGCCCCGCTGGAGCGGGGGTCATCAGCGAAGCGCAGCAATCAATGGTCGATGATCAAATCCACGGAATAATTCGATGAAGAACGTGCATCCGTGCTGTGCCTGAGACCGTCGGGGTAAAAGCAATAAAATCGATCTGGGCGCGCTTGTCCATCGCTCCTCGCGCACCGCATGTCAACAATCCCTCTTGAGGCAGCTACCTCTCTTTGATATTGGAATGTGTTCAAGGCACGCACATCCGAAGCCTCGAACCAAGCAGCGATCATACTTGCCAATATCGGTGTGTGCGCCTTGGCGTTGAGTAAGACGCATTCCCCTGCGACTCCAGAACAGAATGTGAGCGGTAAGTAAGATAACGCTCCCAACAACACAACAAGACTTGTAACTGCGATGGACAACACGACGGATAGCGGGCATCGAACATCTAAGAAGTAGGAAGCCACAGCCCCACCCTTCTCTACTCAGTGTGACGTGCTGGTGATACACGTACCCATTTCTAGACCCCATGCTCGGATGTCCTGAGGAAGCGCCAAACAAATCCCTAGCTTGTGAGCGCATTTCCCCGACGACTTTCGCAACAAAAGAGCTCCCCTTTCTGCAAATATTCAGCTTGCTATGGGGAAACAGTCGATGTTGATCGTGGTCCCCGTGCTCCCTCACTGGCGAAAGCCAGCGAAAGCATTTTGGATCGCCGAAACCGTGTCGGCAAACTCCTGCAAACATCCCTCCGCATCACACTGGATGACTCCCGTGTCCACCACCTCCCCGACCTTGATGATCGCGTCGCCGCGCTTGACCGTGAGCACCCAGTCTGGGTCCCACGAACACTTCGCTACGCCACCCTGCCCCTGCAACTCGGATTGTATATAGTGGTCCGAGCCTTGCCTCCAGCTGCCAAAAGCCGATGCACCTTCGGATGCCGCTGCACAGTCGTGTGGAGCTCCCGGTCGTTGAACTAGCGCCTCGGATCCTTCAAAAGCTCCCTGTAGAAGGAGGACACGTCGTCGGCGAAGCCACCGTCGACCAGAATTTTGAACGTGTGGGCCGTATGCCTCGAAGGTGGACGGTCTTGACATATTCCTGTTCCCTCCTGGCCCTCCTGTCCCTCGAAGGTGAACGATCTTGACATCTTACTGTCATTCCTGTCCCCTCCTGCCCCTTCACTCCCCCTCTCGTAGTGACCAGTCGGGTGTCGATCGCTCAGCCGCTATTACTTTCGCCCGGGTGAATGCCATGACAAGCCCGATGAGCAGCAGACAAATGGCTGAGAATCAATTAGGTTGCTCAATGACTGGAGCGGAGCTACTTAAATTGAAGACCGCTATTACTCCCCATGTAAAAGTAACAGCGCGTTTCTTCATGTTCGGCGATGACGGGCGTCATGGGGGGGGGAGGGCGAGGGGGGTATGACGTGACGCCCCCCCCCGCCGAGTGGCTCCGGCACCGCAGCCGCGCCCGCGCGCACGACGCGACGAGCGACGAGCGACGAGCGACGACGACGACGCGAGCAGCATGTAAGTGGCGATCTGCCCATTGCGCTTGTGTACACCACAACGTTCGCGTGCACCACACCGCGCGTGTGCACCACAGCGCCTGCGTACACCGCAAAAGCCGTGTGCAACGCACCGCCCGCGTATACCACAATACTTGGGAGCACTCCAGCGCCGGTGTACATACACCGCAGCAGCCATGTGCAACACAACGCCTGTGTACACCCACAGTGCTTGCGTGCACCGCAGCGCCTGTGCACGACACAGCGCCTGTCTACAACACAGCATCCGCGTGTAACGCAGCGCTGGTGTACACCAGCGCCTGCGTGCACAGGACAGGTAGAAGGAGCATGTACGTCAGGATTTGCTGCGGACAACTAAGCGCCACGCCAGGAAAGTTCTGAGAATCGAATGCGACGTGTTTCCCTCCTCCCTCCTCCTCCACCTCGTTTCCTCCTCCTCCTCCTCCTCCTCCTCCTCCTCCTCCTCCTCCTCCTCCTCCTCCTCCTCCTCCTCCTCCTCCTCCTCCTCCTCCTCCTCCTCCTCCTCCTCCTCCTCCTCCTCCTCCTCCTCCTCCTCTCCTACCCCCTGTCGTGCGGCTTGGCGTTACAACGCACGTACGCATCTCAGCGTGCACCGCAGAATGGTCGATTGAATCGGTCCATTTGGTTCTCGGACGGCCAGTTTAGCTGGAGCCTCCTGGACGCAAATGGGAGTCAAGGTGATGCGGGCGGAGTCGGGGGGACTCGTAGATTCCAGCGGCGCTCCTTTGTCCATGATGATGTGTTTTCCATTGTTTCGTATGGAATCCACACGCGTTCCATTTTGTCACAAGGATCCCTTCTGAAATCCGATACACAACAATGGTGCTGTGTTGCACACGGCTGATGTGGTGCACACAGGCGCCGTGGCGTACACAGGCACTGCAATGCACGCAGGCATTGTGGTGTACACTGGTGCTGTGTTTCGCACGGCTGATGTGGGGCACGGAGGCGCTGTGGTGTACGCAGGAGCTGCTGTGCCCGCAGGCACGGTGGCACAAACTGACGCTGCGTTGCACGCGGCTGCTGTGGTGTACATCGGCGGTATGGTGTACACAGGCGCTGCGGTGCACGCGGGCACTGTGATGTACACAGGCGTTGTGCTGCATATCGCCACCTACATGTTCGTGCTACCCGTCCTCCGCCATTCCTAAACATTCCCAGACGCCGCCGGCGCGAAACGTGACGTCATCGACCGCCTCCCCCACCAGATGATTGTCGTCATCGGCCGGGACTCAAAAACATGCTCCGGCCGCGTCCGCGCGCACGACGACGATGAACGACGAGCGACGAACCACGAGCGACGACGACGGACGACGGACGACGACGACGACGACGACGACGACGACGACGACGACGACGACGACGACGACGACGACGACGACGACGCCTGCGGACCAGACACCTATGCGGATTCCTACGCGGACACCTACGCGGATCCCAATGCGCACGGCGGCAGTGCCCGGAGCGCACTGGGGGGGGAGCGCTACGTCATGGGGGGGGGGAGCGGGGGCCATGACGCCCGTCATGCCCCAAGCAATAAAGAAACGGCCTCGAATGTTAGCATGTCAGCCATCGAATACTATTGTGTAAGCTATGTGGTGCGAGCTGGAGTTCTGTACGTCACGTGGTGTGATACGGGATCGTGTGAGACGGAGTTGCGTAAGCTTTGTAAGTTGAACTGGCGTTGAAAGCTATGCGTCGTACGCTATATGGTGTAATCCATGTGGTGTAAGCTATGCGGGGTGAGCAAGTGTGGTGTAAGTCATGTTGTCTATGCCACGCGCACACGAGTCGGCTACTAGCGGGCAAAAGTGCGCGAACATGGCAGACCCTCGAACAACACACCCAGCGCCTGGGGCGCCCACGAGGCGCCCACGAGGGGGCACGGGCACGGGCGTGGCGAAACATCGGCTGGCCCACTCGGCACACAGGGCGCCCACGAGCGGGCATCGGCGCGAACGTGGCGAATCCTCGGCCGACTCACCCACCGCACGGGACGCCAACGAGGCGCCCACGAGCGGGCACGGGCGCGGGCGTGGCGAAATATCGGCTGACCCGCCCAAGCACTCAGAAACAGTGAGTTGGTGTACAGCGGAGGTGGACAGCTTGGGTTGTGTAAACTATGTGGTGTGAGCTGGAGGTGGGAACTGTGCGATGTAAGCTATGTACTGTGGAAACTATGCGATTCAAGCTATGTGCTGTAAGCTAACAGTGTGAGCTGGAGTTGTGTCACCCACGTGGTCTAAGCTATGAGGTGAAAGCTGTACGGGCGCCAAGGTGGCGAGACCTCGGCCGGCGCACACTGCACGGTGCGCCCACCAGGCGCCCACGAGCGGGCACATAAGTGCGAACGCGGCGGAATGCGGCGAAACCCCGGCCGACTCACCCACAGCACTGGGCGCCAACGAGGTGCCCACGAGCGGACAAGGGCGCGGACGTGGCGAAACATCGGCCGACCCGTCCGTCGAATTACCTAGAGGCACACTCGCCAACCCCCATGTAAGTGTGAACACTGTTTGGGAAACAATGAAACGCCCCAAGTGTAAAGATTTGAAAATATGTAGTACTGTTGGACCTCATACGTGTTCCACCACCCCTCGCCTTTGGTCCCTGCCCTGGCCCTGTGGAAGTTTTCGTACCTGCTTCGGAATCCCTTTGTAACCTGAACTATTAAAAGCATCGGCTAGCACTGTGGACGCAGAAAGGATGCAAACTGAGCTCTATTGCAACGCTCTTCGATCCCAAGGCTTCCACTCCTGCCCTAACTCTCAAACCTTTGCCAAAGCCATCTGGGCACCACAATGTTAGCCCTCGCGAGTCGTAAACGTGTGGCAGTCCCATGGGACGCACCATCCGTCCAGAGGGCCCTCACCATGGTGAACACATGCAGCTTGATCAATGTATGAAAGAGTGGATTGAAGACAGGAAGCTCTTATTGCAGCTTCAGTGATGCGAAGCGGTCGTACACTGGAGCCCTCGTCCTCCTCATCGTCCTCTGTATCCTCCTGGTCCGCATAATCATCCTCACCATCCTTCCTCTTCCTCACCCCATCCCCATCCTCTCACGGTGGAGCTCCCTATGGGGCTACGAACCGCTGCCCTGGGTGGGGGAACCGCATGCGGGCACCCCCACTGCGGCCTACTGTGGAGCTCCCGATGGGGCCACGAAACGCTGCCCTGGGTGGGGGAACCGCATGCGGGCACCCCCACTGGGGCCTTCGGTGGAGCTCCCTATGGGGCTACGAAACGCTGCCCTGGGTGGGGGAACCGCATGCGGGCACCCCCACTGGGGCCTTCGGTGGAGCTCCCTATGGGGCCACGAAACGCTGCCCTGAGTGGGGGAACCGCATGCGGGCACCCCCACTATCACTTCCGTTTTGGTATACACTCCGGTTCTATCACCTAGCTGGCCGATGGCAAACGGATCTGGGTGATCCTATCCGACCTGTCAAAAAATCATTGCGTGTTGTCTCGACATGGGCGTTCTGCCGTCGACGCGGAAAAGTGCACTGGGGGAATGGGGTGCGGCGAACATCCCGCACGAAAGGCCGAAAGGTCGTTATCGCCTCGGCGCCACTTCAATCGGCGGTGGACAAACCTCCCCTTAGTAAACCTCCCCTTAGCGGAAACGGCCTGGGACCGAAACCGACGGACCTGGACCCGCAAAATGACGGCCGCAACGCCCTCTCGCGACCCGAAAACGGCCAATTCCTTAATCGACGTGTCAGGGTATGAGGTCTGTCCACCCCCGACCACTCCTATCTTCTAGTGTGTTGGGTTCCTGCCTGGGCGCGGCGCACATTGTTCGCGCGCAATTTCGCCGACGCGCGAGCGGTCGAAAATGGCGGTCTCGCCTCAGCGCCGCGCAACTTTCGCCTGAAAAGAACATTCCCGCGTCGACGCGGCGCAGATTCATCGTTCGCAAACTTTGGGGGGGTCGCCCAACCCTGTCGCCCTGGCCCATGTTCCGTGCGCACATCGCTCGGAAGTAGCATTTCCGCGCGGGCGTGGCGCGTGGTTCGCTCACCGAATCGCATGGAAGCGACAGCGGCAGCGGGGCCGCGCGAGAGCGAGAGACATGCCGACCTCCCCCAAACGCCGCGCAGCTTGTGACTGAAAGTTGCAGTGCTATGTCAGCGCGGCGCATGTTTCGTCTTCGCAGCGCCCATCGGAAATGTGTTGCTCCCGCCATTGCGCGGCCCGCGTATGTTTCCCTTCGCACGGCGTAGGAAGCGGGATCGCGCGCGAGCGCCTTCCGTTTGCGAGGTGGGACGCGCTCCAATCCAAATACTAAGTCGATTAATCGTGCCACGAATGATCCTACTGTTGTGGGAGGGAGGGTGGGCATAGGCGAAACCCTCAGACTCACTCGACTTCAGTAACTTGGCTTCCTCTCCTATTCCCCCATGATGCCCTTCTTCGTAAACCTCCATGCCTTGCGGCACCACCTGGATGGAGGCTGATGTTGCCCAGCTCACGGTCCCCGTCCATGAGGCCCGGCCCTCGGGCTAACAAGGCCCACGGGCTCGCCCAAGACGGAGTTGCTTGCGCCGAACTGCTGCGGGTAGTACAAGATACGAGGAGGGTGTTGCGCTTGGGCGGCGAGAAAATCACAGGTTGGAGAAGGGCGGGCGGCAGCAGCAGCAGCCGCCACAGCTTCATGTGCAACGGCTGCGGCAGTAGCAGGGGCATTGGGATTAATCCGAAAGCCCATGTCAGGGCGCAATGGCTTCGGTTCAATGCAGTCCCTGGGGACTGTTTGGGACACTTTTGGGGGGGGCTTCACAACGGGAAAGGCCCTTTTCGCCCGAGGCCCTCTTCGGCCGAGACCCTCTTCGCCCGAGGCCATCTTCACCCAAGCCCGCCTCGGGGCCCTTTCGCTTGGCCCTCTTTGACGGGGCACTGAACGGAAGCAGGGGTATGATAACAGGAATATGGGGACCAGCTGGATCAGCATACGCACGGAGGGCAACAGAAACAACAGATGGTGAGGATGAGGACAAGCAAAATGATGAAGAAGAGCAGCAGCAGAACGAAGAGAAGGAGCAATAACACGTCAGAGGAGGGCGAGGGCAAGATGAACAGCAACCGAATCAGGGGATGGATGAAAGGAAGGAAGGGAAAAGAAGAAGAAGAGGGGAGGAACAGGAAAAATATGAGGAACGTATATAGAAGAAAAGAAGCAGAAATGTGAAAAAAACAGCACCAGCAATGAGATGCCCAGACCAGAAAGTGGAGCATCCACAGAACGAGATAAAAAAGAATGGCAGATGGTTAACAAGTCAAAACAGAGCGTGAAGAGAACGAGGGCGCGAACCAGAAGGAGTGGAGTGCGCCAGGAAAAGACCAGAAACAGAAAGATCGGACAGTGACGAAGCGCACTGCTGGGCACGGCAGCACCGAAGGGCGCCAGCAACTCATGTGTGCAGGTGACCAACGTCAAGAAGTTGCGAGCTTTCCCCAGGGGCACCTTGAATTTTCAAAGCTGCCCCCAGGGGCTGCTCCAAAGCAACTAGGATATTCAGAGCAGCTCCCTGGGAAGGTGTTGGAGCGGTGCACGTATATGGGCGTTTGGACTACCCGCGGGAGCGGCAATGGCAGCAGCTGTGGGGGTGGCACAGAATGTAGGAAGAGAGATTGTAATGGCGATGGCGTCGGTGATTCTTGTCGCGATGGCGCTGGCGATATCGATGGCAATGCCACGCGCGTGCGAACGTGCGAGGAGGGGGAGAAGTGGACAAACTACCTACATGCCACGGTGTCCTTGGGTATGTCCCTCAATCCGAGGTTCTCGGGCTCGATCATGGGGGGCAGGAAGTCTTTCACCTGGCCATGATGGACGGGCAATGAAAAGCAGCAGCCCAGCAAGAGCAGGCCACCTCTTCCTCCTCCCCCTCCTCCTGCTCGTCATTGTCCCACTCCTCCTCGACCTCATATTGAGCCTTGCCATGCTTGGTACGCCCACGCACGTTGAACATCATTCTCGGACGTTGCTATAGCGGTCATACTACAGCACAGGTCACATCCCGAGGCCCAGTCTACAGTCACAGCGCGTACACATGTTTGCTAGCGCGGGCCCCAAACAGTGTAAGCTATGTGGTGCACGCTATGTGGTGTAAGCTATGTGGTGTTATCTTCGTGGTGCCAGCTATGTGGTGCAAGATGTGGTACAATTTGTGTTGTTTCTTTCCCACTGACCACACAGCCGGGTTCCGCGCGCCCGACCGCACGGTTCGCAGGCTCCTTCGGGAACCCACTCGCTGAGTCCCCGACGCACTCGACGTCCACGAGGTTCACCGCCACGTCCTTGGATTTGCGCTTGGCCGCGCCTCCCCGCCCAATCGGGTCGAACCGGACGACAACCATGCTGGTGCCGCTGTTTTGCACACGGCCCGAGCACCCCGCCATGGGGCCTGCCGCCGCGCGCAACCTCGCGCCTCGCGAAGACGGCCACTCGGCCCAGCCCTCGGCACCGCCGACAGGAGGCGACGGTTTCATCTTCTCGTCCTCGCACTCCGCTTCGGGCCCACCTACCAGCGGCACGCGCACGAGCTCGAGGCCCACGCGCGTCCCTCCAGCAGCTGCCCCGCCGCCTGCGGCCGCTCCGCAGGCTCCAGCCGCCGCGCCCGCGGCCGCCTCCGCCTGCTTCGCCGTCGCCGTCGCCGTCTTCATCTCCACGTCGGCCGCACGAACAAAGGAGCATGCCAGCAGTGGCCGCCGCGCCACTGCCAAGGCCCGCCGCGGCGGGCATCACCGCCCTCCAGGGGGTCGTCGTCGTCGTCGTCGTCGTCGTCGTCGTCGTCGTCGTCGTCGTCGTCGTCGTCGTCGTCGTCGTCGTCGTCGTCGTCGTCGTCGTCGTCGTCGTCGTCGTCGTCGTCGTCGTCGTCGTCGTCGGCAGCCGCGGCAGCACCAGCCGCCGCAACGGGAGGGAGCGCCCCCCCGCCCACCGCCGACGCCGCCGTCGACGCCCTCGCAAGCCGCGCGCGGCGTCGCCGCCGCCGAGCCCGCGCCGCTGCCGTCGCGCCTGGGGCCCCGCCCTGCGCTCCAGCAGCCGGTTCCGCACCTTCCGCACCTCCTTCCTGCTCCTCCGCGTCGCCGTCGCGGGCACCCGGCACGCCAGGCGGGGCCCTGGCGCCTCGCCCCGAACGGCCGCACGGCCGGCGGGGGCGGGCCGCGGCTGCCGGCTCGGGAGGAGCGGGCGCGGCCCGCGTGCCGAGCTCCGCGATGGCCGCGCGGAGGAGGCCCTCGGCGGCCCGCAGGAGGCGGGTCCCGTCTCGGGACCCCGCCGCTCCTGCGAGGCCGCTGGCGGCGTGCGCCGCCAGGAGCACGCCGCGGGCCGCCTCCAGGGCCCTGCGGCGCGCCGCACCCGCGTCGCCAGCGTCAGCACGCGCGGCGGCCCCAGCAGGCATCCCGAGGACGGCGCGGGCCCAGGCGAAGCACGGCTTCAGCAAAGGCAACTAAGATGTGGTGCAAGCTGTGTGGTGCAAGCTATGTGGCTAGCTATCTGGTGTAAGCTGTGTGGTGCAATCTCTCTGGCGCAAGCTAACGTAAGCTATGTCGCTTGCAAACGCAAGGGTTTCCAGGGGCGTCCACGAGGCACCCACGACCGAGCACCAACCAGGCACTATGCGAAGTCTCGCCAACCCATCCAGCGCAAGATGCGTCCACGAGGCACCCATGCCTGGACATCAACTGGGCGCCAGGTTCAACCTCCGCGAACACACACACACACACACACACAGACACACACACACACACACACACACACGCGCACACACACACGGCACAAGGGGCGCCAACGAGGTGCTCACGACCAGGCACCAGGCGAAACCCCGGCAACGCCCAAGAGCACCAACCGGCCACCAGGCGAAAGCCCAGCAAACCCATACAATGCTTCAGGTAACCGAAGTAAGAACCCCTTTATGTGCTGTTTGGAGAAACAAATACTGTTGATGTGAGCCTCAAGTTTCGTTAAAGAGCATATTTCTGAGGCCACCAGAGGAAGCGAAAAGCGGCCACTCGGCCTCAGCCCAATCAATCCGCACCATCTAAAAACACACACACACACACGCACACGCACACACAAACACACACACACACACAAACACACACAAACAAACGCACACACACATACACAACAAACACAACACACACAAATACAAAAGCCTGTATGTGTTCGATTCTAAACTGTTTCTGAAACGCAGCTGTAAGAGAGATGCGTAAGTGCCAGGAGGAAAGGATGAGTAGCGATTGCTTTAGGAAGACAGCATGGACAAGATGTGGGCATCGGAAGAAGGACCACGAGCCCCGCAACGGGCAACGGGTCATTGGGCCCAGGGCCACGACTCGCGAGCCACAAGGCCATCAGGCCAATCAACTATGGAAACACCTGCCACTGCCACAAGCAACGGGGGCCGAGTCGCCGAGACGCTCAACCACTCACACCAAGTGGCGAGATGATGGGCCGCGGGCCACGATCTGGCGATTCTGAAAAACTCTAGCACTACACCCCACACGTGACGGCATCGAGGGAGCGGGCCAGGAGCCGGGAGCCACGGGCGGCAGCCACGGGCCGTAGGCGATCACCCGGAGGCCTCAGGAAATCTCCAAGATCTCAGACGATGCCCCGACGAAGCTCCAAGATGTCTCCACGAGGCCCATGGATTGTCATTCGAGGCCGCGAGATGCCCCAAGGAGGTATCAATATAGCCCAAGAAAGCCCAAAGAGCACCGCTAGATGAATGTTCTCAATCTTGGGGCGGTGTCGGGTGAGCGGGCAACGCAGCTGGATCTGCCGACCCCCCCCTTGCTGTGCGCAAGTGAATTGACATCTGTGTGCTGCATTGTCTGCTGCTGCTACCGCCCCTCACCCCTTTATCTCGAAGTATGATAGCTCAGGCGCTTTGACCATTTAGCTTCGCTCATATAGATTAACACGATCGACGATATCACACTACATCAGCGGTAGCCGAGCGGTTCCCCGGCAGTCCTCCGATGCTCAAGGAGAGTGTAGCCGATTCGGCACGTGCTCGAAGCGTGATGGGACCGTCCTGGTGGGGTGAATACTTCCAGAGCCTTCAGTCCCCCGGTCTAGACAAAGAAGTCACCTACGAGACGGTCAACGAGACGTTCAGGTTCGGCAATGGGGCCACTGCGGACTAGGTCACCCGTGTAGGATTTCCAGTGGCCGCGGCTAAGGTGCCGCATTACGTCAAGGCGTACCAATTAGACATCCCACATTTCATGCAACTACTCGGGAGGAATTACCGCGTGTCGGTACATGCCAAGATCAAGACGACGCCACCTTGGAGGATCACGATCGGCAACCTCAGGCCCCCCCTGCCAGATGGCAGGGCAAGTGGACACTACATGCTGGACCTGGAACCCGACGCGTGCCACGTGCTTCGAAGTCACTCGAAGGACAAGTCAGCCATGGACGAGCTGCCCCGCAGGCTTAGGCCTGGAACAGGCAAGGGAAAACGTACAGGATCCTTTCCCAACAATGCGCGACTCTCACTACACCAGCGAGCCGAAGAAGACACGACGTTCCAGCAGCAAGTCGGTATGCTGTCCGCCCTTTAGCGTGCAGCCAAGGCCGTCAAACACGACATGAGGCTCTCGGCAGCTTTTTTGGCTAAGCGCAGAGGACAGTCGGCCAGACCTTCGAGCCTCAACTTCAGCATCGGCGACTATGTCTTCTACTAGAGGGAGCTCACCAAGGCCAAAATGATGTACGATTTCAAGTGGCACGGCCCTGGGTCGCCATCGGGTACGAGGCAACAACGTCTGGGTCTCGCACCAGAATGTCACGCTCAAGTGCTCGCCCAAGCACCTGCGCCCAGCTCTACCCGAAGAATGCGCACCGTGGAACGACGAGCCCGAGTTCGAGGAGGAGACCCCTTGCCAGGAGCAAGTCCCTGGCACCGACACCGACTACTACGACATGACCGTAGACGACGAGGAGATTCCTGGCCCGCCCCAGGTCCATCGGACCTCTGGGCCTCGCGTGACGGGCAGCAAACGGCCCGTCCAGCCAGGCTTCCGACCCGACGGCTCGGCCGAGGAGCCGACCCCAGTCCCTGAGCCTGGGGATGTGTCGGCCGACCCCCGCAGGCGAAGCGGGCTAGGGTCCAGTTCGAGAACCCCCTCGACGACCTACTCAACGAGAAAGAGACCGAGGATGCCGAGAAAGCTCGGGTACCGCCGAAGCCCCGCGCACCAGGCGAGGAGTCCGCGACGCCGGTACGTACGACGGCGGCGACCCGAGCAGGTCCCCATCATCGACCGGGAGGAGGAGCAGACCACGGAGGAGCAGTCCGTGGAGGAGCCGGAGACACGAGCCGGAGACACCTTGGGAGCAGAAAGTACCTGACCACGATCACGATTTCGACCTCGAGGGCGTGCCTGACCTCGAGAACGATTCTAACCTCGAGGAGGAGATACCTGACACTGGTCGTTGGGCTGCAGCCAGGATACCACCCTAGAGACGCCTACGCTGTGAGCCTGTTGACGACCTAGCTCACAGCATTAGGAGGATCCCTGCGAACCGAGCAGGCAAACAATGAGCAGCGCATCGACGAGCACCTGATCGTGGAGCTGGCGCTGAAGGAGTCCGTCGACTTCGACTACTCGACGCTTTATCATACTAGGTTCAGGCGCGTCGACCTCGTGGGCAAGTCAACGAGCAATGAGGTTAGCTTCAAGAAACTGACTGGCAGCCAGCAGGTCGAGATGAGGAAAGCCATGGCGTCATAATGGAACAAGTGGTCGACTTTTCACTCCGTGCGGTACTGCTACCAGGAGGAGCTGAAAGAGCTCCTGAGGCAGAGGCCACAGATCAAGATCGTTGGCAAGAGATGGATGCTGACCGACAAGAACGTTGGTGACCTTAAGGCACGACTATCTTCCAAGGCTGCCAGGAGCGCGACATCGACATCCGCCCGACGGACGCCCCGACCAGCAGTCGCGACGCCCTCCGGCTGACGGCTGGGTTTGCTGTCCAGCCAGGCTGGGAGGGCACCTTCTTCGATGCCAAAACCGCCGACCTACAGGCCAGAGGTAACGATAAGATCCTGATGACAAAAATACCGCTGGCGAATTCGACTCGAGGGACCCGTCCGGGTCAGGTATTCTACGCCCAGGGCCGAAGGATGCTGGAAGGCGTGGTATTTGTACCTCCGTTCGGTATTGAATGGGCGCCAGGTATACGAAAGCAAGCTGGAGCGAGGCTGACCCTACATGGCGTACAAGGGCGAGATTGTGTTGCTCGTGCACTGACACGTTGACGACATTTCCACCGCGTGGAACACGTCTCGTGCCCACGTGCACAAGATACCGCCGATAATCGAGAAGCGCCTGCACCTGGACAAGAAGTAAATGACGTCGACTACCAGGATACATCAGTGACCCATGAGAAAGCAATCAAGGAGATCCATTACACCCCCATCGCGGCCCACCGCAGTAAGGTCAGAGGCCGAGGCGACACCGTGGGAGATCAGCAGCTTCAGGACTACCAGTGGACAGGTCCAGTGGGTTACCACGAGGTCTCGATCAAATGCGGCATGCAAGCAGAACATGGCAGCACAAAATATCAGCAAGCGTAAGGTCAAGGAAATCATCAACGTCAACAAGCTGAACCTCGAGACGAAGCATTACCTCACACTTGGAGTTCGACTCGTGCGGAATCGCGTCCACGTTCTCCTGGCACAATAATACTATACCGAGATCCCGCTTTTGCCAATGCAGATGGCGAGAAATCTCAGTGCGGGCTGGTGGGAGAACTTCCGCGTAAGCCAAACGAGGTGGCGATGGGTGCTCTGGTCGTGTCAGGGGGATCGTGCGGAGTGCCCTCAACGCCGAGGCCTATGCGAACAGTGAGACCTCCGAGTACGCCACCGACTGGTACCGCCAGGTGCTCACGGAGCCCATCTTGGCCGCCAAGGTGAACCACCTAAGCTTAAGAACGTCGAGGCTAACGCGGAGACCATCAAGATGACGACCTTCACCTACAGCAAAAACCTGGAGCAGACCCTCGAAATGGAAGCTGGAGTGGTCCAGAACAAGCGGCTCAGGATTGTGGAGCGAAGTGGAGTGGACACCGCTGCAGATGCAGGTGATTTGGCTGGCCTTGGGAGACGACCTGGGCCTCGGGACCTTCGAGCGTCGAGTCGATTGCTCGGCTCGACTCAGGACTTTGGCGACTTAACCCATCTAATACTGTCCAAGGGAACGCAAAGCCATATCGGCCATCGCCTCAAACTCGGCGCAAAACCAAATCTGAAGGACCGGAATAATGTCCAGGGTATGCGTAGTGTGGGCCCACCCCCCCCGTGGAAGACGAGAAAATTACCTCGTCAACATTCTCCACCACCGTGCCGCTGGGCACGGAATGGGCGTGTCCTCAGGTCCTTCCACTACCCCTTCTGAGCCTCAGCCCTTACTCCAAAGGAAACTCGCCGACCGTGTCGGCGTGTGAAAGACGCTCTTCCGTTCGTCGTCTTCGTCTTCGAGGGCCCGAATCGCCGAACGATCGGTCCAACCGTCGCCGCCCCTTTCCTTTCCCTGGGGCCTCCCGGGGCTCTCCTCCTCAAGCGCGCCAGTCACAACGAAATTGCACAACGTCGTAGTTGAGACGAAGGGAAGCCCCTTTCCTTTGATCCCTTCCTGGCCCAGAGGGGCGGGGGTCCCCGAGTCTGTAGGGGGGGGTCCCGACCCAGAATGCCATCCTCCCCTGGCGATCCCTCCCTGGGCTCTCGTCCTCAAGCGCGCCAGTCACAACGAAACGGGGGGAAGGGGGGAGGGGTACCCGGTCTGGGAGGGGGTCCCGACCCAGAATACCATCTCCCCCAGTCACCACGAAATTGAACAACGGTCTCGAAACTCCTCCCCGTCACGAGACCTGTCTCAGAACGCGCACCTATCGCACGAGTGTCCGCGAAATGGCTGTTCGAGTCTATGCACGCTCTGAAGACGTCCGCTCCACCAACGCACACGGCGGCCCGTGAAAAAAGACACGCGCCGACGACCCGCCGCCCACCTCAGCAGGGTGCAATGCTCTGAACGGCGTAAACAGCCATCCAGAAGGCCCCCATAAGGCCCAACAGACCCCCAAAAAAGCCCCCCGGCAACACAAGAAAACCCCAAAGCGGCCCAGGAGGGGCCCGAAACATCCCAGAAAGCCTCCTAGAACGCCCTGAGGCCACCACAAATGGCACCCAGAAGACCCAAAAAGGACTTCAAAAGCACCCCCAAACGGCCCAAGCCCAGACCTCCAAGGTCGGCGGCACCGGCCGTAAGGCCTTCGCAATATTCAGGGGTTCGGAGCCCCTCGGCCCAAATCTCTTGGGGCGGCCCGCGGTTCCCCCGAGTCTTGTCGCTTGACTGTCTCGGATCCGCGAGGGCCCCAAGACGCGCCAAGATGGCCCCAAGAATCCTCCAGGATGGTCCAAGAGAGCCCCGAGTCGCCGAACGATCGCTCCAAGACGCTCAAGATGGCCTCCAGACGGCCCAACAGGCCTCCAAGACGCCCAAAGAGTTCTTCAAGAGGCCTCCCAACAGGGTCACAACAGGCCAAATTCATTGATGTTCTTAAGGTTGTTGTAGGATGTTGGCTCCCAGAAAGCTCTAGAGGCCCCCAAAACCACCCCAAAACGGCCCACGAGGCCTCCTAGAGGGCCCCAGACCCCCAAAACGGCCCCAAAAAGCCACACGACAGCCCAAGCGGCCCCCAAAACGGCCCGCCCCAAGACAGCACCGAAAGAGCCCCAAATGAGGGAACACGAGCCGAGAGTCCGAGCCGTCCGCCCCACAAGGCCTCCAGGAGGCCCCAAGAGGCGCCCAGGAGGCCCCGAGAGGCCCCCAAGAGGCCCAAGAGGCCCAAGAGGCCCCACGAGGCCCCCACGAGGCCCCCAAGAGTCCCCAAGAGGCCCCCCCACGGCCCTCAAGAGGTGTCCCAACTGCCTGCATTCAAGAGGCCACCGAGAAGCCTCCCACGAGATCCCAACGAACATCAAATAGGCTTCATACCAACAACCCAGGCACGGTGGCGGGATGGGCCGAAGGCCATTCGATATAACAGTGGACACTCCGACTCAACAAATTATTCCACGGCAGCACGTGTGGCCGACCGCAGCGACGGCGGCACCAGACGGCGGAGGAGGGATGGGAGGAGGTGGGTACTCACGGGGGCCTCTCTTCAAGTCCTTCTCAGCACGATCCACCTCCGTCGAGGCCCTGATGCTGTCGAGCATGGCCCGCAGAAGATGCATTTTGAATAAAGACGCTTTCTTTCATGCAACAATACTCTCGTGCGGTCTGACGGATGTCCTCACGCAGGTCATGAGCACCGCTATGCTCATGGCGTTCATGTCCGGACGCGACGTGAGGTCGTCCAGCACAAGGCGAATAATAGCATCCAGATGCTGACAAACGCGTCCATGACAATTCGGAGCTAAGCCTGGCCGCTGCAGAGGCAGGAATCTCCTGAGCACCCATTGAAGTTGATCGACACCTGCGCTCGCGAGAGCTAAGCGATGTAGTGGCTCACCACTTCTTTCAAGGGTGCGGCGTGTGGTTTCAGTTTCGCCGTGGTGCTCTGGATCGTGCTGGCCATCGTGCGCCACGTGTCTGGACTGGTGGACACGCTGTCCATGATAAGCCCCATGCGGGTGCCAGTGCTGGACCCCACGAGTTCGGCCGCACCGAACGAGCCCGACACCGAGCCGCCGTCGAAGTCTGAGCAGGAGCAAACCCTCGAGCGGGACGAAATGACGGTGAGCCAGGCCGCCGACGCTCACGCCCAAAGTCACAACCCGGTCAACGGCCACCAGGGCATCGTTCTCTGCACCCAGACGTACTACCGCCCTCGGTGAAAACACAGACTATGGTTCCTGAGCAGCTAGTCTACCCGCTGATCGGTGAGTTTTCAGAAGTGATGACGTCGAGGACACGGATGCCGGCCCATGGCGTTACAAGGCACAGACACCAACCCAATGGTGAGCAGCTCGGAGGTTCTGTGCGAGGTCAAAAACGCCGCCTACTCTTTCTGAGGCCATCCTGGCATCCTTCCGTGCGCGAGGCCACCCAGGCCTCAGACTCTGCGAGGGGCCATCCCGGCCTCCATCCATATTAAAAGCCTCCCGAGCCTCCATCAGCGAGCCCCGCCAAGCTTACGGTAGCGCTTTTGGCGCTGCCCGCTGCTCGGCAGCTGGAGAAGAGCATTCCTCTCTGTCCTCATCTCTCCTGACTTGAAAGCAATCGCAAGCATGATAGTTTCACGCCAACCTTTCCCGAATTGTGAAAGAACGCGTTTCACGGACGATTGCCTGGAAAATATCCCGCGACACGTCGGAAGGTCTCCCCACCTCTAATTTGGCGCGCCCGGACAAACCGTTGGGACTCCCCCCCCCTGGACCCCCTCCTAACCCCCCACCCACTCTTCCCCCTCCCACCATCCAGAGGGGGAGGGTTCAAACTGGGCCGCCCCCATCATCGTCATCATCATCATCATCATCATCATCATCATCATCATCATCATCATCATCATCATCATCATCATCATCATCATCATCATCATCATCATCATCGTCATCATCATCAGCATCATCATCATTATAATCATCATCATCATCATCATCATCATCATCATCATCATCATCATCATCATCAGCATCATCATCGTCAGCATCATCAGCATCATCAGCATCATCATCAGCGTCAGCATCAGCATAATCTTCATCATCAGCGGCAGCATCAGCAGCATTATCAGCAGCATCATCATCGTCCTCATCCTCATCCTTATCCTCACCATCATGATCAGCATCATCATCAGCATCGTCATCATCCTCCTAATCATCATCCTTATCATCATCAGCATCATCATCATCAGCAGCATCATCATCAGCATCATCATCATCCCCATCCTCATCGTCGTCATCATCCTCCTCCTCATCATCGTCATCGTCAGCATCATCATCAGCATCATCAGCGTTATCACCATTATCATCATCGGCATCATCATACTCGTCGTATTCATCATCATAATCATCATCATCATCATCAGCAGCAGCATCATCAGCATCATCATCCTCATCAGCAGCAGAATCAGCATCAGCATCAGCAACATCATCGTCATCATCGTCAGTAGAATCAGCATCGTCAGCAGCAGCATCGTCATTATTATCATCATCATCATCATCATCAGCATCATCATCATCAGCCTCAGCATCAGCAGCAGCATCATCAGCAAAATCATCAGCAGCACCATCATCATCGTCATCGTCACCATCATCATCATCAGCATCATCATCGTCATCACCACCACCACCACCATCACCATCATCATCATCATCCTCATCCTCATCAGCATCATCGTCACCACCATCAGCACAATCATCATCATCATAATCATCGGCGTCATCATCAGTAGTATCAGCATCATCATAAACATCTTCAGCATCATATTAAGCTCCTTCATCAACATCAGCATAATCCCCATCCTCATGGTCATGATCCTCATCATCATAATCATCCGCATCATCATCGTCATCATCATCGTCATCGTCATCGTCATCGTCATCGTCATTCGCACCGTCGTCACCACGATCATCCTCATCCTGCTCTTCATCGTCATCGCCATCGTCGACAGCTCCAGCCCTAAAATAATCCTACTAGAGTACGGTCCAAATCGAATCGAATCTTACTAGGCCTGGGCCCTCGTCTAACATAATCCCATTCGGGCTCGTTGAGACGATCCTACTAGGTCTGAGTCCAGCTCTAAAATAATCCTACTGGGGATCGATCCAGCTCTAGAAGAACCCCACTAGGGCCTGATCCAGCTCGAACAGAATCATAGCAGGGCCCGGTCCAGCTCTATGGAATCCTACGAGGGCCGCACCCAGCTTGAATAGAATCCAACTGGGGCTCAATCCAGCTCCGAAAGAATCTACCCGAGCTCGATCCAGCTCTAACAGAATCCTTCTACGGCTGGGCCCAGCTCTAATGGAACCCTACGAGGGCTCGATCCAACTCTAGTGGAGTCCTACGAGGGCTGGGCCCAGCTGTGAAAGAATTCCAGTGGGGCTAGATCCCAAGCCGAACCAACAGCGCCCCAAGCCGAACCAACAGCGCCCCAAGAGGTGCCCCACGAGGTCTCAAGGCTGAAATCCTTGCTTGTCGTTCGCACTACTGGATGTTAGCCTTCTCGCCTTGTTCAGGTATCCGAAGCTCCAAGGCGGCGCAAGAGCGCCACAAGATCGCCTTGAGACCAAGAGGCCACCAAGAGAGCCCCCAAGAGAGCTCAAGAGAGCACCGAGACAACCAAAAAAACAAGTACGGCCCAAGCCGGTCTCAAGAGTGCCCCAAGAGAGCCCCTAGAGGGGGAACACGAAACAACAGTTCGAGCAATCCACCCCGAGATGACCGCCTAGACCGCCAGTAGGCTTACGAGGCTCCCCAAGAAGCCCCAGGAGACCTCCAAGAGGCCCCCGTCAGGCCAAGACGCCCCGAGATCGCCACCAAGGGGCTTTGAGAAAACTTTTCTCTCTATAACACCTTCGTCGGGGCGATCCTGGAAAATTGCTTTTGAATTGGTTTTGGATTGCATGCGAAAATGCAAAAAAATGCTCAGCAGCCCACCAAGAAAAACACGTCGCGCGAGCGGCGCAAAGCGGTGCGTCCCGATCGCGATAACGCATTGGAGAAGCCATGCAAGCAATGATGAGATAAGGCGGTGGGACATTACAAGGGGGAGAGCAAACATGGGGCAACAACGCACAGCACGCCAAGGCTAGGGCTGCACGGCGCTACCCCACGCATACATATCCACCTCATCATGCCCCGTCGCCTTCTCGCTTCGTTGCAATGGCACGGCGATGCATTACCCCGCTCGCGGCGCACCGCCTTGCTCGATTCGCACGCTAGTTTTTCACTGGCGAAGGCCAATGACATTTTTTGCCGCATTCAGACGCATCCCGAACCAAATCCTAAGCAACGCCCCGCGGATCACATGGCCGAACTGTGTTTTCAAGAAACTGGTTGCCAATGCGTTCGCGGGTCGTCGAACGCGTCGCACGTTTCGGGGCCCAGCAAGGGTGGCGCCGACCAAAGGTCTCGATGGCAGGGTTCGCACTGGCGAACGCCATGAATTTGTGATGGCCCTACACTGGCCTGGCCGCCTCAACAGAAGCCCACCCCCGAAGCCTCTAGTAGCGAGGATTGCGCATCCCCGCAGCCATTCCAGCACGCGCATCATGCGTTTCGTGGCCCAGCGGAGAGCTCCACCGTTGCCCGCAGTGGACGGGGTTCGCGCGCGCGCCCTCCGCTCGCGTCGGCGCCCTTCTCACGCGTTTCGTGGCCCGACGGAGGGGGGCCACCCAAGGCCCCACTGGCAGGAATAGCACGCGTCATAACCGATCGCGTCGGCGCGCCGACCAAGCCCACACTGGCCCAACGGTGAGCTCCACCGAACGCCCATCCAGAAGGCCCGCATGACTTCCGAAGCAGGTCCCAATGGGGGGTTGGGAAAAAGAACGCCGACGTGATATGATAACGTTTCCCATCGAAATAACACCGAGTGGCCTTTAGGCACCCGACGCGCACCCAACGAGGCCCAGAGTTAGTTCGAGAGATCCCCCATGCGGCGCCCAAGATGCCCCAGGAAGCAACCGAACTCCCAAGCGCGCAGCCAAGAACATCCGAAGATGCCCCCAACAGATCACCCCGAGATCTCCGCACACGTCCGATGTCCGTAACCCACAGTCCACGCACGGCGGCGGTTTCGGCCGAAGGCCATTAGATAATTTGCTAGGGCGTCGCGGGTTCTCGGTCATCCTGGGGGTCGGCTGGATGGCGTAAGCCAATGGAATAAACTGGCAAGCAGGAGAAGGATGAGCAACTGAACTCGAGCACAATGCAGGGAGCTGACGATGATAAGGGGGCGCACGAGGAGGAGGGGCAGGTACCTGACGAGGACAAGGAGGAGCAGAAAGGGAGGGATGAGCGTGGGAGGAGGGCGGAGGGATTTCGAGGGCTCGGACACAAACGCCACCCCCCCGAGCCACCCGAACCAACCCTTAACGCGCACCCTGGCACCAACACCTTAGCCCCAAACCCCAAACCCACGCACCCCCCAACGAGCGGCGCGCCAAACCCCACCGCCACAACCCCAGCCGTAACCAGACCGCCCCACGCCAACACACGATCACCGAACAACCCTACCAAGTCCTGCCACTTGCCCCTTACCCAACCCCCCCATTCCGTAGCCCCCCACGCGCAAAACTAACAACCCGACTCCAACGCAGCCAACCCCGACGGAAAAAAAGCAAAGCGGCTGGAGGAGGAGGAGAAAGAAGAGGAGGGGGAGGAGCAGGAGGACGAGGGCGAAGAGCCCTGAAATCCACCTCGCTCTCCATCAATATTTGTCAAGGCCACTCCGCGCGCTCCAGGCGCAGCAGCCAACAACCAACAACCACTCGGCAGCGGTGTCGGCCCAGCGGTTGCCACAGGCCCATGATTGTTACGTCATCGCTCCTTTCCTCTCCCTCTTCCCCCTCCTCCCCCTTCTCCCCCTCGTCCCCTCCTCCCTCCTCCTCCCATTCCTCCCCCTCCTCCCACTCCTCCCCCTTCTCCTTCTCCTCCCCCTTCTCCTCCTCCCGTCCTCTTCCTACGTATCGTTCCATGGGCCTGCGGCTCCCGAGGGGAGACCCCGCTGCGCGAATATCTCCTAGCCCTGCAAGGGCATCAAGTTGATGGCGTCCTCCACGTGCTTCTTGACCCATGGGTGCGCGTCCTGGTAGCTGCTGGGCTTGCTGCTGTTGCCTGAGTTACGCTCCGAGCGACATTTCTGCTGCAGCTTGTTCTTGTCCTTCACCAATGCCATGACGCCGATGATCGTCGCTTCCTTACTGGTCGTGAACGCCTTCTTCAGCTTGACCTCGGGCGCGGCTTCCCACGCAGTGTCTGGGCTCGTGTCGAAAGCTTCCCGTTCTGTCTTGGCCTTGTCGAAAGCCGCCTTGAACTCATTCGCCTGCTGCTTGAATTTCGCTGGGTTCAGCGTGAGGAGCGTCTTCTGCGCATGCTTGTGGAGGGCCGCGAACGTGTTATCGCCGACAAGCAAGCCACGCCAATCCGAGCCGTCGAAGGTGCCGCCGTGAGCCGTCTCAAGGCTCCTCTGGTTCTCGTCGCCGTCGTCGAATGGCTTAGTCCACACCGCGTTGGCGGCGGCCTTCGCAAGGAGGTAGCGCTCGAGGGCATCGGCCTTGATCGTCTGCTCGGTGATCGTCAGAAGGTCCGTGATCAAGTCTGCTTGCTGGAAGGACGGTGGGAGCTGCCTGAACTGCGCCTCGATCGCCTTGCGACTGCTGTAAAGGAGCTTCAACGCCATGCCGTCGGGGTCACCGTTGGCGATCCGAGCTGCGAGGTCAGCACCAGACGCGATGTACTTGCGATGGGCCGTCTTCGTCTCAACGATTGTGCCCAGCAAGCGGTGCGCAACACTCCAGTCACGCCCCTGGGTAGAGCTCGGGTGCAATAGCTGCATCACGTGTCCGACGAGGCCGACCGTATCGTCTGAAAGGTTATCTGCATTGTCGATCATCTTCTGGTACACGCCCTGCAAGAGATTGACTGCTGCCTCCTGGACGTTCGCTGGGAATGGATTCTCTAGATCTGCCACGCGCATGATATCGGTAACCTTTCCGATGAAACTATCCCTGGGCTCTTGGTTCATCAACTCTTCGGGCCGTATCGAACTGATGATGCTGCCGAATCCTGCTTTGGACACCTCGACGCACATGAGACGCCCGATCTCTTTGCAAGACTCAATGGCACTGGTGATGGTCGGGGTAAGCCTGAAACAACCGCAGTCCTGCGCGATCCCCAAAAACCGCTGCACAGATTTCAACACCTCGATGCGGGAGGGAAACTCCGAAGGCTCCACTGTGTTGGCCCTCCAAGCGTCCGAGATCACTTTCACCTTGATGCGCAAACACAAATTTCCCGACAACACCACGCTTCCGTCGGGGTTGCTGCGGGCCTGCCTCACTACGAATCTACGCGTCGATCTCCCTAGTTGCGCACCGCTCGGGAGAGCTCAGGGGGGCACCCAACTGGGGGGGCAGGCCAGCATCACCCAGAAAAATCGGCACCAATCAAGTCCAATGGCGGCCACCGTCGGGGAAACAACACGGGCCAACCGTCGGGTCAACCATCGGGACCAGCGCCAAAGCATCGTTCGGGAATCCATCGGGGACAACTCCCAAGACAACCCCATCACATTTACCTAGCGAGATCGCCACCAGGAAATCCCAGGAGCTATGCATCGGCATCTCTGCAAGAGACTTCTGTTAGCTACCGACCAGTGCAGCGGCCGAATTACTTCTCTATCGATGTAACGATCTCACTATCAACCTGTCTGCGCCGCAACGGCTTACCCTAGGAACGGCTGTCGGAACGCACACCGGCACAAACACAACGGCAACCACCGATGCACTCATTAAGACATCCTCGCGCTCCTGGCGCGCACCCGAGAGCACGCCTCTTCGATGTCTCGCATGACCCAAAAGAGCTCAACGCGCAGAAGGACGCACCTAAAAACACAATTGGTGAAGGGGGCGGCGGAGGGATATCGATTCAGCCCAGAGACTTGACAGCCAACGCCTCCAAGTAGGCCATGAGCTTCACCTCCAGCACCTTGGTGGCACCCTCTCGCGGGTTCTTCCTCAACGTTGCCATGTTCTTGATGCACTCCTCAAGCTTAGGCATGACTTCTATCGGATCGGCCTGGTCATCGAGGACCATCGTGGCACACCTGATCTTGTCCACGCTGAGCGGGTGGGTCACCTGGGCGACCCGCCCACTCTCCCCGTGAATGCCGCCCATGCCGCCCGAAGGCCGCCTCCTGGCCCTCCAGTCGTTTCCTCATCCTCCACCCCCGCCGAAGGTCTACCATGCCCTCCTCCTCCTCCTCCCCAGCCAACCCCTCATTTCACCCCTCGTGCACCCCGTTACCACCACCCTACGGAGATCCATCCAGCCCAACCGTCAGACTCGGGGCCGCCCGTTCCAGAACCTCGGGCCCGCCCACGTGACAATTCCAGCAAGAACCGTTTCGCCCAATTCACCTTGGTCTACTCGATGGACACCACGTTGTTGGCGAAGGCGGCCGTCTCGCACATCCGCTCGTTGAAGTAGAACCCCAGGCCCTTCCACTGACCGTCGGAGAGCGGCTCGGCCGCCGACAGCGCGTCGAAATCGGCCGCGAACTTGAAGTTCAACGGGTCGGGGCCCATGACGTACTGGGCTGCCCGCAAGCACTCCTCCACCGCGGAGTTCACGCTCAACTGGATCGCCTCATCGACGTCCTCCCCCATTGAGTTGATCAAGACTTGGTCGACCTTCTGACACATGCCGATGCACTGCTCTGTAGTTCGCGACGTGGCCCAGCCCCGCAGCAGCGGGCACAACAAATAGGAGAAGGTCGCGCTCTCAAACCTGACCACCTTCGCCGCTGCATCACCAGGGATCTGGTACCAGCACGGGCCCCGCCAATCAAAGCCAAGCCCGCCCTCGGGACACTGCAGCTGCTCCTCGCCCTCAACCGACACCAGCGCCGTCGGCAATATGATCTTGAAGAACCCCACGATGTCATCCGAGCTGCCGCTCACTAGCTCTGCCCCCATGGCTGATCCCGCGCGGTTGCCGATCTCGACTGCAAG
Source organism: Prorocentrum cordatum (assembly GCA_963575745.1). Taxonomy (NCBI): domain Eukaryota; class Dinophyceae; order Prorocentrales; family Prorocentraceae; genus Prorocentrum; species Prorocentrum cordatum. Next base: position 1,040,308 of record CAUYUJ010015394.1, read on the forward strand.
CGAAACTGGCATCACCATGACCGTCGAAACTAACGCTGTCATCTTTGTCTCGAACACATATGGAGGCAACGTGCGCAGCAACTCTGCTTTCGACAAGTCCTCTGCGCACGCTGCCAAGTCGAGGCGCTTCGTGATGAGCCCCGCGGCATCGATCTCGACCTGGTTGGATGACCCGCTGAACGTGTCTCTCCTGGCCTTCAGACGCGCCCTCTTGTGCCCAAGGTTGCTCAGTCCACTCGCGATGGTGGTGAGATTGATGGCCCTGAGCTTATCCTGCAGCATGCTCTCGAAGTTCTCCCCGAGCTTGAGCTGACCACCACCACCGCCCGACACCGTGGTAGCGGCGTCGTCCTCGTCATCGTTCTTCTCCTCGTCACCGGATCTGCAATCGACCACAGTCGCCACAAAGCCCCACCTTCCATTGGTAAGCTTGGTCCAGTAGTAGCCGTACTTGGCAGGCTGCTTAGCCTGCTGCTCCTCCTGGGACATTGGGGGATCACCGCCATCCTCGGCGGCTTCCGCGCCGCCGGCTTGCTCGCCATCGCCAGCGGGAGAAAGCACGGGCCTGGGGGCGCAAGCGTCGTAGTTGATGTCCTGCAGGCGGCATCGCTTGCACTGGGCATCCTCCCGCCCACTCGGGCGAACCATCTCGGCAAAGAAGCCCTTGCCCTGGGGCGCCACCAACTGGTTGTCCGCCATCAGCCTATACTCGCCCTCGGTCGTGGCGCGCGAGACGCCGTACTCGACGGCGACGCCCGCGTCGGCGAGCCGCTCGGCATCGTTGACCAGAACCACCTGCATCTTGCTGGTCGGGTCGTCGGGGTTGTCGATCAGCGAGAGCTTGAAGCCCTCGACCTCGTGGCTCTGCTTAAAATGGCCCTCAGCGGCAGCGGGGAAACGCGAGTAGCGGCGCAGCCCCCCCCCCCCCCCCCCCATGGATCCAACGATCGCGCTACCTCCATCGGCGCCCTCCTCCTCCATGTCCGCCTCCCCCTCGCCATCCAACCTGCAACTCCCCCCGAGGCCCTCGACCTCCACCGCCAAACCAACCCTGCTCAATGCCCGACCCCGGAACCCTGGCCAGAGAATGCTTCCGAACAGGCCGAAGCTGCAACATTCAGAAACGGATGGCCCCAGGATGGGTTTCTCAAGACCAGAAGGAAACGCTCAACCTGCTTACACGTTCAAACCCATCGTCCTCGAATTCTGACGCGGTGAGCCCACGCTTGCGCTTCAGCACCCTGAAGAACGACTGGCTGCGGCAAACGTCGCCGGGAAAGAAGAACGCGCGGTGCTGGCGAGACCGCAAAGCTGAGCAGAACACCTCCGAAAAGCCCTGGTCCTGGTCCTCGTTGCACTTGGCGATCACCGCCCCAGGGTTCCCGTTGAAGGCAAAGGAGTCGCACACAGGCCCGCATTCCCAACACGCTGGCCCAGCTGGGCAGTAGACCTCCGACGGCGAGGGGAGGGGCAGGTCGAAAACAACGGCCCGGACGCCCCCTGCGAGCTCCTAAAACAATCCACCCACTGGAAACCTGCGAAGCTCAAGGCTCCTGTTCCTGAATATATACATGTCTATATATATATATATATACAAAGAAAAAAAAAACACGCGTGCCAGAGAACATCGTTCCCAGAGGACCTCCTTCCAGTCGATGTTTCCCCACCCTCTTCCACTCGAAGCTGTAATTACCCCACGCCTTGCACTTGAACTCATCGTTGTTATCAGCTTTGGCCAGGGTGTTGGGACATCCAGTACGACCACACTTCTGAGGGGCCTCGAGGAGCTCGTCTGCGTAGGCCTCCACGCCGACGTTCGTCAAGTAGGGCTTGGCATCGATGGCGACCTTCTGCGGGGCCTTCGCCGACGCTGGAGAAGCCCCCGCTGCCGCCGCCGCCGAAGCTCCTGACACACGGCGCGACTTCGCGGCGGGCGTCGTCTCAGGCTTGACGTTCATCGCGCTGCCGCCGCCCATGGAGCTCGTGATGTCATCGCCCCTGGCAGCAGACACGTTGTCCTTGCCCTTGCCCTTGGCGCCAGACTTCCCGCCCACGCCTCTGCCGCCGCCAGAAGATGACATGACCGTCGCGGCGACGCAGTGGCCAAGCCCTGACGGGCGCGCGAGGGGCACCGACAAGTAGTACTTTCTTGAGAAAAATATGAGTCACCTGAGGCTTGATAATCATACGCCTCCACGGTGACGATAAGTCGAAGCAAACAATTGACAACTGTTGGCGCTGTAATTAATCACTTTCCACGCACCCTCATTGCGACATCTCTGGGACTGGCCGAGAAACAATACATTCAATACAACCAGCGGAGACGGAACCGGAAACGCTAAATCCCACCGGCAGCAACGCGCCTGCAAACCATGCGCATTGCGCAGCGCACACTGCATTCCCATGCCAAGTCGCCCAAGGGCCTTAGGGCCTCATCCTCAGCCCCCAGACCTCTGTCCTCAACCCTCAGTCCTAATTTTCTGCCCGCAGCCTCAGTCCTCAGCCACGAGGAATCATCCAGGGGTTCGGGTCGGAAGTCCTTAAATACATTGGGCCTCCTCTCGGGACACCGCGTGAATTTTGGGCTTCTCATTATTGATGCCCCTCACACCGATCGCGGCCACCGAGCGTAAAACATCGCGCCCTCTGCCCTGCGAGGCATCTAAGAGGCCACAGTAGGCCCATGTAAGGAGCGCCAACGAGAACCCCAGGATGCACCGACGAAGGCCCGAGGGGCCTCCAAGAGGCTCCACGAGCCCTCCGAAGAAGGCCCAGGGATGCCAAAACCACTCATATGTTTGAATATGTTTAAAAAATGGCTGCGTTCTCGCCTTCTCGGCTTTCCGACGCCCCAAGGCGACCGAAGGCCCACAAAACCGCCCCAAGACGGCGCAAGAGGCCCCCAAGCGAAGCCCAAGGCTGCCCACGAGAGCCCCAAGACCAGAGACGGCCCAACACGCGGCCGAGACGGACCCAGAGCGCCCCAAGGCTTGGCCCAAGATAGCCAAAGAACCCCGATGGGCGCTAAACCATGGCAGGCGGGGGAGGAGGAGGATGAGGGGGAGGGGGAGGAGAAGGGGGAGGAGGGTGGAGATAAACAAGACCACTAAGAGCCCCAAGAGCTCTAAGAGCCCTAAGAGCCCTAAGAGCCCTAAGAGCCCTAAGAGCCTCAAGAGCCCTAAGAGCCCAAAGAGCCCTAAGAGCCCTAAGAGCTCTGAAAGCCCTAAGACCCATAAGAGCCCTAAGAGCCCTAAGAACCTCAAGAGCCCTAAGAGCCCTAAGAGCCCTACGAGCCGCAAGAGCCCTAAGAGCCCTAATAGCCCTAAGAGCCCTAAGAGCCCTAAGAGCCCTAGAGCCCTAAGAGCCGTAAGAGCCCTAAGAGCCCTGAGAGCCCTAAGAGCCCTGAGAGCCCTGAGAGCCCTAAGAACCCTAAGAGCCCTAAGAGCCCTAAGAGCCCTGAGAGTCCTAAGAGCCCTGAGAGTCCTAAGAGCCCTAAGAGCCCTAGGAGCCCCAAGGGCCCTATGAGCCCTAAGAGCCTCAAGAGCCCGAGGAGCCCTGAGAGCCCTAAGAGCCCTAAGGGCCCTAAGAGCCCTAAGAGCCCTAAGAGCCCTGAGAACCCTAAGAGCCCTAAGAGCCCTAAGAGCCCTGGAGCCCTAAGAGCCCTAAGAGCCCTAAGAGCCCTAAGAGCCCTAAAAGCCATAAAAGCCCTAACATCAAAGTGAGAGGGCCGAGCAGTCATTCATCATCATATATGGGTGCGCGGCTGAAGTGGGGCCCCTCAGAGTCTCCTCAGAGTCTGAGAGTCGCTAGCGGGCTTGCCTGACGGGCCGCACATGGCAGAGGGGGGGGGGGGGGGGGAGGAGGAGGAGGAGGAGGGAGGAGGAGAGGAGGAGGAGGAGGAGGAGGAGGAGGGAAGAGGGGGAGGGGGAGGGGGAGGGGGGGGAGAAGGGAGGGGGATGATGCGGACGAGGGGGGGGGGGGGGGAGATGAGAGGAAGGGGAAAACCACGCGGGCGTTTTCCTTCCTCTCGGAAGAGGGGGGGGGGGGGCTCACGGCCCATCTCGCGGCGCGTGCGCCATGGAGGGATGTTGGCTTTTGCTGTCCGGTAGGCATTCTCTGCTGTCTGGTAGTCGGTTCGCCGCTATCTGGTGGGGTTGCTTACATGCTGATCCTCGGCGTCTGGCAGGTTTGCCCCGATTGTTCGTTGGGCCTCGTTTGGATCGGCAGGGAAGGAGCGCAGCTCAGGAACAGAAGAAATACAAGTAGGCGAAGACACAACTTTTCACACCTCAATTGCATGCCAAAATACAATTCGAGTGGAGCGGCAACGGCCTCCTGTCACGGCCTTCATCTGCAACAACTGGTGCTGCAGCCACTGATGCTGCTCATGCTGGTGCTGCAGCCACTGGTGCAGCCACTGGACCTGATATCTGCAACAACTGGTGCTCCAGCCACTGACCACTGGTGCCAGACTGACGCTGCTCATGGTCCGCTTGGCTGCAGAATTGGCTTCGTCACGGTCGTCTTGGAGCCGCTCTTCACTGAACCTCCATCGTGATCTTGTAAGTGGTCTGTTCTGTGCAGGATTCAGGCCTTTGAATCGGAAACCTGCTGCTCAGCTTGTCGAAGAAGCCCTGCCTGATGCCTAGCGGGACGTCCCCCCACGCCTCCCATTCCGACGTCGCCGCCAGGTAGAGCTCCTCTGCCACGGTCTTGGTCTTGTGCGCGCGCACTGCTGGAGACCTCGAGTGAGGCGGTGTCTCGATCGTCACTACCTCGGACTTGCTCTCGTCGGGGGTCTTGTGGAGCGGCTGCTGCTTTCCCTGCGGGGTGGCGTTGTCGCTGCTGGCAGCCGCTGCGTCTGCACCGCTGTTCCGAACCGAACCCTGCTTAATGGTCATCCTCCTCTCCTGGTGCTCGATGGGGAACTGCTGGCCTGCGAAGGTCCTCGCTGCACTCGCCGCTGCTGCACCATACTGCTCCTTCGCCACCGCGCCCACGTGAACCTTCGGATGCATAGCCATAGCCTGCTGCTGCTGCTGCAGCTGCTGCTGTGGCGACGGGACCTTCGGGAGCGACGGCATACGCGCAGGCGCAGCATCCGCAGCAGCTGGAATGGTTGGCTCCTCGAAGCTGGCGGGCTGCCGGCTGTTCGCCTCCGCGCCGTAGCCGTCGCCGCCGCAGGGGTCCTCCAAGGTGTCGCCGCTAGGGGACATGGCGAGCGTATCGGACAGCGACGACGGCAGCTCTGGCGCCATCGCTGGGCGATGGGGCCCTGGCTGGCGGCGCCATCACGCGGGCGCCGAAAACCGAAAAGAACAAAAAGTGCGTGCCCCACTCGAGGTGCTGAGCAACAAGGGCGCGGAGGCCACGCCACTCCTGCGAAAAACGCAGAGCAACGCACAGGAATGGGGACGGAGGAAGGTGGAGGAGGAGGAGAAGGAAGAGGTCCAGAAGGAGAGAGAGGATGAGGGAGGGAGGAAGGAAGGAGGGAGGAGAGGGAGCGAGGAGGAGAGAGGGAGGGGGGAGGCAGGGAGGAGGAGGACACGAAGAAGTGATCCGCAAGGCCCCCAGAGGCCCCCGACGCCCGAGGATCCCACTGCCCCCCGCAGCCCCCAGAAGCCCGGACTTTACAAAACCGCGCACACCCCCAGAAGCCCCGCCAGAGATCCGTTCCCCCCCCTGCCTCAGGAAAATGCAAGCGGCAGCGGAAATGGCGGTAGCCGTAAGTATTTCTAAATGGAAAGTGGACAAAAATGTGACAAATTGTTCCAGCAAGCACTGCTTCTGGACATTAACACGGGTGCAAGCATTGTTTTATACATTATCGCGCATATTCGCCTCTAATTATTTTTCATATATTTAATTATTTTTTATATTATTTATTTATTAATTTAAATATTAATTATATAATTATTTATATATTAATTTTTAAATAATATATTACAATTAATCTCGCATATTCGCCTCCTCCTCCTCCTTCTCCTCCTCTCCTCCTCCTCCTCCTCCCCTTCCTCATTCCTCCTCCCTCCTCCTCCGCCTCCTCCTCCTCCCCATCCTCCCTCGTCCCTCCTCCTCCACCCCTCTCTCTCTCTCTCTCTTCTCATCTCTCTCTCTCCTCTCTCTCTTTTCTCTTTCTCTCTCTCTCTTCCCCTCTCTCTCTCTCCCTCTCTCTCTTCTCTCTCTCTCTCCTCTCATCTCTCTCTCTCTCTCTCTCTCCTTCTCGTCCTTCGTCTTTTTTTTCTCTTCTCCTCTCTCTCTCTCTCTCTCTCTCTCTCTCTCTCTCTCTCTCTCTCTCTCCTCTCTCTCTCTCTCCTCTTCTCTCTCTCTCTCTATCTCTCTCTCTCTCTCTCTCTCTTTCTCTCTCTCTCTCCCTCTCTCTAGTCTCGGCTCGAGAGTGCCCTGCACTCAGACCGCAGCCGCGACGCGAAGCGCCCCGCCTCGGAGTCAGTCTCCCAGGCCTCGCGAGACCGGAGGGGTCCCCAGCAGGACCCTACTGATTCGCGTCACCTCCTATCCCCCCCCACCAGAGTGGCCGCCGCAATGGCCCCCGCCAAGCCGGAGCGCCGTCGCTCTTCCAAGCAGCCGCCGAGCTCACGTCCTGCAGCTGAAGGGTCTCTCCTCCAACGCAAACAGGACTGCATTGCAGCTTTCAAGCAAGCGGGGTCTGACCGCCCCACGGCAGCATACAACGGGCTCGCCGAGCTGAACGCGGACGAGCTGCAGGCCACGTACGACATGCACAAGACCAACACAAAGAAGCTCGGCAGTGCCTTGATCCGCATGTGTGCCGCCAACCAGATCAGCTACACGCTGGATCACCACCAGCGCAGCAAGCCTAAGCGCATTGGTGGTGACACATCACACCCACCAGCTGCGTCCGCACGTCTTCAGGCTGCGGACGCCCAATTCATTGCCTTGGACCCGGCCTTCTGGAAGGTCCCAGTCCTGGCCGAACCCACATCACTCGATGACGGCAAGACGTACAAGCCCAGCATCAGCCTCCACGACTACGAGAGCGGTGAACGGCTGCTGCAGCACCATCTCGAGCAGGGTAAGCGTACCACGGGTCAGCTTGCGATTGCTGTCATGGGCCCAAAAAACGATAACTACGTCGGTACCGAGCTCGCCGTCCCCGTGCTGAAGCGCCACCCCAAGGCGCCCAAAGTGGTCCACACGCACGTCCCCGTGACCGTGTACCAGCTGGGCACCAAGGAAGTCGCCTGCACGGAAAAAGTTGCCGTCGCCACCATCGATCCTGCCGACCACGTATGCTGGATTCGGGTGACCATACATGAAACCGAAGCCATCGCCGCAGTCCCCTCCATGCATCAGGCCTTCGAGGATCAGTTCTCGGGAGGTGCCCCCGTGAACGGTGGTCCACGCGCCAAGGGTCCTTTCCGAAAGGACACCCCTCCACAGGACAAGGCGCGCCAAAACCAAAAGCACAGGGAGTCCAAGAAAGACGCTCGCCGCCAGGAGCTCGATAGTCAGCTCCAGGACACCTTCAAGGCCCTCTTCCACGGCAACTTTAAAGCCGTCACCATCCTCGAACCCTGCAAAAGCCTAGGCAGGTACGGATCAGGCGTCGGAAAGAGGTCCCTGGCTGCCACCTTCGGCGTCAGTCTTCAAGCGTTTGACAAGGTCTTGGCGGGGTCAGGGCAACTTGGCGCCACCTACGACCTCAGCAACGTAGGTGCAGACGAGCCCACTGCAGACAAGTACCAGATCGTGTGGTTCCCTGAGGACCAGCCCATCACGATGGCAGATGCGTTCCAGAAGTCGGTGGACTTCAAGGCCCTAGGAGTCGTCAGGCACGGCAAGTCAGGCTTATTGGGGATCCGTGTTGCACGAGGGTCAGACGCCGCCAAGGCTGCTGCCGTCAGCATCCGTGGCTGCGAAGCCACCCTCGCCAAGACGCGCTACCGCATCACTGGCATTGCGGCACGCCACGCCACGCTGACCCAGCTCGCTAAGACTCTCACGGGCCCGTCCGTAAATGGGACTGTGAGGTCTACCACACCGCCTGGGACCCAGCCACTTCGGCTCAGTTTGCCTTAGTGCGCGCCCATCGTCCCCCACCCACATATACGGTACAGGTCGCAGGGTGCCCCATCCCGTGGAGCATCACCGAGGCCCCGTTGGCTGAGGTGGTGCCGAAGAGGGACAACGTTACCATTGTCACCCCTACCACTATCACAGAGCCTGTGACGCCGCCAGCCCGTGGTGGCGGCTTCAGCCCCGCCACGGGCACACTCCTAACCAAAGCGGCCCAGAGCCCTTACCTCCACGACCTCATGACTGCCACGCCCAAAGGCAAGGGCGTCGCACCGCTCCCGATCCCCAAGGAGGAGCCTTAGCCAAGCGCCACCGATCCTCCAGCGGGAAACGCGACGCCACGCCGCACGCAAGATCACACGGCGCCCCAGGCCGCAGCTCCTCTGCACCCCCGCACGGCACGGATGGAGCTGCCGAGCAGACGGCCGTCCAAGGACCAGGTGGGCATGACCCGCAACTTGGCACGGTGGCGGCTGAAGGCGGGGGCCACACGGAAGGGGACGTTGCCACAGCCGCCGAGGTACCAGGCGACGATGACGACGTCGAGATCCTCTCATCAGGGGACGAATTCAGCGTGGCATCTCGCGAACCGAACACCCTCGGCGAACGCTTCGCTACGGCCCCTAAAATGTCAGATGCCGCCACGACCCGCATCCAACACATGGAACAACAGCACGAGCTGCTTGCCAACACGGTGGATAACATGCAGGTCCAGCTTGCGGGCGTTCTCTCATCCCAGGCCACACTCACGGAGCACGTTTCAGGTTTGGAACGAGGGCTTGCCACCGTCGTCACTCAGCAACAGACGGCAACTACCGAAGCTGCTGCACTGCGTGGCGACATCCAGGCCCTCCTCGGGCACCTCACGGGGGGCACCATCCACCTGCCACAGGTGGCCACCCTCGAAACAAAAAAGGAGGAAGCTGCATCAGTTGCCGATCCCGTGGCTGTCTGCGGGTGGATTGACCAGCCAGGCCAGGTTCACCCCAGGGACGGGGCCCCCAGGGGCTGACAAAGGCAAAGACAAGGGTCGGGCCACTCAGGAACCCTATTGAAGGTGCCTCAGAGAGCCTGCCTCAGCCCTCCGAGGAAGCGCCTTCAGAGGCATCTCTTCTCACTTCGCGCCGTATCTCTTTCTTGTTATATCATGTCAGTTTTGGCAGCAGCACGAGCAAGCTATCTGGTGTAGGGACACCTGTCATCTTGCTGTGGGTGTGTTTGTTGCAATGTACATGAGCATGCAGGGGTATCTAAGGATGCGTGCTGACATGCAGCTTTTGGCTCATCGCTCGCGCCGCCCGCCAGGCCTCGCCATCATGTGGCGCCTTGCCTGCAGCCTGGCCCTCCCCTCGCTCGCTGGAGCACACCCGTCTTCAGGCGGTGCGCCCCAGCATGGAGGTGAGGTTCTCCTGCGACACGCTGAACGTGGGACCCTTTTCTACCTCTACGATGACAGCATCTACAAGTACGATCACTGCACCATTTTGGACCCGATCGTGAACGGCACCGTTGCCGCGGGTCCGTGCGGCATAGGCCAGGCACACAGTGGCGGCTTCAGCCCCGCTGTTGTGCCCCGCTATTGCCCTACGGGTCTCACCACTCCCCTGTGCGATAGGGGCGAACCCGAGGAGGACCCTGCTTTCTGGCACCTGATGATGATCCGCGCCCGGCTCATACCGTGTGCTGCGGCGTGGGCACCAGGTGAGGACAACCAGGACATGTTCTGGGCATGGCTCGAGGACTGCGTCCCGTACATCCTGGCGACGCTTCATCTGCCACAGTACGATCACCTCTTTCAGGAGGAGTCTGAGGACACAACCGACGCCCTGCGTCAGCGCACCGCGGTCGACATGTGCGAGGACATCTGGCACAGAGCGGGCCCCGACAGGCAGCGCATCAACCGCAACCTCACTCGTATCCAGAGCAGCCGCGAGTACGCCACCCGCTACTTTGGCCTCCTTCTGGAATACCAGGGCGCTCGTGCCACTCTCGTCGGCCCTGAGGCTTTCACGGCACCTTTGCCGCCATACCTCTCACGGGCCCATGCTCTGCTGCCAAGAGGCCTCCCTCCACCCGACCAAGACGCCATGGCGTACCTCGCCGACGTGATCCTGCACCAACCGCCAGACATGCTGCCGCTCGTCGAGGCGGAGCTCGCCGCGGCGCCGATGGACGGCACCGATCAGGCCGCAGATGACCCTGTATCATGGCTGCTTCAGCACATCGCGGCCAGCGACATCGGCAACACATCCATGGACTCGTTCCACGCGTCGGAAGATAGCCAGGACGGCATCGATACCCAGGATCGAGACGGCACGATAGCACCAGGCAACTCGGCCCAGAGTGACCGCAACAGTGAACCCTACTTTGGGCACACCTCGGGGCAAAGCAGTCCGCCCCACACCTCAGCTCAGGCCGACCCCAGCGCTCGGCTCAACGACGCTGAAGGCGTCACTGCCGCTGACGTGCCAAGCCATTACACTGCATCGCCAGCTCATGCCAGCCCGTGCAGTGGCGGCTTCAGCCCCGCTGCACCACTGGCTAGACCTGGACATCCCCAAACCGCAGGTGGCAGCACCACGCCCTTCACCTCCGTGCACCGTGACAGCGTGACTGACTCCAACTCCAGTGCCACTGACCACGGGCAGGCCGACATCGACAACGATCCCATCGATGATGAGTACCCAGATGCCAGCGGTCCCCACGAGCCCCAGCACAGCGCAGCGGCATCACGACATTGTGGCTGCCTCATCTGCCTCTTGGTGGCCACGTACGTCATCGCGATAGCAATGCCGTACAAGGACCAGATCGATGGGTACTTGCCGACACCGAGCCGAGACCCCAGCTACCGACAACGACGACGACGCCAAGCGACGGCACCAGGCCCATCGGTGTCCACCACACCCCGACGCAAAACGACATACAATGTCACGTCCACATTGAGGGCCACTCTCAAATGGACCAGCGTCAAACTCAGAGATAGCGTCTCGGGCGGAGCCACTGCAGTCGGGGTCGGCCTCGGGGGTGTCCTTAAATGGGCCAGCGGCAAGCTAGGGGCTATTGCCACGGGTGGAGTCGTGTGTGGTCTTCTACTCGTCGGTGCCAAACTTCTTGCCCAGGGAGCTGTCGGACACGTTGGAGCCCGCATCTGTGCGCGGGCCCTGGACTCATCCACTGCCCAGTGGTGCCTCCGCTGTTGCCAACCGAGCAGGAGGCCGAGGGACGAGGTCACATACAAAATGCCGTGCACGCTCGCCGACGAACACGACGACCAGCATGTGCACGCACTCCGACATCCGCTGCTACAGGAACACTACGCCGCAGCAGTTGCCGCCGCAGTCGCCGACGTCACCACCGCCACCACCGCCGCCATCGTCGAAGTCACCGCCGCCGTATCGCGAGCCTCGTCTGTCACACCAAGATCGACCAGCCCGACTCCACGAGACGGCTCCAAGAGCGGCGCAACATTCGGTAACCTACCGACTAACGAGGATGCCACAGCACACGGCAGCGACACCGAGGCAAGGGAAACGCGTGAGCGCACCCATGATAGCCCGTGGTCTATCTTCCGACACGCTGACGCTCGTGGTTCATCCCCCGACGCGGACACCCAACCACCACGACGGCGAGCACGCTATGCATCCCCCGACAGGCCCCAGGCGCCTTCAGGCCCTGGTATGCCTTACACTGCCCTCAAGCCACCGACACGCAACTTACGCAACACCATCCAGCGCGACCCAGCGGTCCCCGAGCCGCCGAGGAGCATACTTAACGCCCTGTATCAAAACGGCTTTGCGCTAGGAAACAGTGGCGTGTCTACAGAGGACATCAAAGACGCTCTACGACTCCACGACCATCCTCGATTCACTCATGATCCAACACTCCAAGCGCTGGGGCCGTGGACGGACATCATGCAGAGGCCACCGAACCGCCTCACTTGGGTGCTGGAAGACTCGGGCGGGAACTCGGGCGAGACAATCTTCCCATACCTCACGTGGGACCTCCGCCAACCCATCACCACCACCGACGCGACCACTGTCTTCTGGCATGGGACCCGCGGCGACCTTGCGGCCCGTCTTGCCGCCAGTGGAGGGCACCTCTTGCCAGGCCCCCGCCGTGAAGCGAAGGGCCGAACTGGCACCAACGTTGGCCGCACGTACGCGAGCGTGCACCCTTCGCTGGCCGCGTGGTACGCAATGCCGCCCCACCCGCCTTACAGTCTTGAAGATGACACCCTCGCGTGGGGACCCATCGCACTCTGGATGTGCGAGGCCACCCAACCACCGCGCGGGGAAAACAGGCACAACTTCGTGAAAGGGGAGGCCCACGGAGCGCGCCTCATTACCCTCGGGTCCTGAGCCTCCTCATCCGCATGGACTGGTGCGCCCCCACAGAAGCTGCTTCCAGGTGCCGTGCCCTTCCACACGCCTATGGCATGGGCGACTGCGCGCACGCCCTCCACATCGCTGGCTACGATCATCCAGATCTCCGTGAGGCGGCTGAAGCTCACGACCAGGAAGCTAGCACCAGGCGCAGACCAGCCATCGCGGCAGCATGGCCACCGCCGCAGGCGCTATACGCGCCAGAGGCAGCGCGAGCATGGGCCAAACAGCACTACGACACGGAAGCAGCCACCAGGGATGACCCTAACCAGCCCCGCCCACGCGTCTCGCTTCACATACTCCAGCTGGACCCGAAACCACTCATCGACCTGGTGTACACTGGCTTGCAAGCTGTCCCCGTGCGGGGGCACCCTGACGCACGCGGGTCGCGCCCCAGCGGCTCCAGCCCTGGGGCCGCGCCGGGCCCACCTCGCACGTACAAGTCAGGCACAGCCTTAGCGTACAGTCCAGACCGCTCATCGACGTCATCTGGAGTCGACGAACGCCGTACGCCTTCCCTCATCAGCGCGGCCGCCGCCCTCGCCCGAGGCCGTGCCCGTCCACGACGATCTGCCTCTCGCTCGTCACGACAGAGTGACGGGAACTCCACCTCAGACAACAGCGGCATCGAGACGTGGGAGCACATTGTGACGGAGGAGGAGCCGACTGCCTACCACGTCCTCGCCTACCACGTTCGTGATGTGCGGTCCCGTGTCAATGCCCCTGGCATCGAGGTCTGGCTCGACCCTGGTGATCATCACGATGGTGCCTACTTACCGTGGGGGACGACAGTCATGGGCCACCGCGTTACTGACCCTGCGGTGGAAGGGCGTGACGGCTGGGTCATCCTCCACCACGACCACGGCGACACCACTACTAAGCTCTGGGCACCGACCCAAGTCCACGTCAAAGCGGACGACTCCTGGCGCACCGTCATGGTACCAGCGGACATGGGGCCCCAGTGGATCAGGTGCCATGCCGAGGACGCACGCCTCCCCGCCGAGGTTGTCCGCACTACAGGCCAATCCTGGTTTGCTGACGTCTGGCCCTTGTGGGACCGCCCGAGACCCCACCCAGACGACCCAGGCACAAATGAGCATGCGCTCCCGCCTCTACCAGGACGCTGGTCTTGCCTACAGTGTCGATTCCAATGCTGTCAGTACTGTGCGGCTCGCCGCAACACGCAGCTCGGCACCTCGGGCCAACCAACGTGCCCAGACTGTGGCCGCAGCGGACTGCGTACACTCATGGACTGGTCCACGGACTACTCGTGCAACAGTTGGACGTGTGCATACAGCACCAACAACAGGGACTCCGACACATGCTGCCTGTCCAGCAGGTGCCCCCATCCCCCCAGGCCACACAGCCTGCTCGACGTCCGTGCCACAGGGATGCCGCCGCACATCCTTGCCCGCCAATTCGGCAACGCGCCAGCCCTTCACGACCTCAAGGAACCCCCCCGAGCGCCTTCAGGCCCCGGGGGGGAACCCCCACAACCAGGGCAAGCAGGCTACCAGGGTCAATGGTACTTCCCACCGCAGCCGCGGCGCGTCCACAGGCAGGGACTGCCTGACGGCACAAGGCGGCCACCTGGATTCACAGGAACGGGGATGCCCGAAGAACCTTCCCCCGACCAACCGCTTTGGAGGGAAGGCTTCGTGCTCTTCAGTCCCCACCAGGCCCTCAAGGAGGAACTCACCTTCAACAATACGGTCCGCCGACCCTACTCCCTAGCCATTACTAACATGTACAGGGATCGTGTCACGGTCAGGACCGTCTGCGAGTTGATCGCCGAGCGCATCCACATTACCCGCACCCGATGGCGAGATGTGGTACTGTACTGGGACGCCGAGGGTGGTCCTGGGCCTCAAGCCCTCGACTACGACATGCGACTCTGCGACGCCATGGTGAGCCGTGCAACGACCGAAGCCGAGCTAAACCACGACCGCAGCAACCGTGGTAGTTTCTGCCTCTATGGACCAGCGCACCAGCGAGCCGTCAACATCACGGCGATCGCAGAGCCGCAGAACATCGACTACATGGAGCATGTGCGGCGATACTCACCCGTAGGGAGGACCTACCCTGACCACGCCTTCGAGCACGTTTATCGGGGCTGGCAGCGGCCCGACGTGCCCACCATCCTCCCCGACACCCGTCCCCTCTCGAGAGCCGACTGGCAGCGTCACCAACAGCACCAGCAGCGCATCCAGCAGCGGGACAAACGTGACGCAGGACAGCACGGCACGCCACGCTACCGCTCCCCTGCGCGAGTCCCGACAGGCGGCAACACGGCCTACGACGGGGTTGCCGCCTACTACCGTGGCCCCATAGGCGCCAGGCCCGCGGCTGCTGGAGCAGCCGCCTCCAGCGACGGCCACGCCCCCCACGCCAGGGTACACCCAGCGGTCATCGGCTACCCGCGTGCACCCGTGCAGGCCCTAAGGGCCACCTCGCCAGTGCCAGGGTCTACGCGCGCCTGGGGCCTTTACTCAGGCCGACAGGATGGCTCCTCCAGCAACCAGCCCGCAGTGATAACCCCTGCGGCTTCAGCCCAGGGGGCTGCAACAAACCGTGGCAGGGCTGGGCGCCCCGAAGGATGGCGTGATGCGAACGTGCGTGCTTGGCAACCGCGCCAGCACACGCCCCCGCCAAACGCGCCTGCAGCACTGCGCCCTGCCCAGGAACCACAGTTGGATGCGCGATCTCAGTGTGTTATCTGCCCAGGCAAAACCCGCCCCACCTGAGCGGGAGAGGCAGCCGCTTACCCCGCTCGTCCTCACGCACATCCAGGCGCATCACAGCGCCTCCCCGCGGCACAGCGAGGGAAGCGCCCACCACGTCAGCCCCCGCCCCGACGCGGTCGACCCCGACCTGGCCACAGCCACGGCGGAAGGCGGCATAAGCGCCTCTCGCCAGCCCAGCCCATCACCCTGCGCGGCGCCGATCCGATCCCCGAGCAGGGCGGATTCCGAGCGTGCTAATGCGCAGGCGACCTCGCCACGCGACCGCCACACGGGCGGGCGCGTCCCGCGCAGCAGGACCTGCAGCCGCCACAGTTCACGCAAGGCCCCATGGAGCTCCACGAGCTCGCCGCCTCGCGAGACTCAGGCCGATGGCCGAGCCCCCGAAGTGGTGCCACGTTTCGGAGCCAGCGTCATTGATCCTGGCCAGGTCGACCTCTCGCCGACGCCGTCCACGGACCACGAGCCGCCGCTGCTCACCCGCGTGATCGCCCCCATCGACGAGGCGCCAACCTTCGACCCGTTCAAGAACAAGTACCGTGTCAAGAACCTGGTGGCGGGTTTTGGCGGGGGCTCACCGCTCTCCCCTCAGAGTCGGGGCGGTGCCCCCGCCACCTCGGCTGCTGCCGCGGCAGCTGCGGCCCCGCGGGGAATCAGCCCTGTCCGCAACGTGGGCCTCACGGCAGCGGGCATGGACGAGGCCCAGCGCCATGCCTTCGACCGTGCTGCTGGAGCCGTTCCACCAGATGCTGCTCATCAAGATACTGACGGGGCGGGCGCGCCACCGCAGGAGGGACCAGCGGTGTCGCGTGCGCAGTACAAGCGCGTGCGTTGTGCCGCCGCCGCGCCTAGCCGCCGCCGCTGGTTCGCTTTTGTTTTTGTGCTCGGCAGGACGGATCGAGGAGTCGCCTCCCTCCCCCTCTGCTGCCGTCTCACCTCTCCTCCCCTCGTCCCCTACGGTACTGGAGTGAGGAGGAATTTTCGTAACATTTATACTGACATTTATGACCCCCCCCTGGCGCAGTGCCGACCGTGTCCCGCCTATATTTCTGGCCTGACGGCGGCTTCAGCCCCGGTCAAGCTAATCCATAGGAACGCCATGAGCTCCTACTGTGGCCAAGCCTCCTACCTGGGTGAGGGTCAAGCTGACCTACACCGTGCGGGGCGTGCAAACCCCAGTTCCACCGATGGAGACGGGCCAGGTCGCTCCATACACCTCGTCAGCCTTAACATCACCAGTCTCTCAGCGAATTGGACAACCATCACCGCCCTTGGTGTCGACCACAACGCCGCAGTCATAGCACTGCAGGAGACCCGACATGCCAAGCCGACTAGGCAAGCCATCGCTACCAGCGCCGCCAATCCACTCCACGGAGGATACCACGCCAGTCTTGGACCTGACCTAGATCTGGCGCGAGCCCAGCGCAGAGCTGCCCACGGCGGCACAGACCACACCGTCGTGGGCAACACTGGCGCCTCGGGAGGGGTCGCCATCCTCTCTAAGGATGCCATGGTCGACTCCACTGTCGACGACAATGCGCCCTGTATCGTCGCCCTCAAGGCCAAGAAAAGATGGCACGAGGTCTTTCTCCCGCTCTGCACTCAACACCGCCGCAGGCGGCGACGAAACAACCACGGGCCCGCGGGGATCTACATAGCGAGCCTCTACGGGATTGCTGGAGGAGACAGCACAGCTCTTTTTCGGCTCGCTTACTGCGCCGCCGCTAGGGTCGGCTCAGCCCCCTACTTCATCTGCATGGACGCCAATACGAACATCGACGACAATCCACACCTTCTGCACATGTTGCAGCACGGATGGTTCAACGTTGCTGAGGGCACACCAGACCACACCATGCACACTTACGGCAATATCCCTGACTGGGACCGCCTCACCAAGTGCCCCCGCACTTCGCGCATCGACTATATCATTGCCAACCCAGCGGCGCGATCCCTTGTCACCGACTTCTGTTACCTTCGCGACTTGCCTGCGAAGTCTCACGTTGGCCTGCAGGTCACGCTTGACCTCAGTCGCCTCGACCATACGGCCCGACGTCTTCTTGCCCCCACGCC